>JAVQMG010000009.1:0-490775 GCA_032878915.1 Castanopsis chinensis
TTGAAGGAATATAGAAGAATGAATGTTTCCTCTTATTCATTTCATTAAAATTCCCAAACAAGGGAATAGAAGAATAACAAGCATTTACCTTGAAAAATTGCAAGGCCAGATGAGTATTTCGTTGATTTTTTTTTTTTTTTTTTTTTTCATATTGGTTAATGATTAGTGAAAAATGAGGCCAAACAAGCACTTTATTGAATTTTTTCATACAGTGCACTGGTTAATGATTCGTGAAAAATAAAACTAAAGGAACTGCAGCAAATCATTATTCAATTGTGCACTAGTTCGTCACCAACCATATCTTAAAGTACTAAAGTTCATCACCAACCATCTTATATATTATAGTTGTAGTATATTCCAAATACACATTACATCTTATTATTGTTATCCCAGGATACTTCAACTTCCAACTTTAAGCTTTGTTATAGTAATCCTTAAATCTAAGTTCACAAGTCCTGCTAAAAAACCGCACTGCTTTACTCGAGTCACAACATTTTGGAAGAAGCCCGATTAAATTACTGAGGCACTTCATACAGTCTAAGCTTGAAAGGTCTCAAGTGCATTGAACTGACCCGTTGAGTTTGTTATTCTCACCAGTATCCAATTCTCCGAATAAAACCATTGGTGGGTTTATAGAAGCTTGGCCAGCTAGTTGGGTAAACCACTCACTTTTCTTTTGGCGAATCGATTGGTAATTAGTCAAGTTTTGCGGGTATTTAGTGAAGAACCATGTCTCATGGTCAATATGGCCAAAGAAATCCACATTATGGTACTTCAATGTGCAATTCTGGCTCCATTTTATTGCACCTTTAGAGTTTGGGCAAAGTGACCGAATTTCGTTTGATGCATTAGCAATACAAGTTGGCAATCTTTCTCTTCGATATCAACTTTACAAATGGTAGGCCCATAAACTTTGTCTGCGTCATGACCCTTTGTGCTGAGTGCAAAACCATTGGCAGAGACTTCATAGGAAAGATAACTGAAAAATCCCACAGTTGCTATTTTACCAACTAAACCCTTAAATTCCTTCCACATCTAGGTATGCAAACCCGAAAAGTTTTACATCTCAGCTACAGTAAGGTTGCATATTTGCTATTCATGAGGATGTAAAAATTTATAATTTTTTATTCTCTTTTCTCTCATCCTCTCACTTCAGAGTCAGACTCCTCTACCTATTTTCTTTTTCTTTTTTCTTTTTTCTTATCTCTTTCCCTCACACTCTCTACTCTCTTCCTCTCACGGTGGCTTTGGATTTGCTTTGAGTGGCTTCAGATTGGTGTGGGGTCGTCGGGATTGTGGGTGGCGTGGGTAGCTGTGGGTTTGTTCTGGCATGGGGTGGCTGTTGGTGGGTGGTTTTATTCGCTGTGGGATCGTGGGCTGTCATGGGTAGGTGGTTTTGCTCGCCGTGGGGTCGTGGTTTTGCTCGCCATGGGTCTTGTGTGTTTAGATTTGGGTTTTTGGGGTATTTTTGGTAATGCATCAGGAGGCAATTTTCAGAGTAGCAATGTGAGGAAGGGCAATATAGTAAGTTAACAAATATCTAAAATGTATTAATAAAATAGCATCTCGAGTTTTAGAAACTTAAGTCCCAAACACTCACTTTGTGCTTGATGACATGGACAAGATTCCAGAAAATGCCACATGGATCTCGAGTCTGTAAAACTCGAGTTCTAGCAAATCAAACTCGAGTCTTACAGACTCGAGTTCGACATCGTTCAAGAACAGAAAAGAGAGAAACCCAAGCCCGAACCCAGGAAGAACCCAAGACCACCTTGTTCATACCTTTCGAGTTCGACATCGTTCAAGAACAGAGAACACGAAGAAGAGAGAAACCCAAGCCCGAACCCAGGAAGAACGAAACGAAGAAGAAAAGAAGAAACCCAGAACGAAGATGAATCGAACCCAGGAAGAAGATGAAGCTCGAACCAGGAAGAACGGAACGAAGAAGAAAAGAAGAAACCAAAAAGAAACCCAGAACGAAGATGAACCGAACCCAGGAAGAAACCCAGAATGGAGATGAACTGAACCCAGGAAGAAGATGAATCCCAAACCAGGAAGAACGGAACGAAGAAGAAGAAACCCAGAACAAAGATGAAGCCCGAACCAAGAAAAACAGAACAAAGAAGAAAAGCAGAAACCTAGAACGATGATGATGAAGAAAAGTAGAAGAAACCCAGGAACGGAAGATGATGAAGAAGAAGAACGAAGGATGAGGAAAAAACGGTAGAACTGGAGTTTTATGGTAGAACTCGAGTATCTAAAACTCGAGTTCCACGTGAAATGGAAAAACTGTGGAACTCGAGTTTCTAAAACTCGAGTTCTACGTGGAACTTTTTTCCACATCAGCTTCTCCCCGCTTGAGTCTCGAGTTTTGAAAACTCGAATTTGGCATTGATCTCGAGTTTTTAAAACTCGAGATGCTAGTTTCCCACTTTCTTTTACAACTGAACAACTTACAATATTCTTAGAAAATTAACGTTAAATGGAAAAAAAAATTCAATGCATCAATGTTGAGATTTGATTGTTTTGGCGCTTGGGTTTTTGTTGGAGCGTTTCTTGGTGGTCCAGCTGTAGGTGGGTGTTTTAGTGGCACTATTGTGGGTTGCCATTGCTGTTGGTGGTTGCTGTTGCTATGGGTTTGGTGTTACAATGGTTGGCTTGGGGGTTAGGTTTAGTGTTTTAATGGAGTTTCGGTGGTGGTGGTGGTGGTGTTTGGTGTTTCAAAAGAGATAATAATTTTTAATATCATTTGTTAGTATAATTTATATTACTTTAATTTGTTGTTTGTAAAAATAGAAACTGGAATGTGGGGAAGGTTGTAAAATGAGATTGTAAAATAGATAAAGTAGGTTTTTTGGGTGTAAAATAGAATTTTTTTTGGCATTTCGAATGCTAATGCTCTAAAGGTCACTGATTGTGGAATTTTGCATGACTAAACATTTATACTCTAACCCAAAAGCACTTTGTAGAACAAAAATAAAACTTAGCAAGTAAAAATAGGAAGGGATTTTTGCGATTAACATTGTTCAATATATTGGTAAAGGGTTTGCTTTGGGATGGATGTGAAATTCGCAATATTGTTGAAGCCTTTATATAGTGTGTGGGGGGGGAATTTTCAGAATTACAAATATTCTATTCATAAGAAGAAAATTTACAAAGATTTTTTTTAAACAATTTTTAATCAAGGAAAAAAAATTTTAAGTTTGAGGAAATGGTTACAATAAAAGAAGTAGCTTTGAGTTATGTTGTCTATGGTAAATTATCATTGGTTTAGCGATGAGTGATCACCATTGCATTTCTCATTTTTTTCACACAGTAGAGAGGTAAAAAAAAAAAAAAAAAAAGGTTTATGACCCTTGAGTCTTTAAGAGGTCCAAAATGGTGAACCTAAATTTAATAGTAAAGGGTCTTGGTAATTATGTTAGCCCCTCGTGTGTTTAAGAGATAACAAATTAATGCTGGTGTCCTTTTACCATATTGACAAAGCATATTTCTTTTGGGGCATATGTTAGCACTTATAATATCCACAACAATGAAACTAAAAATTTAGTTATTTGACATTACAAAAATTAGCTTTATTTATTTTACCTATAAATATGCTGCAGCAGAAGATTTATTTTAGCTTCCAACATAATAAAATATTATAAACATCACAGTAAAATAAAATATCTACTACAATAAAATAATATATCCACTACACACAACTATCACAGCCATACACATAACTGGGCAAGAATAAAAAATTGTTTTTTTTAGCTCTAAGCTACAGTACACTTCTATAGATAGATGTGCACTATAGCAATGAAGCTAAAATAAATAGCAATAGCTCTACTGTTGGATGATGGTTTTTTGTGTTTTGGTGGAGCTAAAATAGCTATATAGTTTTTTAGCTCTACTGCTACAAGCGCTCTTCTACAAAAGATCTAGGTTGGATTGACTCAACCGGATCTAGCAATTAAAGCTTTTCTTTGTTTTTAGTTTTTCACTTTTGCTTTGAGCCATTATAAAGTTTTCTCAACGATTTTGATGATACGTTTAATTGGGTCTCCGATTCCCAGTTAATAAATTATAAAACAAACTTAAATGATTGGTCTTTGAATTTGAACCAGGTTTTTTTTTTTTTTTTTAAAATAATTTTTTATTATATTTTAAGGTTTGTAAGTGGAATGGTGACATAGCCTATTACGGCATAATTTGGACCTTTAAGTTATAGAAGAAGGGTCAGATATAATTATTTAAAGAACTTTATTTGGTAGTGTTTCCTAGAAAGCTCAAGAGGATTTTGATCCGATTTATCCATATATATCTTACAATTTTTTTTTTTTGGTTGAAAATCCCCACATGTTACTTACATGATGGATTACTTCGAGGCCAAGTATATGGTACCTTATTAGTCAAGTATATCCAGTATGTTCTCAAAGTCAAACTTTTTTTGAGCTGACAAAGTCAAACTTGAATGTTTTTCTTAATTTGTTTTTTTGGTAATTAATTTACTCTTATATTATATTATAGAAAAAATTACAAATTGCACCCTTAAATTTGTTTAAATTTTACAATCCTAAATTTCAAAACTTTGATTTCACACACTAAGTTTCATTCCGTTAGTAATTCACCGCACAGAGTTAGATTTTGCTAATAAGTGATATATGTGGCTGCTGACATGTTTTATTGTTGACAAATCAACTTCAAACAAGACCGTTTAAGTGAAGACCAAAGTACTAGCAGTTTTGAGAGATGACGTGTTCTGTTGATAAAAAAAAGTGAAGACCAAGTGCAGAGCTGGCCCAAAGCTAAAATAGACAAGCCAATCCAAGGAAGCCACTCCTCCATCCTCCGTACTCGCACAAACTTTCAGAAACTCCAATTGCAAACCACTCTCAATCTCAATCTCAATCTCAATCTCACTCCACTATAACCATAATTCCTTGGTTTAACCTCACAAAATGGCTGTCTTCCTTCACCAGTGTCTCATTCACGTCTTCACTTCCGGCGAACGATACAGAAGGGCATGGCAGGAACATGAACCGGTTTAAACGGCGTCGGACTGGTGAAGAGAATTCATTCATTCATTCCCCAATATTTGGAATCGTTCGAAGTCTTCGCCGATTTCTTCGATTGGTGGAGAGCGAAACCGGAGGCGCAACCGAGTGCCGGAGCGATGAATTCCAAGGAATTGACAGAAGGGAATTGAGAAATAAGGGGTTGAAAAACATCTTCGGATTCGAATTGGGAACGGAGTGAACTATGTGTTGTTTGTTTGAACCTTCGGCATCAGAAAACGCGGAACTTGCGAACTTGGAAGTGTCATCCGGAAAAGAGTAAGAGGGGATTGGGATTGGTGTGAACTGTGAAGTTGAGTTGAGGCAGCGAGAGTCATCGTTGTTATTACTGTTGGTGTGAGGGATTTTATTTTTTCCATTAGTTTTCTCAAATAATCAAAAACATAAATCATGGATTGGGAATTATGAAAAAGAAATCAGTCATTCTCCACTGTAACTGGACAACATCAGAGCATATGAATCATATATACCAAGAAAGTTAATACCGTACCAGAAGCTGTACCAGTGGTACGATATATTTTGGGTACCGGTCAATACCGGTATACCGTTTCGGGTTTACCGCTATTTTATATTATATATATATACACACACAAAATCTTTAGAACCATATTTATAAGCATATAATATTTCACTCATTGTTTATCTCTAGCTCATATATCAATCTATTAATTAATAAAAATATAAAATTAGTGTCACAATAGTTGAAAATTTGAAATAAATGATATAATTGAAATTTTAAGCTTGTTTCAAATTTCAAAGTTTACCCGTGTGGTGTCAATACACACAAAATGAGACTACAACAGCCACACAAAACAAAAGGACCAAAGGGATGTAGCTGTATCAAACAAAACAAAGATATGTCTCAGCAAAATGAAAACAAAACAGTGAGAGGAA
Source organism: Castanopsis chinensis (assembly GCA_032878915.1). Lineage (NCBI taxonomy): Eukaryota > Viridiplantae > Streptophyta > Magnoliopsida > Fagales > Fagaceae > Castanopsis > Castanopsis chinensis. The sequence continues at coordinate 5,955 of JAVQMG010000009.1, forward strand.
GGGAGAAAGAGTGAAAGAGCCACAGGCGTTACTACCACTGGTTTGGAATTTGGAGAGATCCGATCACCAGTCGTCGACTGGAGGTTATAGTGGACGACAAGGGCTAAAGCTAACTAGCAACTGGCGACTTGTGGAGGCAGATTATCGGAGATTTAGTTAGATCTTATATTGCTATTTTCATTTCAGTTCTTTGTATTGATTGATTTTTCTTGACGGTTTTCTTAACAATGGTGATAAGGTTCTGTAAATACCTCATTCTTCTTCATTTTTTATTTATTTTTTATTTTTAATCCATCCCGAATTTACAACACCATGCTTTTATGTATTGTTTTGTTTTGTGTTTTTTAAGAAGCTTTTTGTACCGGCCGGTTTTTACTTTCCGCCTGAAATGGCCGATATTCGCCGGTACGCCCGGCATAGTCCGGTATAGACCGGTATTTTGAGCGGTACAATTTAAGGGTGTTTTCGTACCGTTTTATCCACCGGAACGAGAAATACCGGCCGTACCGGCCGGTACGGTACGGTATTAGCTTCCCTGATATATACTAGCCTTTACAAATTAGTAGTTGTAGCAAAAAAAAAAAAAAAAAAAAAAAACTTTACAAATTATAATTGACGCAAATTATTAATATTTACAAAAAAATAAAATAAAATAGAAGAGCAATTTAAAAACCATCAAGAGAGTGGTCCTGTTTTGTAGGTAACGTTTTAGTAGGAGTTAAAGATGTATCTACTTATTAAAAAAAGTGTATATATCTATTTGAGAAATGATATGTCCACAATATTTTCACAACATTTTTACAACAAATTCTAAGTGGCAAGTTGTTATTGATTGTTATTGTTTGGGCAAAGAAGTAATCTTACTGTTAAGTTCAAATTTGAACCAATAACAATCAACCACCTATAATTTGTTGTAAAAATGTTGTAAAAATATTGTGGACGTAGCACCTTTCTATCTATTTAGTTTAGTTTTTTTTTTTTTTTGGATAACTATTATTTCTTTTATATGTAGTTTTGTTTTTATATAAACATGGGGTGTTTTTTTAAGGAAAAAAAAAAAAAATAGCATGGTTGTTTAACTTATATAAACATGGGGTGTTTTCATATTTTGTACGCAATATTTTAGTGCAAGTTAAACATGTATTTTTACCATACTATCCTTTAGTTTTGCCTTTACTTAAATCTAGGGGTGTAAGGGTATTTTGGAACCAAAAAAAAAAAAAATCCGGTCTAAACAGGAGAAGCCCTTTAAATAATAGTATATATATATATATATATTTATTTATTTATTTATACAAAATAGAAATTTTACTCTATTCTAATCTAAGTGTATTGTGTGTGAAACTCTCTCTTGGAGATTTGAATCCCAGCTTTCGCCTCCCATATCTCACAAGTATTTATACTTGTAGAATGACCACTGCACTAAGAGTGTGCGGTGGTAATCATATTAAAACTAGAGCGTTTGTGTTTTAATTTTTGGCTGAGACAGCTCCGTTTTAAAATGCTAGATCAGCTCTTCCTCTTGATTGAAACCGCAAGAGGTGCTACATCCACAATATTTTCACAACAAATTATCAGTGGTTAATTAATATTGGTTCAAATTTAAACCTAACACTAAGATTACTTTTTTTTCCCCAACAATAACAACCAGTAATAATTTGCTACTTAAAATTTGTTCTAAAATGTTGTGAAAATATTGTAAATATATCATTTTTCAGTGTCATTTGAGGCTGATTTGGTAAAAATAAAACAAGTCAATATGCACATGTGTCACTTAATACAAAAAACTAACTAGTGGTGAATTACTAGCAGAACCAATCTTTAAGATGGAGAATCAAAGTTCTGAAATTTTGGAATGTAAAATCCAAATAGCCTCAAACTTCAAGGGTGCAATTTGCAATTTACCCTATATTATATTATGCAAATTATTTTTCTTTTGTTTTTGAAAAATATTATGCAGATTCTTTTTATATGATATGAATAAGCTGTATCCAGAATATTATAAGTTTCCACATATCCCTAACAGGTCATGTGAATAATTTAATCTTTTTTTTTTCTTTGGAAACAAGAACTTAATCTTAATTCTTAATATTACTTAGTCACTAAGTTTACAGATAATATTTTGAATTGCTATACCCTAAAAATCTGAAATTTTTATATTTTTATGATAAACAAAAAAAATTTGTTAAAGCATTAATTTTTTTTTTCCATAAAAATTTTCCTAAAATAGTTTACTAACAAATGCCCTTATATAGGAGTTAGGACATCCATTAACTCTTTCTATTTTTATATATGATAATTTAATTTCTTTCATGTTTACAATAAAATTGATAATATGAAATTCATTAATTTATACTTAATTATCTTGTCACTCCTTCAATATCAACGTTCATTTATTTTAAATCCATGATAGATTATTTTCCAAATAAACAAACCATGCAAATTTTGCAATAAATAATAAAAGAGTGGGTGCATGTCAATTAAACATTTCTTGTTAGTCGGTTGGCTTTAGAGTCTTTTATTTTATTTTAATTTTTTTTATATGGGAAAATTCTTAGTGTTTAAGGAACGGGTGTCATAAAGTTCTTAAATGAGCGTGCCGCGCAAGTTCGCATGGCGGCAAGGTCTTCCTTATCTTTATAAAGGGGTGTGCGTGTTGAATATAGAAAAGCGCTTCTTTGTGAGAATTCTTTCATTACTTTGTGAAAATTATTTCATTCAAACCATATGCAAGAGAAAAATTGAGGGTTTTCTCTAGGAGGGTTTTTTCGAGTGCTACGACCACATAGTAACATAGCATTGAAGTATTCATAGTAGAGATTTTGTTATTCTTATAGAGGTATTATTGTATTTTTCTAATTTATTATAAAATATTGTAATTTTTATTTTATTATGATAAGATTGGTCGGATTTGCCTTGTAATTTTTCTAGGGTGTGTTGATTTTCTTGGTGTTTATGTTATATTCAAATTTAATTTACACATAAACTGGGATTGGATTTAGAGAAATGATATGTCCATAACATTTTTACAATATTTTCACAACAAATTCTAAGTGACAAGCTGTTACTGGTTGTTATTGTTGGGGCAAAAAAGTAATCTTAATGTTAGGTTTAAATTTGAACCAGTAACAACTAACCACCTATGATTTATTGTAAAAGTGTTGTAAATTGTTGTGGACGTAGCACTTCCCTTGGATTTATCCTAACAAATTTATGGCAGATGTCATTTTTGTCCAAGTGATCTAACGCACACGACTCTCATTGTTACAGGATTTGGAAGAGGTGATTGGTAGACAAACTTACCTTCCAACCATGTTTCAAAACATGTTTTCTCTAAAAGAGACGCCTATATCATTGACAACATTGTTCTCAGCCTATGCCTCCATTACTGCTTTTGTGATGCTAGTAAGATCCATGGTAAATGAACTCGTACCTCCTGGATTCCGCTCTTATCTATTCTCCATCTTTCAACATTACTTCTTTACTCAATCTTCTCAACTCACTGTCTTCATTGAAGAGAATTGTGGTATCGGTACCAATCAAATCTATGAAGCTGCAACAATTTACCTACGTACCAAGATTAGTGACTCTACAGAACGTCTCAAAGTAAGCAAAACCATTAGGCAAAAGAAATCAACCATTGATGTTGTAACGGGTGAAGAGATTACTGATTGCTTTGAAAACATTAAGCTCAAATGGAAGTTTTCAGAAAAAGGAGAGAATCGTCATGATCGTCAGAAATTTATTGAGCTTTCCTTTGATAAGAAATTCAAAAATGTTGTGCTAGACTCTTATTTACCTTATGTAATAACTACTTCTGAGACTATAAAAGAAGAAGAAAAGGAGGTAAGGCTTTATAGCCGTGATTGTCGTGGTTGTGGTGATGAAGGTTATAGTGAATGGGGTTCTATTAATCTGGAACATCCAGCTACGTTTGAGAAGTTGGCAATGGACCCAGAAGTGAAGATGATGATCAAGGATGACTTGGACAGGTTTGTCAGAAGGAAGGAGTTGTATAAGAAGGTTGGCAAGGCATGGAAGCGAGGGTATTTGCTTTATGGCCCTCCGGGTACTGGTAAATCAAGCTTGATTGCTGCCATGGCTAATTACCTCAAGTTTAATATCTATGATTTGAACCTTTCAGACATATACTCAGATTCAGAATTGAGAAGGATATTGCTTTCCACATCTAATCGTTCTATACTGGTAATTGAAGATATAGATTGCAGTGCAGAGTTGGAAGATCGAGGGGAAGAGGATAACTCTAGGAATTCTTCCTCTAAGGTTAGCATTCTTTATTCTCATAAAACTAGTTTCAATTAATACTCTAAAATATATATATATATATATATATATGTATATATATAATTAGTATGGTAATTAGATTATTATACACTTCAAACAGTTTTCGTGTGATTCTTATGTGAATTGGATTTCATAAATGTGTTGTGAGAATGTGTGTTGAATCTAATATCAGATATTTATTAGATTGAAATGGACTACAAGTGATTACGATAAGTTTTAATTATATCATTTTTGAAATTTCTCGAAATAATGATAAGGTTGCCTACCAATCATCTCTCTTAGGCTCTATGAAAATTGGAATTTTATAAATTGAATACTATCTTTATCTAGATACATGTGCTATGAACATCATCAACAACCATTAGCAGTCCTTCTCAAAAAAAAAAAAAAAAAAAAAAAAAAAAAAAAAACAGCCATTAGCAGTGCCACTATTATTCAAATTAAATGACATTATCTTATGACTTTATCTAACATTATTTCCTATTATGTTAATTTTTCAGTTCACACTATCGGGTTTATTGAACATCATAGATGGATTATGGTCAAGTTGTGGAGATGAGCGAATTATTGTGTTCACCACCAATCATAAGGACCGACTTGATCCTGCTTTGTTGCGCCCAGGCCGTATGGACATGCACTTGCACATGTCATATTGCACCATGGATGGGTTCAAGTTGTTGGCTTCTAATTATCTTGGTATCAATGGTGACCACCGACTCTTTAAAGAGATTGAAGGATTGTTGGAGAATGCAGAGGTTACCCCAGCTGAAATTGCAGAGGAACTTTTGAAGAGTGATGGTGACGATGTTGCTCTTGAAGGCATTGTCAAATTTCTTGAGCAAAAAAGACTAGAAGTTGCAAAGAGCGAAGTGTAAAAACCCAGAAGAGTTAAATGATTTTTTAAACTTGGACAAGGAAATCATTGTACCATTAAGAGTTCCTGAAGTATACAGTTCAAAAAGTGCTAGAGAATTTTACAAAGGAGAGCATTGGCACTTAATGTTATTTAAAAAATCGTTTCCTAATTTTTTTTTTCAGCCTTAATAACCTTAATCCCTCATTAGCATTGGCAACGCTTACGTAGAACTTATAAATTTTTTTTCTTGATAATAATAAGTGGCCAGATGTAGGAAGGTTTTGTGACAAGATATTTCACGAATTCAACTAGGACTTTTTTTTTTTAAATTTTTATATATTGATGAGGATATTTTTGGCATAAATGTTTTTCTTAAAATCTTCGACCCGTTGAGATGAAAACACCTCACCTGATGGTCGGGACAGACATAGCTTCATAGGGATCTGTCAGCTTCATAGAGATTCGTCGGGTACTAGGCAGTTGGTCTTGACGGGTGGTAGGTGCATAAAAGCCAATGAATAGGTTTGAAGTATAGTGCGATAGGGGGATGATGCCTAAACCAGATCAATAAGGTCGGGTCGTATCGGGTTTTGGGTGAGATGGTCGGTTTATGAGCCCCACGGTTGAATATGTTGGGCCCATGATCCTTTACATGTTCTCCATTCATAAACCCTTACATGGAAATGACTTGCACACCCTGTCCAAAGACCCTATTTCACTCTCGTATCTCCCTGATATAGGAAGGAAAGTCCTAGAATTTTAGAGCCTTAACTCCAAAATCTTCTCCACAAATAAAGATTCTGCGTTCCAAGGGACCTCAATTAACTCCACACCACTATATAAGTATTAGACCTCATTTCCCCCAAGGTATGTGAAATTTCCTAATTCTCATACTTTAGAGTGCTCGGAGATTCTCATTCTATCACTAACTTAACCTTCAAAGGGTCTTTGGCCAACACTCCATCAGTGCTCCTTGTTGGTTCTTCTTTCTCTTGTTCTTTAGATACCCTTATTGGTGTGCGTGTAGACGATCAACTCACTAACGATTTTTGTGCAGTATCATATATGGTTAAGCATTTATTTTTCATATATGTTAAAAAAATATCAATATAAGAGCAACTGTGAATGATAAAATGGTATAAGAAAGTCCATGAGTTTTTATCACTTTGCTATGATCCTCTCATTGCTCTGGATGCACAGGAATCAATTACGTGTTGGTCAAACTCCAATTTCACTATCAAAGATTTTTTTTTTTTAAAAATTTTTTTATAATGGGAAACACTATCAAAAATTTGATTTTGCTCGAGCCAAAATTCATAAGCTAAAATTAAAGATGGTCATACAAATCCTTCAACGAGAAAGAATCAACTATGGTAGAGACTTAAGTGACGTAAGAGGGGTGTTTGGTACATGTTTTCAAACAATAATTTTTAGTTTAAAACAATATTACACGTATTTCCACCAAGGAAGTCAATACCGTATCGGAGGCTGTACCGGTTTGGCTACCGATATGATATATTTCGGATATCGGTTAATACTGGTGTACCATTTCGGGTTTACCGCTAATTTATATATTTAATGCGGATGCACACACACACAAAATCTCTATTTACACACACATACTCTCCAACTTTTAGTCTCATAAATACCTTTCATTTCAACTATTGTATACAGATTGATACAGCAACCTAAAGATCAACTGAAGATTAAAATTAATACAGGTAAAACAGTTAAAAAAAGAAGAAAATGAAACTCTTAATTCAAATACTAAATCCAAATTAAGTAAAAGAATTGGAGAGATCAAAGGTTAGGTGAAATAATAAAATTATTTACAAAATACTTTCATTGTTAATTATTTTAGAGACAAAAACTGCCACAATTACAAAAAAAAAAAAAAAAAAAAAACAGCATTTTGTGTTTCAGTCCGCATTCATTTACTGGTCGGAATAAGCCGGTACGGTTGGTATTTTTTCTGGTATGAAATAGGAGTGTACATGTACAGGTGCACTGGCCGGTACAGGCCCGGTATGGTACGATATCAGTAACACTAATTTCCACACAAATTTTTAAACTACAATTTTCAGTTTTTAAGTGTATGTACTAAACACCCTCTTTATTTGATCCTTAGCTAGCTTGGAGAAAAGTGATGAATTCAAAATAATTAAGTAGTTGATCAATGGCAGCAGATGTGTCCAGAAAATTGGTGAGCTTGTGAAATAATTAAAAGTAAATAAGCTGATTTTTTTTTTTTTTAATCATAGCACAAAAGGACCCTCCCAAAGTTGGTCCCTTAGAATTTATGTTACACAAGCTTTCCAATGGTATCAAGAATCAATAATTTAACACTCTCTTTCTCTCTCTATATTCGGATCCATAACCTTAACTCATACTGGCCAAATCTTGTATTTTTTGGCTAAAATTGTCTGAACGACCTAAATCATCCGAAACACAAAAGAATGGGCTGAAATTTGATTCAGGGCGGAAAAGGAGGATTATGTTTCCAATTTATATACCTGTACTAGATTTTACAATTGTTCTAGCCGAAACAAAATGATATTCACAATATGACTCCAAATGCATTTGTAACAAAACTTTTTGCATTTTTTTAATATATTTCTCTTTTAATCGGAAGATTTACCCTTATCAATGACATCATAAGTGACTAGGGGTGTCAACGGGTCGGTTCGGTTCGGGTTTGTACTCAACCCATAATTGATCTGATCTGGTCAGGTGGCAGGGCGGTGGAAAAATCACGGGTTGAGTAGGATCAGGCTCGGGTGCACAGCGGTTGGATCTGATTTTGACCAAAAGACAAAGATCAAAGACCACAAATTCCACAAATCTGAGAAAACAAATCTACACTGAAGAATAGATCTACAAACCCAAACAGCAGTGACCCACAAATCCAAAGAACACAAATAGAAACTGGACTTGCATGAGACTGAAACAAAGAAATAAAGAGAAAATTACTGAAAACTACAACCTTGACTTGTAGATTGGAGATGGTGAATGGCAAAAATTGCAAATCGACAATGGTGAATGGAAGAGAATCGCAGATCAGTGATGATAGAGGTTGAGAGCTTGGCGTAGATCGGTGATGATGGAGGTTGAGAGCTCGGCGTAGATCGACGATGATGGAGGTTGAGAGCTCAGCACAGATCGGCTATGATGGAGGTTGAGAGCTCGGCACAAATTGGCAATGATGGAGGTTGAAAGCTCGACGATGTTGAGATATCAATGTGGATTCGCACATATTGGAGATGTTGAGAGATTGAGAGAGTGAGAGAGAGCCTTAAGACTGAGAAAGAACGAGAGAACTGAGAACCTTGATCACTGAAGATTATATATCACAGTCGGGTCGAGTGGATCGGATTTTGGAAGGGAAGACCCGCCACTCGACCTGTTGGAGTCGGCTTGGGATGGCAGGAACCCGCCGCCGACCACCAAGTAGCCAGGTTCGATGGCAGATGGTTCGAGTTTGGTTAGTTTGGTTGGGTGGCATTTACTTATGATTCCTAGCATGGTTGCTCTATTACCTCTCACTTCTAGGTTTTGACATTTAAGAGTCTATTTGACATCAGTTTCAGCATTTTGATTTTAGTTCTTATATACAGTTTTTTAAAACTTCACTTCTTTTTTTCATTTTTTTAAAATATATTTTCAAAATTTTTCAAAATAAAAATATATTTTAGCGCACTTTTAATAAAAAAAATTTTAACAAAAAATTAGATTAACTATTCTCTCTCTCTCTCTCTCTCTCTCTCTCTCTCTCTCTCTCTCTCTCTCTCTCTCTCTCTCTCTCTCTCTCTCTCTCTCTCTCTCTATGGAAACATCGTGGTCACCAATTCTCATTCTGCTGCACCTCGAAAGTTGTTAATAAGAAATGCGGCAAAATTTGCTTTATAGCATCTTTTCAGAAAAATATGAGATAAATAGCATGCGGCTGAAAGTATTTAGTAAGTCAGACTGATTTTGAAACTCGAGTTTGTCAAACTTGAGTTCCAACCCAAAATCGAGTTTTTCAAACTCGATTTACTCTTGAATAACACCTGACGTGGATTTAAAAAAAAAAAAAAAACACATGGAACTTGAGTTCCATTTAAAAAAAAAAAAAACAGAACTTGTGTTTCCTACATTTGAGTTTCATCTGGGTTGTTTTTTTTTAAAAGGGTGGAACTAGAGTTCCATGTGGTTTTGTTTTTTAATTTAATTCCACGTCAAGTGTTATCCAAGAGAAAATCGAATTTTCCAAACTCGATTTTGGGTTGGAACTTGAGTTTGACAAACTCGAGTTCCAAAAACAATTTAACTTATTAAATAAGTTCAAACATGTGTTAGTCATTGAAATTTTCCAAAAAATATACTATTTACCAAAATTTGCCAAAGAAATGTCATTAGTTTCAAGTTTTAACTTGACCGACTTTATTCATTTTCAGTCTTCTCTTTTTTGGCTTTCAGCGTGTTTGACACTCTAGTCTTAACACCAATTTTCCAAAAGCAAAAGACCATTGTGACGGGGAATGGACAAGCATTGATTGAGCTTTTGACAAAACTGAGTGCTGGAATACTTTTTATTTTTTATTTTTAAATATTTATTTTTTATTTTATACGAGATAGAATTTTTATGGCATGAGACCACGAAAGCCGCTTGAGGCTCTCTATGTGGGGACATCATTTAAACTGAAGCATCACGACTCGAACCACAACCTTCAGACTTGCAAGGGTGATGGTTCAAGGGATTTTCACCATCAAGTTGCCACCCTTTGGTGGTAATAGAAAATGACTAATTTTAAGCTGCACGATTTTTCTTTTTATTATATTATGTACAATATCTACCAAATTTTAACGGACAATATAAAATACTACCGTATATAAAAACAAAATAAATGATATTGCATATACAGTGGTAGCTAAAGAATTTTTTTTGGTCATTAAAGAATTTAATAATAAAGAACTTGAATATATTTAGCTATCAACAAGGGGAAAACACACACACACACACACACACCAAATACATGAAGTTTTATGATTTTCTTCTACAAGTTTTCATATTTAAATCATTACAAGATTGTTCATTATAGGTTGCCGTTATTTATTGTCAATGTAGGTAAGTGTGACCATTTCATTTTCTTAAGTTTACATACAATTTTTATTTTTATGCTGTTGTCATTATTTATTTATCATTATTTTTATAAAAATATTTTAAATAAATGACAAGACTCAACCCATTGACACTGTACTAAATTGATCCACACTCATCTATATATAAATAATACACTAACCGTATACTTAACTAATCAAATACTTAAAAAATTACTAACTTTACTTTTTTTTTTTTCTTGAATCACTAACTTTATAACAAAAAGCTATTGTAACATGATAACAATACACACACACACACACACACACACGTAACAAACCCTTTATATTTCATAATTATTAAATTTCATATAGTTAAATTATATTTTTACTAAATACGTACACCTTCATATACTTCACAATTCACACAAATAACATATAAAAAATAATAGTGATATTAACTTACACAATCAGTGTTAGTCTATCAGACAGATACTCACATAATATAATATAAATTTATACTAGAAAGAAAGATACTCATAACTCACAAATACTCACTTTGTACTCTTAGAGTAGGAGATGTCGAGATGGTAAGATAGAGAATAGAGATAAAATGAAATTTATGAGAATGAGGCCAAAGATCAAATTAGAGAAAAATAAAGATCTATGATTTATGTTGTTATTTGATTTTGAGATAGGCTAATATGTGATCAACGTGTGCAAAAATATTTTTAAGAGTAAATTAAACTATTGAAATATATCATATATATATATATATATATATATAAATTCAAATCTGGGGCTTCAATTTAACCCCTTGAACATAAAATGGTGCCCCCCTGATTGCATGATTTAATATTTTATATTAATCAATGAACAATTTTTTTTTTTTTTTTTAGGAAAAATCGATGAACGGTTAAAATTAGATAAGTGTGGTATGAAAATAGTGGTATAACTAAGATTAATCTTAGTTATACCACTATTTGATTTTAATTAGAAGTAGATTATAATCTAAGTAAATAATAATCTAAGTGTGGTATGAAAATATTTGACTTTAATTAGAAGTAAATATTTCTTCATACACTTATATACATAGATTATACATGCACACAATGCACACAATTTATACGTATATATCTATGGGAAATGCTAACGAATGCCCTTAGGGCGTTGGTTAACAATCCATTTAAAGAAAGTTTTTATGGAAAAATGAAATAAAACAATTAATATTTTGATAACTTTTTTCATTTCCCATAAAAGTGGTGTTAAAACTTTCTTAAAATGGATTGTTAACGAATGCTCTAAGGGCATTCGTTAGCATGACCCTATATCTATACACATATACATATATTTAAAGCTAATATGTACAATAATTATATGCCACTCATTTGAATATTAAGTGGTTTTTTTTAAACATTTGAATAAGTTGTGCTGCAACTTTTCATGGTCAAAATTTCACTTATAATTCTAATAAAATGATCAAAGTATGACAAATATAAAATCACATGGTAACCAAATTCTCAAACATTATGTCAACACCGGATTTCAGCCTTGACATCCACAGATTGAGGTCTTGGCGACATATGTATATAATGACTAGTGCGCGACATTTGGGGTGATATGTGTGCATGACCGTGCCTTTTGTTTCTTATTCATTTTAAGGAGTTGCCACCAATTAATTGTTCTTCAAAGTTGTAATTGGTCAGCTCTAGGTTTAATTTTTTTACCTAATTTAGCAAAGAAAACCTAAGGGCTTATAAAGCTAAAATGGAATATAAAAAAATGTCTTGACCTAGAAGACATAGACTCTCGAAAGCTCGGTAATATGTGGAGCAAGTTTTAGACACCCTTAGAACACTCATCTTTTGATATTACCTTATTTCGAATGCGTTCCTGTAATTCACTATTTGAAAGGTTACTAAAACGGGTGACATTTGATGAAAACATTTTAAATATCATTTCGGTATTTTAGGAAAATATGATTTTTGTTTTTGTGTCTATTTAAGAATTACTTATTTTTGGTAGCTTATTTGTATAATTAATGTGAGACCACCCCCCCCCCCCCCCCCCAAAAATCTAGCTTTTTTTTATAAAAAAGATGAAACATATTTGGAATGAAGCTAATACAAAAAGTAGTGTAAGACCCGTAAATGGTAAATAATTTAAGCGAAAAGCTAGCTTATAATTTGTTGCCAAACTCACTCAAAAATTGTTCCATTTCTGAAAAGAGGAAATTCCATGGCTATTTTGAAAAAGAAAAGTTTATTTTGAATAAGGAAATTTATTTTCAAAGAGGTGAAAAGTTCCCTTGGAAAAGGAAAAACAAAAAAGAGGTGAAAAGTACAAAGGAATTTTGGAAAAGTAATTTTGTTTTCAAAGAACAAATATGCCCTGATTTTCTTGGGAAAAAAAATTCAAAGAAAAGACCACTGATTTTATGAACATTTTTCAAAAAAATATCTCATGAGTTTTTGAAAAGTTTTCTTTAAATGAAAAGGCCCTATGAGTTTCTGGGAAACGTACATATATATATTTGTAAGGTAACTTAAAATTTTGGCATTTGGATTTTTGGAATAGGTTTAATTTGAAACTATTTTGAAATATGCATGCTTCAATCAAATATTTGTTTGTGTTTCAAAAAAAAAAAAAAATTGTTTAAAAAATAAGTGGCATTTTTTATTTACATATGACTCCTCTCTTTTTTTTTTTTTTTTAAATTGTTTTTATTAATTTTATAAATTTTTCATGTGAGAAATTTTATTTTATTTTAAAAAAAATTATTACTAGTTTGAATTTTGAAGTTTGAATACATTTTTAAGCATATTCATCCAATTTCGAACATACATACATTTATTCATCACAAACAGAGATTATATTACATGATAGAGAGTCACACAAAATACAAAAAGTACTACACCCATGATAAAGAGATACATAATATTGCATACATAGCCATACCCACATATAATTGGTTTACATAAATCCATCAAATGATTATTCCATTCTCTAGTTACTTTTGCTCGAGAAATTCGACAACTCCTCGAAGAGCAACATTGGGATCTTCACTCTTCAAAAGTTCCTCAGCGATTTCAGCTGGAGTAACTTTTTTATTCTCCAACAATCCTGCAATCACTTCAAAGAGTTGGTGGTCACCATCGAGATCAAGATAGTTAGAAACCAACTGCTTGAACCCATCCATGGTTAAATATGACAAGTGCACATGCACGTCCATACGGCCTGGTCGCAACAAAGCGGGATCAAGCTTCTCAAGCCTCTCCTTATGATTGGTGGTGAACACAATAATTCGCTCTTCTCCACAGCTTGACCATACTCCATCAATGAAGTTCAATAATCCTGATAATGTGAACTAAAAAAATAACATGATAGTAAATATTGTTATAACGAAATCGTAAGATATATAATGTCATTTGCATTAGCTAGTGTGATATATAGTACTGGTAATGGTTGTTGACATATAGCATCATGACATGTATTCAGTGGAAGTTGTACTCCACAAACAAAACTCCAATTTTTCTCTTCTTTTTTCTTTTTTTTTTTTTTTTTTTTTTTTTTTTTTTTTTTTTTTGTGAATTCTTGAACTCAAACCCAGTAGAAAAAAAAAAAAAAAAAAAACTCCAATTACCATGGCTTCTAGGAGAGATGCTTTTGGTATGCAATGCAAGGTACAAGTATCATGTATACTGTAGCAAACTTTCATAAAAAAGTTCTCAGCCAAAAAACACTAAATAAAATGTTTCCAAACCGACACCATTGAGCTAACTATCTCATAAATAAAAATTATATCCACATCAAACGAAAACTGGCACACGCTTGAGTCATTGAAAAATAGGAATCAGTGGTCCTAAAACTGATAGCTATATTGACAAAATTAAATGAACCGCATTCAATTATATAGCTGGATAGAGATATTGTCAAAAGGAAAGTACCATATATTTGCACTATAATCTAAAAGAATTAGTCAAATGATTTGGAGAAATTTTAATTATAACATTCTTTCCTAATAAAATAAGTTATAATTGAAAGCGAGGGTATTTGCTTCACTTATAATCCATTTTCATGTAATAAACATCTAATGTCAGACCTCAGCATACACAACACATTTAGCAGATCAAATTCAGTGGCGGGGAAAAAAAATTATATATAATAATTAAAAAAAATTTATTTATTTACCCTTTAAAAAAAAATTAGAAACTCCCTCAATTAAAATTAGGAACACTCTCAACCAAAAACGGATTCCGGGCCCAAACAAAAGCTCTTGATTTCCCATACAAAATAATGAAAATATAGACCTATAAATCAAACAAAGCAGATATAGATCAGTAATGGAGGTGAGGAGACGTTGTGCTCCCTAGAGGCGGCTTGAGACACGAGCATGGAGGTGCTATTAGGGATGAATGATGCTTGTTGAAAGAAGCCTGGTAGCGGCATAAAACGATGCTTGAGGAGAACGTTGAGAGAGAAGAAAAGCTGTGACTAAGAAAGATAAGAAGAAAGAAAAGAGGAAAGTAGTTTTGAAGAAAAATCTAGAAGAGATAAGATAGAGATAAGATGTACGTGTAAAGGAGAGAAAAAAGGACCTGACGGAGAAAACAAAGGAAAAAGAAAAAAAGATGCATGTGTAAAGGAGAAAAAAAAAAAGACTTGACGGAGAAAACAAAGGAAGAGGGAAAAAAAAATATATATATATTTTTCATAATATTTGTACAATAAATTTAAAGTGATAGGTTATTATTAGTGTTATTATTAGGGTAAAAAAATAATTTTTGTATTAAGTTCAAATTTGAACCAATAACAACTAACTATTTGTGATTTGTTGCAAAAATATTATGATAATATTGTTGTGAACTTAGCATCTTTAAAAAAGTTATTAAAAATAACATAAAATTAAAGGGTGGGCCTTGCTTTATGGTTTGGGTTATCACATGGGTATAATTTAAAGCTTGGGTTTATCACTTGATTGGCCTACTCAACTTTTAATAACATTATACACATTAATTATACACATAACAAGACAGTTAATAAACAAATTAAACAACTAAATTATGTTAGGCTTCTTATCAAAAAAAAAAAAAAAAAATTATGTTATGCTAAATAATAATGAAAAAATACATTACAAAAGACAATCAAATTAAATTATGTTAGGTTAAATAATAATTAATAATTATATAATTAATGAAACAATAATATAATAAATTATAGTTTATAAAATACAAATAAATTAATGAAACAACTAAACAACAATAATTAATAATTTTATTAATATTTCAAATAAACTTATAATTTATTGTTTATTTTTTGTTAGAATTATGAACAAATATTTGATAAAAAAATCACATAAAAGGTAATTGTAAACTTTATATATTTGCGTATATTTTTTTTATTGTTATTATTATCAATATACAAAATTTTCTTTTTATTAGATAGTATAATTTATCTAATAATCACACAAAACTGTCTAAAATATATAATAATCTAATTACCACCATACTAGTTTTTATGAGAATAAAGAAAGTTAACCTTAGGCTTTTTCAGAATCATATCAGACTTTTCCTCTTTCTCTCGATCTTCCAACTTTGCACAATCAATATCCTCAATTACCATTATTGAACGATTAGATGTGGAAAGAAATATCCTTCTCAAAGCTGAATCTGAGCGTATGCTTGAAAGGTCCAAATCATAGACATCAAACTTGAGGTAATTAGCCATGGCAGCAATCAAGCTTGATTTACCAGTACCCGGAGGCCCGTAAAGCAAATACCCTCGCTTCCATGCCTTGCCAACTTTCTTATACCACTCCTTTCTATTAACAAACTTGTCCAGATCATCCTTGAGCATCCTCTTCTGCTCTGGGTCCATTGCCAACTTCTCAAATGTAGTTGGGTGTTCAAGAATAATAGAACTCCATTCACGACCAGGTGTACCATAGGCGAAATCACGGCTATAAAGCTTTAACACCCTTTCTGCTTCTTGTATAGCCTTAGAACGAGATATTACTTCAGCTAAATAAGACTCTAGCACAACCTCTTTGAGTTTCTTATCAAAGGAAAGCGTAAAATATCTACGACATTCACTGCCACCAAATCCTTTTTCTGCATGTAGCTTCCACTTGAGCCCTTTAATGCCTTGAAAGGAATCAATAACCTCTGCACCCGGAACTATATCAAAGGTTGGTCGCTCTTGCCTAACGGTTTTGCCAACATTGAGACATTTTGATGAATCAACAATCTTGTTACGGAGGTAGGTTGAGGCAACATCATACATATGATTGTCACTGAGACCACAATCCGTGCGAAAGAAGAGAGTGATTTTAGGCGTACAAAAGTATTCTTCATAGATGGAGAAGAGATTATTGAGGAAGGAGGACGGTAAGAGGCTTTTTACTAGGGGACATAGTACAATCACACCAGCAGCTGTGATCAAAGATGTAAGCATCTCCATGAAAGTTAACATGGTTTGAAAATTGAGGGTCGATCACCCCTCTTCCAAATCCTGTAAAAATGAAAACGATGTAGTTAAGGATACAATTTTTTACGCCTTGAGAGCTGGAATATAGAAGTTTGGACACCAAGTATACATTTCTTGGTTTGTCTATGAAAGTTTTGAGTCACTTCACAAGGATGACATCTGCCATAAATTTGTTGGGATAAATCACTGTCTTTGTGTTTGATGATGCCGAATTCCACCAGTGAGTTGCACGGTCTTATGTGGCGAACGATAAGGGCCTGCGAGAAGACAAGGAAGGACCTGGAAGGGACACCGGTGTGGTGCCGGCCTAAAACCCTCCGAAGGTCAAGTCAGGAACCCCGCTAATAACTCAAGAGCGCTAGAGTTCAAATGAGTGTGCGTACCTTGATTTGTGAGGGTTCTGGCGTATTTATACTTGTATAGACCTATTGACCTTTTTCCTTGTAGGGGTACCCTATCCTATGGGACCCAGGCGTGTGGATCAGGCAAGCGCTACAGTACCCTAAATGGGCCGCGATCAGGCCTGTTTGGGAAGGCCCCTGAGGCCCAGCATCCAGTGAACAGGATATATTCCAGGTCACCAAATATCTTCCTCTTCAGCTGCCCCCCATTCCATGAATCCGTCACCCAACATGACGGGTCCATGGAATCGGTTATCCAACCCGTCGATCACCTGGTTCGTCACCTCTTACGACGGATATAAGGGATATGTAGATCCGTTCCATAGAATCCGTCATGCACCTGTCGCGGGTGAAGTGACAGGTCGGGACAGGTCATAAATGCTCGAGGACACGCGGCGCGCCTAGATTGCCGGATAACTGGAACCGAGGCGTCTCTTCGTTAGTCGTGCTGCTATTCCTATATATTCATCCCTGGCTCCAGTCACTTTCGCATTTTGGAGAAATCTTTGTTGATCAGAGCACATCCGTCATCCCTGCAATCGTCGACACAAAACCAGCCGTTTGGTGAGACCGTCAACCTCATACCGTCGCCCTCATACTCGTAAGTTCACTTACTACTTTCATCCCCATTTTTCTTTGGAATCTTAGTCCGTCGTCAGTATAGATCTAGAGTCTTAGGTTTCCTTTCCGCCATTTGTAGGTGTCAGATGTCTAGTGAAGCTTCCAGCGGTCAATCTTTTGTCCGTGAGGGAGCAGGATATGACGAGGCTTACCCGTCAGGTCAGGGAGACCGGGGTTCCTCCGTCGATGTCAGAGAACCGTCGTCCAGCTCTCCTTCCTCTACGGAAGATGAAGGGCGAGGAGAGAACGGGTCAGAATATGACTCAAACGAGGAACTAGAAGTGATAGATCCTTCCGTTCAGCCAGCTATTGGCGAGGACGGCTCGAGGAAGTTCATCCTGCCCCCCGAGTGGACGGTGAACTACTTCACTTCCACCATCGCTCTGGCGCACTTCAATACCCTAAGGGAAAAATACCAAATCCCAAACTCAATAACAGTCCGTCTACCCTTTAAGAACGAGAGGTGCTACTACGAGGGACTGGAGGACGTCGGCGTGTACGAGCAAATGCTCAAGGCCGGCCTTCGCTTTCCCCTAAACGCCCTGCACCGTCAACTTCTCCAGTATCTGGGTGTGTCCGTCACCCAGATCTCACCAAACGCCTGGAGGGTGTTCTTGAGTGTTGAAGTTCTGTATGGTGTCATGTCCAAAGGGACAAGGCGGTTGACGATGGAGGAGTTCTTCAATTGTTACCGTCCGGACGAAATTGTAAAATCAAAGGGAATGTACAGCTTCGTGGCGAGGAGCCCGTTGCTTAGGTTGGTGTCAGAGACCCCCGACTCCAACCGCAACTGGAAGAGTAGGTTCTTCTTCCTACAAGGGGACGAGTGGATGGGTCGTCGTGACGACCCCGATTTTGCACTCGTCGATAAGACATGGGCATTGTACCCCCGTCGGGTATGTGATTTATTTTGGCCCGTCTTGTATCATCTGCGTGCCATTTGGTTAACTAACCGTCTTCCTCTTTGCAGCTCGCAGACGGACGGACGTCACCGTCGAGCAATTTGGCTTCCTTGAGTCCATCTTTCAAAAAACCGAGCTGTCGGAGAGGACCTGGGCCAAGCTCGTCACTCTCAACACCATCCACTGGTACTGTGACGGACCCGAACCCTCGGAGGCCGCTATTAAATACGACGAGGGAGTTCGCAAGCGTAAGCCTTCTTCCCCGTCGTTGTTTTGTCTCCGTTCTTATGTCCGTCATATGAATTAACCGTTCGTCCTTTGCAGAAATGGACGACGCTAAGAGACGAGCTCTAATCAAGCAACAGGCCGCCCACAAGAAGAAAGACGGGGGTGATCATCCCTCCAAGGGGCCAGAGAAGAGAGGGCCAGAGAGAACAGACCGTCCCGTGAAGAGGCCGAGGCTGGTGACGGGGCTTCCGGCCGTCCAGGGGGGCAACGAGCCAACTCCCAGGCTTGGTCTCGGCAAGGGTAAGGGTCTTATGACCAAACCTGCCACCGTCCAGGAGAAGGCTCCCATCCTCCTTCGGGAGGACTCACAGTATGCTCTTGCCCAGGTCACCTCGATCATAAAGGAGGAAGACTATGAGGACCTGGGCAACCACGCGACGGAGGCCATGGGGGAGACGGCTCTATTCAACCTCACCCAGGTAATGTACCCGTCTAGGTAAATCCTGACTTGGTCCGTCGAGTGTGTTTGCGAACTAACTTTCCGTTATTTTTGAGTGCAGACGGTGCTAATGGCTAAGGGCCTGATGGACCGTTGCCTGAAAAGTGAAAAAGCTCTGGAGCGGGCACGGTCCAAGGGTAGGGCCTTGACGGAGGAGCTGGACAATATGAAGCTCTGGAGGGCCCGTCACGAACAGAAACTGAAGGTGACGGAGGAGGCTCTTGGGGCATCGGAGAAGGAGGTTGAGCTCTTGAGGGACTTGGTGAAAACCAAAGACGAGGACATCCGTCGGGCTAAGGCCGAAGCCGTCCAGGAGTACCGGGATTCGGAAGCATTGCTGAAGGAGCTCGGTACTTCCTTCGCCGACGGGTTCGACGACTGCCTCCGTCAAGTGAAGGCGTCGTATCCAGAACTTGGTGTTGATCACATCAACATCGATGCCGGAGGTCAGACCCCAGCTCACGCCGCCGATTCGGAGGGAACAGCTGAGCTTTTTGGCGAGGCTACCAATGAGGCCCCTCAACATGGTGATGACGCCACCCGTCCTCACGAGTCCGACGGTGCCAAGGACCAGGCCGACGCCCCCCAAATTCCATGATTGCCCTGCCTTCTTTTTATCGTTTCTCTCTTTTTTTCTTTTAGGAGTAATTTGTAATTTATGGACAACTTGTTGGTGTAATTTTACACCCGTCGTGTATGCTTTACAATATATTCAAGGCTTTTATTCACCCGTCGTATATTTCGCATGAATGTTTTGAATGCTTTTAATTATTTTGCGTATGTACAAAGAGCAATCCGTCGACTTTATGAATTGCAAGAATAATCCGTCCACTTATGCGGCCTTTGTAGCTAAATTAATTGTTTAAATGACCCGTCGACCAACTCAAAGATTTTGCAGCTCATGGGCTTTGAGAGCTTTGTCCGTCCACCTTTTGGGCGGCTCGTCCCCCTTTGTGAACTTTTTAGATTAATAAGCTTTATAGACGGTCCGTCCACCTCGTGGACTTGGTAGATTGCGTTCCATGTTTTATATGGTCCGTCCACTGTGTGGACTTTGTAGATTATGACCATTTTAGATGGTCCGTCCACTGTGTGGAACTTGTAGATGTTAGATAGTCCGTCCACTGTGTGGACTTTGTAGATTATCCCATCATTTAGACGGTCCGTCCACTGTGTGGAACTTGTAGATTTTAGATAGTCCGTCCACTGTGTGGACTTCGTAGATTATCCCATCATTTAGATGGTCCGTCCACTGTGTGGACTTGTATATTATGACCATTTTAGACGGTCCGTCCACTGTGTGGAACTTATAGATTATCCCATCATTTAGATGGTCCGTCCACTGTGTGGACTTTGTAGATTATCCCATCATTTAGATGGTCCGTCCACTGTGTGGACTTGTAGATTATGACCATTTTAGATGGTCCGTCCACTGTGTGGAACTTGTAGATTATCCCATCATTTAGATGGTCCGTCCACTGTGTGGACTTGTAGATTATGACCATTTTAGATGGTCCGTCCACTGTGTGGAACTTATAGATTATCCCATCATTTAGATGGTCCGTCCACTGTGTGGACTTTGTAGATTATCCCATCATTTAGATGGTCCGTCCACTGTGTGGACTTGTAGATTATGACCATTTTAGACGGTCCGTCCACTGTGTGGAACTTGTAGATGTTAGATAGTCCGTCCACTGTGTGGACTTTGTAGATTATCCCATCATTTAGATGGTCCGTCCACTGTGTGGACTTGTAGATTATGTTTTCATTGTGGATTTAGGTATCATGCAAACAAGAGTTGCAAAAACTTCTGCCATTGTGTGTAGAATCTTGAACAAAGACTCGCCTTTAGGCGTTCCGGCAGTGCCGTAGGAAACAAAATTACAAGCATCACAAAAGGACACAACATTGTTTGTCGTCGTCTTCTACTGATAATATTTCTTTAGGTGCTCCGTATTCCAAGGGTGGCTGAGTTTTCCCGTTTAGGGTCTCGAGGTAGTATGTCCCTTCCTGTGCCATGCTGTGACCCTGTACGGTCCCTCCCAGTTTGGTCCAAGCTTCCCCTGGGTGGAATCCTTCGTAGAGCCGAGCACTCTCTTTAGGACAAGGTCCCCGACCTGGAAGTCTCTGTGTCTAACTTTGGAATTGTAGTGCTTAGCCATAAGGTCCTGGTACCGCGCAATTCTCTGTTCTGCAGCTGCTCTGACTTCGTCCACTAGATCGAGCTGGAGGCGCATGGCTTCATCGTTTCTTTGCTCGTCGTGGTTCCCAACGCGGTAGCTTGTAAGACCTATTTCGGCTGGTATGACAGCCTCTGATCCATATGCCAAGCGGAACGGCGTTTCTCCCGTCGGTGTCCTCACCGTCGTCCTGTATGCCCACAAGACGCTTGGTAACTCGTCCGGCCATATGCCCTTTGCCCCCTCAAGCCGAGTTTTGATGATCTTCAGTAAGGATCGGTTTGTGACCTCGACCTGTCCGTTGGCTTGTGGGTGTGCGGGTGACGAATAGTGGTTTTTTATCCCCAGCTGGGAACAGAATTCCCTGAATGCTTCATTGTCGAACTGTTTGCCATTGTCCGATACAAGGACTCGCGGTATGCCGTACCTGCAAATGATGTTCCTCCATACGAAACTTCGAACATTTTTCTCTGTGATGGTTGCTAAAGCCTCAGCCTCCACCCACTTCGTGAAGTAGTCGATGCCGACCACTAGGAACTTAAGCTGTTTTGCCGCGATCGGGAAGGGGCCCATGATGTCGAGTCCCCATTGCGCAAACGGCCATGGGGCTGTTATGGGCGTGAGCTCCTCTGTTGGTTGCCTGATGAGGTTGCTAAAGCGTTGGCATTTATCACAAGACCGGACGTATACGTCGGCGTCCTTCTGCATTGTCGGCCAGTAGTACCCTGCCCTGAGGAGCTTATGTACCAAAGACTTTGATCCCGAGTGGTTCCCGCAGATCCCCTCGTGGACTTCCCTCATGACGTAGTCAGCCTCTTCGGGAGTTAGGCATCTCAAATAGGGTCGGGAGAAACCCCTTTTGTAGAGCACACCTTTCATTATGATGAATCGAGATGCTTTGACTCTTAATTTTCTAGCAGCCTCCTTACCGTCTGGCAACAGGCCGTCTTCCAAGTACGCAGCTATAGGGGTCATCCAACACCGCTCATCGTTCACTTCCTGCACCGTCGTACCGTCTATCGTCGGGGATGCTTGGGTGAAGGATAGTACTTGGTCTGGGACGACCAATGTCTCTGCTGAAGCTGCCTTGGCAAGCTGGTCAGCCTCTTGGTTTTCATCCCTAGGTACCTGAATCAACCTGACCTGGAGGTTGCTCATTCGATTCTTTACTTCGTCGAGATACTTCATCATTCTCTCGCTTCTGCACTCATAATCGCCATTAATCTGGCTTGTAATGACTTGGGAGTCGGAGTGGACCTCCATTCTTACGGCTCCAGCTGCAGTGGCGATGTCCAACCCTGCAATTACGGCTTCGTACTCGGCCTCATTGTTCGTTGCTGAGAAGGACAGACGGACCATGCACTTAATCTGATCCCCTTCTGGTGTGCGGATTACCACACCGACTCCTCCTGCGTGTTTAGTAGAGGATCCATCCGTGTGAACCGTCCATGCGGGGAGTTCGCTTGCCCCCGGTTCTGTTGCGGCGGTGAATTCTGCAATGAAGTCCGCCAGGATTTGTCCCTTCATCGCGTTGCGGGGTTGATACCGAATGTCGTACTCGCTCAGCTCGATCGTCCATAGTGCCACTCGCCCCGCAGCCTCTGGGCTACTCATAGCCCTTCTCAGGGGCTGGTCGGTCAACACATTTATTACGTGTGCTTGAAAGTATGGCTTCAGCTTTCGCGCCGCGGTCACCAACGCGAAAGCCAATTTCTCCATCGGGGGGTATCTCTCTTCCGCCCCTCTGAGCGCTTTGCTCGTGAAGTAGACGGGCTTCTGAATCTTGTCCTCTTCTCTAATGAGGGCCGCACTAACAGCGGCCGGGGAGACGGCAATGTACAATATCAGCTCTTCACCCTGCTTGGATGGGCTGAGTAGTGGGGGAGAGGAGAGGTACGTCTTCAAGTCGTCGAAAGCTTTCTGACAAGCGTCCGTCCATTCAAACGATTTCTTCAATGTGCGGAAGAATGGTAGGCACTTGTCTGCTGCCCTTGAAACGAACCTGTTCAGGGCCGCTATCTTGCCATTCAAGCTTTGGACCTCCTTCGCCGTCCTCGGGGGAACCAGCTCTACTATCGCCCTGACCTTCTCTGGGTTGACCTCAATGCCCCTTTGAGACACCATGAAACCCAAGAATTTCCCGGCCGTCACCCCGAATGCGCATTTGCTGGGGTTCAGCTTCATGTTGTAGGACCGCAGGGTGTCAAAGGTCTCTTTCAAGTCGCTCAGGTGGTTATACTCACGGGCGCTCTTCACCAGCATGTCGTCCACATAGACCTGGACATTCCTCCCAATCTGTTGTGCGAACATCTTGTTCATCAATCTCTGGTACGTGGCCCCAGCATTCTTGAGGCCAAAGGGCATTACCTTGTAGCAAAAGAGCCCTTGACTAGTGACGAACGACGTTTTCTCCTGATCCTCCTCGTTGAGTCTGATCTGATTGTAGCCGGAGAAAGCGTCCATGAAACTCAATAGTTCATGTCTTGCCGTCGAGTCCACGAGCGTGTCAATACGCGGCAGGGGATAACTATCCTTTGGGCAGGCCTTGTTCAGGTCCGTGAAGTCGACGCACATCCGCCACTTCCCATTTGCCTTCTTGACCATGACCACGTTTGCAAGCCAGTCTGGATAGTACACCTCTCGTATAAAACCCGCCTCCTTCAACTTTTGGACTTCTTCGGCGACGGCCCGGTCTCTCTCTGGGGCGAACACTCGTTTCTTCTGTCGGATTGGAGGGAATGATGGGGACACATTCAGCTTGTGCACTATGACCGTCGGGTCTATCCCCGGCATGTCCTCATGACTCCAGGCGAATACATCCTGATTCTCCCTCAGGAAGGTAGTTAGGCTTTGCCGCGACGAGGGGCTAGTCGTCGTGCCGATCCTAGTGATCCGGCCAGGCCTTGTGCCATCGAGTACTATTTCTTCCAGCTCCTCGGCTGCTTCAGCTGCGACTCGCTGTCCCTCGACATTCAATGCTTGCAAGTGATCATCCATCTCTATCATGGCGAGATAGCATTCTCTTGCCGCAGCTTGGTTCCCACGGAGCTCTCCGACCCCATATTCGGTGGGGAATCTAACCATCAAGTGGTAAGTCGATGTCGAGGCTTTCCATTTGTTGAGGGTAGGTCTCCCCAGGATCGCGTTGTAGGCGGATGAGCAATCTACCACCAAGAAGACCACGTCCCGGGTGACCTGCTGTGGGTAATCCCCCACCGTTACAGACAAGGTGACGGTTCCCAGGGGATAGACTCTCGTTCCGCCAAAGCCGACGAGGGGGTAATTGGTTGGGACAAGCCGATCTCTATCTAGCCCCATCTGTTGGAATGCAGGGTAGTAAAGAATGTCCGCTGAACTCCCGTTATCAATGAGTACTCGATGTAGGTTGTACTCCCCAGCTCGTATGCTGACCACGAGGGCATCGTCATGTGGATGGTGAAGGCGTCGGGCATCTTCCTCCGAAAAACCAAAGGTTGGTACTTCTGCCCGTGCGAACCTCGTGGTTATGCCCGTCGTCTGTACGCTCTGTACCATCCGTAGGTAGGCTTTGCGAGCCCTCTTTGACGGTCCGTGAGTACCGCCCACGATCATCCTTATGTCCCCAATGGGTGGTCTTGGGCGCTCATGCTCCCGAGGAGGGAGCTGGCCCTGTGGTGGATTCGTCCCTTCCTTGCTGACAAACCTCTGTAGCCTCCCTTGCCTGATGAGCGCCTCAATCTGTTGCTTCAAGTCATAGCACTCCGTCGTATCGTGGCCGTGGTCGCGATGGAAACGGCAATACTTGTTTCTTGATCTTTTGTCGGGATTCCCCTTCAGCTTCCCAGGGTACGCTAGGGCTTCCTCATCCCTTATTT
Source organism: Castanopsis chinensis (assembly GCA_032878915.1). NCBI lineage: Eukaryota > Viridiplantae > Streptophyta > Magnoliopsida > Fagales > Fagaceae > Castanopsis > Castanopsis chinensis. The sequence goes on from JAVQMG010000009.1 coordinate 31,366, forward strand.
GCATTAACACTTGGTCGATCGGGGCCGTCAGAGGGGTGAAGCTGGCAAATCTCTGCACGGGCGGCCTCGGGCGTCTATCATCCCTTCTCTCATCCGTCCTAGGCCTTTTCCGTCCTCCCTCATGTCGTTTCTCTTCCAGCCTCTCCCTTTTCTTCGGCTTACCCTCTCTCGCTATTAGCGCATCTTCTGCGTTCATGTATTTCGTTGCCCTGTATAGTACCTCGGACATAGTCTTCGGATCATTCTTGTACAAGGAGAAGAGGAACTTGCCCTTTCGCAGCCCGTTGGTAAAGGCCGCTACTTGTATCTTGTCGTCCGCTTCGTCTATAGAGAGAGCCTCTCTGTTGAACCGTGTTATGTAGGATCTCAGTGTCTCGTCCTCCCTCTGCCTGATACTCATCAAGCACGCTGTTGACCTCTTATACCGGTGGCCCCCTATAAAGTGCGACACAAATTGGGCACCTAACTCCTTAAAGGCACCAATTGAGTTGGGCGTTAATCTGCTGTACCAAACCCTCGCGGATCCCTTCAGCGTAGTAGGGAAAGCCCTACACATAATCTCGTCCGGCACTCCTTGTAGGTGCATTAGGGTCTTGAAGGACTCCAAGTGGTCCAAGGGGTCCTTGGTTCCGTCATAGCTATCCATCGTAGGCATTCGGAACTTCGGGGGTAGAGGGCACGAAGTGACATGCACCGTGAAGGGTGAATCGGTCCGCTGGACCAGGTCGTCGAGGTCACTGGACACCCGTCCTTTGAGGGCGTTCATCATCACGGCCATTTGTTCCCGCATCTCCCGCATTTCTGCGGCGACGTGGGGTGGTAAGGTTTCAGAAGGGGTCGTCAGGCTAGCATCCCGCCTTTCCTGTCTGCTTGGCGCGTTACTTCCCTCTGGGGCCTCGTCATCCCTCCTTTCTACGCTTGTTCCTTCCTCTTGAACTCGGGGGGGCTCATCCCTCCGTCGTAACTGCTCTTCCAGATCATAATTCCGTTTGGTCAGGCGTTCGACCGCTGCTGCTAGCGTTTGGACTTGTCTTTCCAATGCGGTTGAGCGAGGTTCGTCGCCTGGGTTGTTAGTTGTTGCCATCGACCTCGTGAACACCATGCAACTCTTTGTCTTAGGAATAGGACAACGTTTGATCGTCCTAGCGATTCCCACAGACGGCGCCAACTGATGATGCCGAATTCCACCAGTGAGTTGCACGGTCTTATGTGGCGAACGATAAGGGCCTGCGAGAAGACAAGGAAGGACCTGGAAGGGACACCGGTGTGGTGCCGGCCTAAAACCCTCCGAAGGTCAAGTCAGGAACCCCGCTAATAACTCAAGAGCGCTAGAGTTCAAATGAGTGTGCGTACCTTGATTTGTGAGGGTTCTGGCGTATTTATACTTGTATAGACCTATTGACCTTTTTCCTTGTAGGGGTACCCTATCCTATGGGACCCAGGCGTGTGGATCAGGCAAGCGCTACAGTACCCTAAATGGGCCGCGATCAGGCCTGTTTGGGAAGGCCCCTGAGGCCCAGCATCCAGTGAACAGGATATATTCCAGGTCACCAAATATCTTCCTCTTCAGTGTTAAAAAATTTAAATATAACCTTAAGCAAAAAAGAAGAAGAAGCAGATAAGCACCAAGAAAATTACACAAGAACTCATTTCGTGAAAACCCCTCTAACATAGAGGGACCAATCTATATACCATAATAAAATAGAGAATGCAATGCCCTAGTATACGTTCAGAACTTTTAAGTTCACAATAAATTTGAAAAACACAATAATACCTCACTAGAAACTCCGTGAAACCAAGAACACAACAAGAGATCTCCGCACTAAACAAGGCACTAATTTTTTTTTTTTTTTTTTTTTTTTTCTCTTAACACTGCTTGCACTCTACGAATGATTCTCTCTATCAGGTCGCTTTTTATAAACCAGCTGCGTCTCACTATTCTTTTTTTATTTTTTATTTTTTGAAGCCTCGTCTCACTATTCTTGAGCGTATCTTTCAAGTCTTATCTGAGAGAGATTGACTGACTTAAAAAAGTGTGGAAACTGAGAAGCAATAATTGATGAGAAACTTCCTCGTAGTTGAGTGAGATTCCAAAAGGATGGTTAAGGCTGTTATCTTATTGATTGCTTGAGCCACTATATTAGTATTAAAAACAAAAGCTAAAAAAAAATAATAATAAAAAAAATAAAGGACTATTATGTGTCACCTTCTTCACACTAGCCTCCCACTACTATCAAGTTACCAAAACTCCTAGGAATAATTTTTTAAAAAAAATTAGGGGTTTAAATATGATGTAAATTTGAGTAATTTAGTTGGATAATTTTTGTTTTGGGTATATAAGTAGAGAGAATATTTGGTACGCAATGTAAAATCATATTCTACCATGATTTTAAATTATCTATGAGATACATGTATACGCACTTGTTCATAGCATGTCTTAATATTGTATTATTAATGAGTGAAAGAAGGTAAGAAAGTTGGGCATGCTTTCATTTCGTGGTATACAGTCTGTGAACATAACAAAAATTAGTTAATTTTCATGGTTTTGTTACTTTTTTTTTTTTTTCATTTCATGATTAAAAAAAAAATTAATATCCTTGAGAATGCTACCAGAAAAAAAAAAACTAATTTTAATATCTCAAAATGTATATGTTTCTTTACTCTAATTTAGTTTGCTTTTTCTTTATAATATATGTGCAACATTCTCTAAAATCATCTTACAAAAAATATCACAAAATAATCCATGCATCGCATGGGCAACTTTAGTAGTTTGTTTAATTACTGTGCAAAAATTTAAATTTAAACAACAATAATACAATATATATATATATATATATATTTATATATATATCAACATTAATTAACATTATCTTCTAGAGTTTAGCTTCAAGAAAGAAAAGAAAAAAAGAGAAAGGAATGGCGTTCCTTTGTTTGGTTAGAAAGAAAAACAAAAGGAAGGAAGAATGAAAAGGAAAAGGGTTTTGTGGAATCCATTATTTTTCCTCTCCTAAAATAGGTCTTGAATTTTTTTGTGAAATGACATTTATATCCTTATTAATTTGTAATTTAAAAGGATAGAAGTGTAAAATACATTACATCTTTTTTCCTTTCTCCCCCTATTTGCTAAGCGCTTTTTCGTCAAGGGTGGTTAGGAAGTACTTTAATTTCTTTCCCAACTCTTTTTCCTCTCCCTTTCCCTTTTTCCTTTCTCTTCTCTTCCCTCTCCTTCTACTCAACCAAACATAATCTTACATAGTGTTTGGTTGTAGCTATGAAAAGGAAAAAGAAAAGAAAAAATGAAGGAAAGAGAAAGAGAGAGGAAAAAGAAAAGAAAAATAATTCCCTTTGATGGGTTTGGATATAGGAAAGAAAGGAAAGAAAAAAAATATGAGAGCTTTATCTTTCCCTTGTTTGTTTGCAAAGAGGAGAGAAAAGAAAAACGCGTGCTTTTATCTTTGTGCCCTTATTAATGATATGAAAATTCAGATATTAGAAGAATAAAGTTTAGCTAGGTTACAATCTTGCTCAATAAAATAAACATTACTATGTATTTTGAAAATCTAACCGTTGAATTGCATGTGCTTTATACTCTTAATACACATATCAAATTTTGTGTCAATTAGATATTTTTTACTATATAATCTATACGTTTATATTTTATGCATAATTTTAAACTATAAAAATTTGCAATTTAAACAATTTATTGATGACGTAACTATTGATCTTTAATTTTCTAGAAAGTTTGCAAGTATGGAGAATATAATAAGAAGATGTAATCTAATGATGGATTTGTCAAAATTCATCTCTAATAAAAATATATTGAATAAAGTTGTAACTTAAAACTATAACTAATTTTGTAAATAAACTTTATTCATATTAGAATACTTGTAATTTCTTAAAAATGTTAAGTGGTACTGGACCTCATGTAATTAATTCTTTCCCTTCTTTCCATTTCCGCCCAAATTGGGCTGATACCAAAACAGTGGGCCTCACGGATATATCATTACTCCACCTCATTCACTTTTCTCTTCTATTGCACAACTAAACAAAAGAAATGATGTCCCTTTCTTACTTTTCCCTTCTTTTCTCTTCCCTTCTCCCATTTCCAAACATAGGGTTAGTCTTTGAGTTTGAGTTTGCTGACTTAGCATTGTCTCTTGTTCGCTGCAACTTATCATTATCCGCAACTGTTTGCTTTTTGAAAATTGGTGTTAAAGCGTGTTTTTTTTTTTTTCCAGACTGAGAGTTTGAAAACTGGGAAGTTTAAAGGGAAACAACAGAGAAACTTCATCACATTCAAATGCCCACTTCATTATCCCAACGTCATATTAAAATAAAAACTATTTCTATCTTCACGGAATATTCTACCAGCTGACGCCACTCATATAGCGTTTTCAGTGTCAGAATCTTTGAAATAAATAACCCATAGAGCATTTGTTTTTTTCATTTCGAAAGACTTGTAAATTATGCCGTAGCCTTCAGCCACGATGGTTTTTGTTTTTTTAACCATGATAGTCAGTTAATTTAGTTAAAATTGAATTTTTTTTTTTGTTGAATATATAGAAAAAAAGTTCAAAAATAAATTAAATAATATAACGAAACTTATAAATAATATCAAAAAATATAATATTGAATTTTTAAATGAATAATATTTACTAGTTTTGATTTTGAATTTTTTGCGGATGTCCATGCATGTATAATAATATTTACTAGTTTTGATTTTTTTTAAATGAATAAATATTGATTTTATTTTATTTTATTTATCCATGAAGTAAGTACACGACTTGACTCCAGAGCACTTTCCCTTCACCTGGTTACTAGTTTCAATGCTTTTACATCACTTTTCTTGACATATTTGTGGTGTTAATATAGAACACAAGAAAACTAAACATGCTCTTGATTCTTTTTTTTTTTTTTTTTGGTTGAGAATCAACATGTTCTTGATTTTGAAAACACAAGAAAATTATTATTTTTTAAATATATATTCATAAAAACAAATTTTGGAGAAAAAACAAAAATAGTTACCAAACATATCCTAAGGTTTTTCTCTTTTAAAATTTCAAGACTTGATTAAAATTATTTTTAGAAATATTCTACAGGAGGCTAAACATGGTTGTATGTACAACTTAATTAAGAATTATATGTAAATTATATATGATAAAGGCAAATTTAATACATTGAGTGAGTGATTATATGCTAATAATATATATTTTTTATGAAATACAAAAACTTAGAATAGAATAACTAATCATATGTGAGTAACCAATAATCAGTATAGTAATTAATACATGGAGTGACTTAATTGAAAATTTTCATGTTTTATTGGTTCCTAAAACATGCATGCATGAAAATATCATCATATTTGAGCTAGAATATTAAATGCATAAAATAGAATTTTATCCGATAAACGTGAGAAATGTTTATTAGAATTCTATCAAATAAACACTGCAATCAATAAAAGAAAAATTGTAATCATAAATGTAGTAACACTTCAATTATAACTAAAAAATGCTAAAGACATTATTAAATTTAACAAACTGACATAGTATCACAAATTAACTTGACAAGAAATAAACTAAACAAATTTGATTACTTATTACATGTTAACGCGTCACTAAGTCACAAAACAGTAACACTTTTTATTCCAGCACACAGTTTTGTCAAGAGTCAAGAGTCAAGAGTCAAGAGCTCAAAAGTGTTTTGATGACTCATCAGTCTCAGAGTGTGAAAACTGGAAATTTAATGGGGGTGTCCGTGCTCCCTCCCACAGTATCCAACCACAGAGAAATTCATTTGGTTGAATCAAATGTGTGGCCAAGAGCAAAAGAGTTAAAAATATGATATATATCTGACCTCACCATCCCTACGTCAACACAAATTTGTTGCCATATTCATGATGGATTCTGCGGCATATTTTCAGAATCTTTGAAGTGTTTTTTGTTTTTTAACCATGAAGTCGACTCCATAGTCCATAGCACTTTCACTTCACCTAAATGAATAAGAGCCGTTGGGGAGAATAGTTTGGGTAATGATGTTTGTAGTTTTTTAAAATATGGGTGGTTGAATATGTGTGTAAAAATGTGTTTAATGTTGTTTAAAAACTAAAAATATGTGTTTAAACCAATCAACCAAATGGAGCCTAAAGTATTGCTGATTCATTGCTAAGAGCATTTGTATTTACTAGTTTTATTTATTTTTTAATGAATAAATATTGATTCAAGTTTTTTTATTATTTAGCTATGAAGTAAGTTGACGACTTGACTCCTAAGCACTTTCCCTTCACCTAGCTAAATAGCTTCAATGTTTTTACTTCACTTTTCTTGACATATTTGTGGTGTTAATGGAACCTCTCATTAACCTCTACGCGTTTTCTTAATGTAGAAATTTAAGTTATTTATTCATTTTTCTATTAAAATAACTTAATTATCATTATTTTGAAAATAAATTAGAAAAGATATTTAATATATTGACTGTCCTTATACAAGAGATATTAAATTAAAGGGAAATAAATACAGAAAATTTCTGTTTGACAAGAGCTTATGAGCTTACTTTTAACTTTTAACTTTTATATATAACTCTTTAAAATCTCTTCTTTTTTTTTTTTTTTTTCTCAAAATTTATTAATTTTTTTGTTTCACTTTTTTTAAAGTACAAATATACTTTAAATAAAAAATTATCAACAAAATAGTTAAATAAACTGTTCTCAAACAAACGCAAATTAACGTGCAGTTGAATCACAGTCAAATCAAATGTGTGGCCAAGAGCTAAGGAGTAAAAGACATTTGACTTGATCTGGCCCCTCCATTGATCCCAACGTCATATTAATACATAAGATAATTATTAGGTACTCTGGAAATATACTTCCTCCATCCCACTTCGAGGTAGGCCCTATAGTGGGTGAGATATCACAAAAAAATAATTCACACAAGTAACATTATAACAACACAAAAAAAAAAAAAAAAAAAAAAATATATATATATATATATATATATATATACAATCAGTTTCAGACATAGACTCAAACATATATAGTATAAATTTATAACAAAGAGAGTGACACTCAAGACTCAAAACACTCACTTTGCATTCTCAGAGTCAGAAATACCGAAATAGTTAAGTAGAAAAGGGAGATGAGATGAAATTTATAAGAGAGAGAGAGAGAGAGAGAGAGAGAGAGAGAGATTTGTGTTATTGTTTGGTTTTAGGCTGAGATGATATTTGATCTCGGTGCGCAAGATTTTAAGTTAGAGTGTGCACAAATATTTTGAAGGGTAAATTAAACACATATAAAGTGAACCCCTGAACATAAAGTGATGCTCCCTTTAATATATAATAATAATAATAATAATATATAAGTAGTTAAGATTAGGTAAGTGTCATTAAAGACAGTGACACAACTAAGATTTGACTTTAAAAGTAAATTTAGGAACTAGGATTGTTCATGGGTTGATTTGGGTTGGGTTTGTGCCCAACTCGGAATCGACTTGACAACTTTTGGTGATAGGGCAACTGACTCATTGTCAATTGCCCATGAGTTTTGGAAATAAATTAGATTAATTATTCTCTCTCTCTCTCTCTCTCTCTCTCTATTGAAACATCGTGGTCACCAATTCTCATTCTGTTGCACCTCGAAAGTTGTTAATAAGAAATGCAGCAAAATTTGCTTTATAGCATCTTTTCAGAAAAATATTAGATAAATAGCATGCGGTTGAAAGTATTTAGTAAATTAGACTGTTTTTAGAACTCGAGTTTGTCAAACTTGAGTTCCAACTCAAAATCGAGTTTCCTAAACTCGATTTACTCTTGGATAACACCTGACGTGGATTTAAAAAAAAATAAACACATGGAACTCGAGTTTACTAAACTCGAGTTCCATTTAAAAAAAATTACGGAACTCGTGTTTCCTACACTTGAGTTTCATATGGGTTGTTTTATTTAAAAGAGTGGAAGTTGAGTACCACGTGGTTTTGTTTTTTAATTTAATTCCACGTCAGGTGTTATCCAAGAGAAAATCAAGTTTGGGAAACTCGATTTTGGGTTGGAACTCGAGTTTGACAAACTCGAGTTCCAAAAACAATTCAACTTACTAAATAAGTTTAAACGCATGCTAGTCACTTAATTTTTCCAAAAAAATGTACTATTTACCAAAATTGCCTAAGAAATGTCATTAGTTTTAAGTTTTAAGTTGACCGACTCTATTCATTCTCGGTCTTCTCTTATTTGGCTTTCAGCGTGTTTGACACTCTAGTCTTAACACCAATTTTCCAAAAACAAAAGACCATTGTGACGGGGAAAGGACAAGCATTGATTGAGCTTTTGACAAAAACTGAGTGCTGGAATACTTTTTATTTTTTATTTTTAAGTTTTTATTTTTATTTTTATTTTTACAAAATAAAATTTCTACAATAATCTAATTTAAGTGTATATATATGTAAAGCTCATTCTTAGAAACTTAAATTTTAACCTTTGCCCCCCACACCTCACAAGCATTTATATTTGTGGAGTGACCACTGCATTTAAATATTAAAGCCTTTACTCTTTTAAGAAAAAATGTGACTAAGTTCTAAGCTACAGTCAGTTGCTAATTCTTACTCAAGTTATTTTGAGTTTCCCTTATTTGCTGTAGAGTTTTCTTTGAGGGTTTTGGTTGCTAAATTGACTATTCTCGTTACAATGATCTAAGCTCATATTTTTAGCAAAATATAGCCAAAAGACTCTGTTTAGTCATCTACAACTATAATAGAAAATGACTAACTTTTTTTTTATTATTTTTTTTTAATGATGGAAAAAAAGGGCTCATATGATGCAGTATTATTGCCCTAGCCCACCTAAATCCAAATTCTATAGCGTGAAACCATGAAAGCTGCTTGAGGCTATCCATGTGGGGACATCATTTAAACTGAAACGTCATGACTTGAACCACAACCTTCAGACTTGCAAGGGTGATGGTTCAAGACACTTCCACCATCAAGCTGCCACCCTTTGGTGGTAATAGAAAATGACTAATTTTGAGCTGCACAATTTTTCTTTTTATTATATTATGTACAATATCTACCAAATTTTAACGGACAATATAAAATACTACCGTATATACAAACAAAATAAATGATATTGCATATACAGTGGTAGCTAAAGAATTTTTTTTGGTCATTAAAAAATTTAATAATAAAGAACTTGAATATATTTAACTATCAACAAGGGGAAAACACACACACACACACCATATACATGAAGTTTTATGATTTTCTTCTACAAGTTTTCATATATAAATCATTACAAGATTGTTCATTATAGGTTGCCGTTATTTATTGTCAATGTAGATAGGTGTGACCATTTCATTTTCTTAAGTTTATATACAATTTTTATTTTTATGCTGTTGTCATTATCTATTTATCATTATTTTTATAAAAATATTTTAAACTAAATGACAGGACTCAACCCATTGACACTGTATTAAATTGATCCACACTCATCTATATATAAATAATACACACACATGGTTAAGCGTCTACTTAACCAATCAAATGCTTAAAAAATTACTAACTTTACTCTCTTTTTTTCTTGAATCACTAACTTTATAACAAAAAGTTATTGTAACGTGATAACAATACACACACATGTAACAAACCCTTTATATTTCATAATTATTAAATTTTATATAGTTAAATTATATTTTTACTATATACGTACAAATTCATATACATCACAATGCACACAAATAACATTATAAAAAATAATAGCAATATTAACTTACACAATCAGTGTTAGTCTATCAAACACATACTCACATAATATAATATAAATTTATACTAGAAAGAAAGATACTCATAACTCACAAATACTCATTTTGTACTCTTAGAGTAGGAGATGTCGAGATGGTCAGATAGAGAATAGAGATGAGATGAAATTTATGAGAATGAGGCCAAAGATCAAATTAGAGAAAAATAAAGATCTATGATTTATGTTGTTATTTGATTTTGAGATAGGCTAATATGTGATCAATGTGTGCAAAAATATTTTTAAGAGTAAATTAAACTAATGAAATATATCTTATATATATATATATATATATATAAATTCAAATCAGGGGCTTCAATTTAACCCCTTGATCATAAACTGGTGCCCCCCTGATTGAATGATTTAATATTTTATATTAATCAATGAACAATTTTTTTTTTTTGAGGAAAAATCGATGAACAGTTAAAATTAGATAAGTGTGGTATGAAAATAGTGGTAAAACTAAGATTAGTCTTAGTTATACCACTATTTGACTTTAATTAGAAGTAAATTATAATCTAAGTGTGGTATGAAAATATTTGACTTTAATTAGAAGTAAATATTTCTTCATACACTTATATACATAGATTATACATGCACACAATTTATACGTATATATATATCTGTTCACATATACATATAATTAAAGCTAATATGTACAATAATTAAATGCCACTCATTTGAATATTAAGTGGTTTAGTTTCCAAAAAAAAAAAAAATATTAAGTGGTTTTTTTAAACATTTGAATAAGTTGTGCTGCAACTTTTCATGATCAAAATTTCACTTATAATTATAATAAAATGATCAAAGTATGACAAATATAAATCACATGGTAACCAAATTCTTAAACATTATGTTAACACCGGATTTCAGCCTTGACATCCACAGATTGAGGTCTTGGTGACATATGAATATAATGACTAGTGCGCGACATTTGGGGTGATATGTGTGCATGAGCGTGCCTTTTATTTCTTATTCATTTTAAGGAGTTGCCACCAATTAATTGATTTTTTAAGTTGTAATTGGTCAGCTCTAGGTTTAATTTTTTTACCTAATTTAGCAAAGAAAAACCCAAGGGCTTATAAAGCTAAAACCTAAAATGGAATATAAAAAAATGTCTTGACCTAGAAGACATAGACTCTCGAAAGCTCAGTTACATGTGGAGCAAGTTTTAGACACCCTTAGAACACTCATCTTTTGATATTACCTTATTTTGAATACGTTCCTGTAATTCACTATTTGAAAGGTTACTTAAATGTGTGACATTTGATGAAAACATTTTAAATATCCTTTCGATATTTTAGGAAAATATGATTTTTGTTTTTGTGTCCATTTAAGAATTACTTATTTTTGGTAGCTTATTTGTATAATTAATGTGAGACCAAAAAAATAATCTAGCTTTTTTTTTTTATAAAAAAGATGAAACATATTTGGAATGAAGCTAATACAAAAAGTAGTGTAAGACCTGTAAATGGTAAATAATTTAAGCAAAAAGCTAACTTATAATTTGTTGCCATACTCACTCAAAAATTGCTCCATTTCTGAAAAGAGGAAATTCCATTGTTATTTTGAAAAAGAGAAGTTTATTTTGAATAAGGAAATTTATTTTCAAAGAGGTGAAAAGTTCCCTTCGAAAAGGAAAAACTAAAAAGAGGTGAAAAGTACAAAGGAATTTTGGAAAAGTAATTTTGTTTTCAAAGAACAAATATCCCATTATTTTCTTGGGTAAAAAAATTCAAAGAAAAGACCACTGATTTTATGAACATTTTTCAAAAAAATATCTCATGAGTTTTTGAAAAGTTTTCTTTAAATGAAAAGGCCCCATGAGTTTCTGGCAAACGTATATATATATTTGTAAGGTAACTTAAAATTTTGGCATTTGGATTTTTGGAATAGGTTTAATTTGAAACTATTTTGAAATATGCATGCTTCAATCAAATATTTGTTTGTGGTTCAAAAAAAAAAAATTGTTTGAAAAATAAGTGGCATTTTTTAATTACATATGATTCCTCTCTTTTTTTTTTTTAAAAAAATAAAAATTGTTTTTATTAATTTTATAAATTTTCATGTGAGAAATTTTATTTTATTTTATTTTTTTAAAATTATTACTAGTTTGAATTTTGAAGTTTGAATACATTTTTAAGCATATTCATCCAATTTCGAACATACATACATTTATTCATCGCAAACAGAGATTATATTACATGATAGAGAGTCACACAAAATACAAAAAGTACTACCCCATGATAAAGAGATACATAATAATGCATACATAGCCAAACCCACACATAATTGATTTACATAAACCCATCAAATGATGACTCCATTTTCTAGTTACTTTTGCTCGAAAAAATTCGACGACTTCTCGAAGAGCAACATTGGGATCGGATCTTCACTCTTCAAAAGTTCCTCAGCGATTTCAGCTGGAGTAACTTTTTTATTCTTTAGCAATGCCTCAATCACTTCAGAGAGTTGGTGGTCACCATCGATACCAAGATAATTAGAAACCAACTGCTTGAACCCATCCATGGTTAAATATGACATGTGCACATGCATATCCATGCGGCCTGGGCGCAACAAAGAAGGATCAAGCTTCTCAAGCTTCTCCTTATGATTGGTGGTGAACACAAAAATTCGCTCCTCCACAGCTCGACCATAATCCATTAATGAAGTTCAATAAACCTGAAAATGTGAACTAAAAAAAAAAAATAATAATAGTAAATATTGTTAAATGAAATCATAAGATAATCTCATTTGCACTAGCTAGTGTGATAGTACCGGTAATGGTTGTTGACATATAGCATCATGACATATGTATTCAGTGGAAGTTGTACTCAACAAACAAAACTCCAAAAAAACAAACCTCCAATTACCATGGGTTCTAGGAGAGATGCTTTTGGTATGCAATGCAAGGTACAAGTATCATGTATAGTTGTATACTGTAGCAAACTTTCATAAAAAAGTCTTCAGCCAAAAAACACTAAATAAAATGTTTCCAAACCGACACCATTGAGCTAACTATCTCATAAATAAAAATTATATCCACATCAAACGAAAACTGGCACACGCTTGAGTCATTGAAAAATGGGAATCAGAGTTCCTAAAACTGATAGCTATATTGACCAAATTAAATGAACCGCATTCAATTATATAGCTAGATAGATATATTGTCAAAAGGAGAGTACCATATATTTGCACTATAATCTAAAAGAACTAGTGAAATGATTTGGAGAAATTTTAATTATAGCATTCTTTCCTAATAAAATAAGTTATAATTGAAAGTGAGGGTATTTGCTTCACTAATAATCCATTTTAAGGTAATAAACATCTAATGTCAGACCTCAGCATACACAACACATTTAGCAGATCAAATCCAGTGGCGGCGCCACGTTCAATCAAAATTATATATAATAATTAAAAAAAATTTATTTGTTTACCCTTCAAAAAAAATTAAAAACAGCCTCAATCAAAATTAGGAACACCCTCAACCAAAAACGGATTCCGCCCAAACAAAAGCTCTTGATTTCCCATACAAAATAATGAAAATATAAACCTATAATCCAAACAAAGTAGATATAGATTAGTAATGGAGGCGAGGAGACGTTGTGCTAGCTAGAGGCGGCTTGAGAGAGGAGCATGGAGGTGCTATTAGGGATGAATGATGCTTGTTGAAAGAGGCCTGGTAGCGGCATAAATCGATGCTTGAGGAGAACGTTGAGAGAGAAGAAAAGCTGTGACTAAGAAAGATAAGAAGAAAGACAAGAGGAAAGTAGTTCTGAAGAAAAATCTAGAAGAGATAAGATAGAGATAATTAAGATGCACGTGTAAAGGAGAGAAAAAAGGACCTGAGTACCTGACGGAGAAAACAAAGGAAAAGGGAAAAAAGATGCACATGTGAAGGAGAGAAAAAAAAGGACCTGATGGAGAGAACAAAGGAGGAGGGGAAAAAAAAAATTTAAGAAATGACATTTATGCAATATTTTTTATAATATTTATATAATAAATTTTAAGTGACATATTATTATTAATGTTATTGTTAGAGAAAAAAATAATTTTTATATTAAGTTTAAATTTGAACCAATAACAACTAACTACCTGTAATTTGTTGCGAACATATTATAATAATATTATGGACTTAACATCTTTTAAAAAGTTATTAAAAATAAAATAAAATTAAAGGGTGGGCTTTGCTTTATGGTTTGGGTTATCACATGGTTATATTTTAAAGCTTAGATTTATTACTTGATTGACGCACTCAACTTTTAATAACATTATGCACATTAATTTTACACATAACAAATCATAGAAGACAGTTAATAAACAACGTAAATAACTAAATTATGTAAGGCTTCTTATAAAAAAAAAAAAATTATGTTAGGCTTCTTATCAAAAAAAAAAAAAAAATTTATGTTAGGCTAAATAATAATGAAGCAATACATTATAAAAGACAATCAAATTAAATTATGTTCGGCTAAGCAATAATTAATAATTTTATAATTAATGAAATAACAATATAACCAATTCTAGTTTATAGAAGACAAAAAATTTAATGAAATAACTAAACAACAATAATTAATAATTTATTAATATTTCAAATAAACTTATAGTTTATTATTTATTTTTTGCTAGAATTATAAACAAATATTTGATAAGAAAACCACGTAGAAGGTAATTGTAAATTTTGTAAATTTTATATATTTGTGTGTGTATTTTTTAGTGTTATTGTTATCAATATACAAGATTTTTTTTTTATTAAATTATGTAATTTATGCTTTTTGAAGATCCGTATAAAAAAAAATTGCTAGCACATCCACTAATAAAATCTATCTAATAATCACACGAAACTATCTAAAAAAGAAAGTTAACCTTAGGCCTTTTCAGAATCATATCAGACTTTTCCTCTTTCTCTCGATCTTCCAACTTTGCACAATCAATATCCTCAATTACCATTATTGAACGATTAGAAGTGGAAAGAAATATCCTTCTCAACGCTGAATCTGAGCGTATGCTTGAAAGGTCCAAATCATAGACATCAAACTTGAGGTAATTAGCCATGGCAGCAATCAAGCTTGATTTACCAGTACCCGGAGGCCCGTAAAGCAAATACCCTCGCTTCCATGCCTTGCCAACTTTCTTATACCACTCCTTTCTATTAATAAATTTGTCCAGATCATCCTTGAGCATCCTCTTCTGCTCTGGGTCCATTGCCAACTTCTCAAATGTAGTTGGGTGTTCAAGAATAATAGAACTCCATTCACGACCAGGTGTACCATGGACGAAATCACGGCTATAAAGCTTTAACACCCTTTCTGCTTCTTGTATAGCCTTAGAACGAGATATTACTTCAGCTAAATAAGACTCTAGCACAACCTCTTTGAATTTCTTATCAAAGGAAAGCGTAAAATATCTACGACATTCACGGCCATCAAATCCTTTTTCTGCATGTAACTTCCATTTGAGCCCTTTAATGCCTTGAAAGGAATCAACAACCTCTGCACCCGGTACTATATCAAAGGTTGGCCTCTCTTGCCTAACGGTTTTGCCAACATTGAGACATTTTGATGAATCAACAATCTTGTTACGGAGGTAGGTTGAGGCAACATCATACATTTGATTGTCACTGAGACCACAATCCGTGCGAAAGAAGAGAGTGATTTTAGGCGTACAAAAGTATTCTTCATAGATGGAGAAGAGATTATTGAGGAAGGAGTAAGGTAAGAGGCTTTTTACTAGGGGACATAGTACAATCACACCAGCAGCTGTGATCAAAGATGTAAGCATCTCCATGAAAGTTAACATGGTTTGAAAATTGAGGGTCGATCACCCCTCTTCCAAATCCTGTAAAAATGAAAACGATGTAGTTAAGGATACAATTTTTTACGCCTTGAGGGCTGGAATATAGAAGTTTGGACACCAACTATACATTTCTTGGTTTGTCTATGAAAGTTTTGAGTCACTTCACAAGGATGACATCTGCCATAAATTTGTTGGGATAAATCACTATCTTTGTGTTAAAAAATTTAAATATAACCTTAAGCAAAAAAGAAGAAGAAGCAGATAAGCACCAAGAAAATTACACAAGAACTCATTTCGTGAAAACCTCTCTAACATAGAGGGACCAATGTATATACTATAATAAAATAGAGAATACAATGCCCAAGTATATGTTCAAAACTTTTAAGTTCACAATAAATTTGAAAAACACAATAATACCTCACTAGAAACTCCGTCAAACCAAGAACACAACAAGAGATCTCCGCACTAAACAAGGCACTAATTTTTATTTTTTTTTCTCTTAACACTGCTTGCACTCTACGAATGATTCTCTCTATTAGGTCCCTTTTTATAAACCAGCTGCGTCTCACTATTCTTTTTTTATTTTTTATTTTTTGAAGCCTCGTCTCACTATTCTAGAGCGTATCTTTCAAGTCTTATCTTAGAGAGATTGACTGACTTAAAAAGTGTGGAAACTGAGAAGCAATAATTGATGAGAAACTTCCTCGTAGTTGAGTGAGATTCCAAAAGGATGGTTACGGCTGTTATCTTGTTGATTGCTTGAGCCACTATATTAGTATTAAAAACAAAAGCTTAAAAAAAAAAAAAAAATTAAGGACTATAAAGTGCCACCTTCTTCACACTAGCCTCCCACTACTATCAAGTTACCAAAACTCCTAGGGATAATTTTTTTAAAAAAATTAGGGGTTTAAATATGATGTAAATTTGGGTAATTTAGTTAGATAATTTTTGTTTTGAGTATATAAGTAGAGAGAATATTTGGTACGCAATGTAAAATCATATTCTACCATGATTTTAAATTATCTATGAGATACATGTATACGTACTTGTCCGTAGCATATCTTAATATTGCACTATTGATGAGTGAAAGAAGGAAAGAGAGTTGGGCATGCTTTCATTTCGTGGTATACAGTCTATGAACATAACAAAAATTAGTTAATTTTCATGGTCTTGTTACTTTTTTTTTTTTTTTTCATTTCATGATTAAAAAAAAATTTAATATCCTTGAGAATGCTACCAAAAAAAAAAAAAAAAAAAACTAATTTTAATATCTCAAAATGTATATGTTTCTTTACTCTAATTTAGTTTGCTTTTTTCTTTATAATATATGTGCAACATTCTCTAAAATCATCTTACATAAAATATCACAAAATAATCCATGCATTACATGGGCAACTTTAGTAGTTTGTTTAATTACTGTACAAAAATTTAAATTTAAACAACTATAATACAATATATATATATCAACATTAATTAACATTATCTTCTAGAGTTTAGCTTCAAGAAAGAAAAGAAAAAAAGAGAAAGGAATGGCGTTCCTTTGTTTGGTTAGAAAGAAAAACAAAAGGAAGGAAGAATGAAAAGGAAAAGGGTTTTGTGGAATCCATTATTTTTCCTCTCCTAAAATAGGTCTTGAATTTTTTTGTAAAATGACATTTATATCCTTATTAATATGTAATTTAAAAGGATAGAAGTGTAAAATACATTACATCTTTTTTCCTTTCTCCCCCTATTTGCTAAGCGCTTTTTCGTCAAGGGTGGTTAGGAAGTACTTTAATTTCTTTCCCCACTCTTTTTCCTCTCCCTTTCCCTTTTTCCTTTCTCTTCTCTTCCCTCTCCTTCTACTCAACCAAATATAATCTTACATAGTGTTTGGTTGTAGCTATGGAAAGGAAAAAGAAAAGAAAAAAATGAAGGAAAGAGAAAGAGAGAGGAAAAAGAAAAGAAAAATAATTCCCTTTGATATGTTTGGATATAGGAAAGAAAGGAAAGAAAAAAAAAAAAAGAGAGTTTTATCTTTCCCTTGTTTGTTTGCAAAGAGGAGAGAAAAGAAAAACGCGTGCTTTTATCTTTGTGCCCTTATTAATGATATGAAAATTCATATATTAGAAGAACAAAGTTTAGCTAGGCTACAATCTTGCTCAATAAAATAAACATTACTATATATTTTGAAAATCTAACTGTTGAATTGCACGTGCTTTATACTTTTAAGACACATATCAAATTTTGTGTCAATCAAATATTTTTTACTATATAATCTATACGTTTATATTTTATATATAATTTTAAACTATAAAAATTTGTAATTTAAACAATTTATTGATAACGTAACTATTGATCTTTAATTTTCTAGAAATTTTGCAAGTATGGAGAATATAAAAAGAAGATGTAATCTAATGACGAATAAAAATATATTGAGTAAAGTTGTAACTTAAAATTATAACTAATTTTGTAGATAAACTTTATTCATATTAGAATACTTATAATTTCTTAAAAATGTTAAGTGGTACTGGACCTCGGACCTCATGTAATTAATTCTCTCCCTTCTTTCCATTTCCGCCCAAATTGGGCTGATACCAAAACAGTGGGCCTCACGGATATATCATTACTCCACCTCATTCACTTTTCTCTTCTATTGCACAACTAAACAAAAGAAATGATGTCCCTTTCTTACTTTTCCCTTCTTTTCTCTTCCCTTCTCCCATTTCCAAACATAGGGTTAGTCTTTGAGTTTGAGTTTGCTGACTTAGCATTGTCTCTCGTTCGCTGCAACTTATCATTATCCGCAACTGTTTGCTTTTTGAAAATTGGTGTTAAAGCGTGTTTTTTTTTTCCCGACTGAGAGTTTGAAAACTGGGAAGTTTAAAGGGAAACAACAGAGAAACTTCGTCACATTCAAATGCCCACTTCATTATCCCAACGTCAAATTAAAAATTTAAAATACAAACTATTTCTATCTTCACGGATTCTACCAGCCCACCCCACTCATATAGCGTTTTCAGTGTCAGAATCTTTGAAATAAATAACCCATAGAGCATTTGTTTTTTTCATTTCGAAAGACTTGTATATTATGCCGAAGCCTTCAGCCACGATGGTTTTTGTTTTTTAACAATGATGATCAGTTAATTAAGTTAAAATTGAAAATTTTTTTTGTTGAAAATATAAAAAAAAAATTCAAAAAAAATTAAATAATATATCAAGACCCATAAATAATATCAAAATATACAATAAAATCTATAAATAATAATAAAAATAAAATAAAATAAAATTACAAATAAATTTCAACAATTCCAAACATCGTCTAAGTTGCCTTCGTAGTATGCACCTTCACTTCACCTAGCTAGCTTCAATTCATCAATTGTGGTGTTAGTGGAATCCGTATCTTTTTGTCTTCTCATGCGGAATTGCGGATGTCCATGCATGTATAATAATATTTACTAGTTTTGATTTTTTTTTAAACGAATAAATATTGATTGAATTTTTTTTATCCATGAAGTAAGTGGACGACTTGACTCCAGAGCACTTTCCCTTCACCTAGCTACTAGTTTCAATGCTTTTACATCACTTTTCTTGACATATTTGTGGTGTTGATATAGAACACAAGAAAACTAAACATGCTCTTGATTCTTTTTTTTTTTTTGGTTGAGAATCAACATGTTCTTGATTTTAAAAACACAAGAAAATTATTATTTTTTAAATATATATTCATAAAAACAAATTTTGGAGAAAAAACAAAAATAGTTACCAAACATATACTAAGGTTTTTCTCTTTTAAAATTTCAAGACTTGATTAAAATTATTTTTAGAAATATTCTACAGGAGGCAAAACATGGTTGTATGTACAACTTAATTAAGAATTATATGTAAATTATATATAATAAAGGGAAATTTAATACATTGAGTGAGTGATTATATGCAAATATATATTTTTTTTTATGAAATACAAAAAATTAGAATAGAATAATCACTAATCATATGTGAGTAACCAATAATCATTATAGTAATTAATACATGGAGTGACTTAATTGACAATTTTCATGTTTTATTGGTTCCTAAAACATGCATGCATGAAAATATCATTATATTTGAGCTAGAATATTAAATGCATAAAATAGAATTTCATCCGACAAACGTTAGAAATGTTTATTAGAATTCTATCCAATAAACACTGCAATCAATAAAAGAAAAATTGTAATCATAAATGTTGTAACACTTCAATTATAACTAAAAAAATGCTAAAGACATTATTAAATTTAACAAACTGACATAGTATCACAAATTAACGTGACGAGAACTAAAGTAAACAAATTTGATTACTTATTGCATGTTATCGTGTCACTAAGGCTGTGTTTGTTTCGACGGTAAACTATTACAGGAAATCATTTTACAAGTGACCGCGTGTTTGGTTGCGCATGGAAAATACAATTTTCCGAAAAACCATTTCTGTTGACCATAAAATAAAGCTCTGACCACGGAAATGGTTTGAAGTGAAAATTTTCACTTCAAACCATTTCCGGACTCACGCACAAAGAGAGAGAGAGACAGAGAGAGAGATCGCGCGAGAGTAGAGAAGTCTGAGTGTGGAAAGAAGCCAGCGCCGGCGCGATCGAACCCATTGCACCGGCGCAAGCGCAATCGGACACACTGCGATGCGGATCGCGCAGCGATCGCGAGGTGGCGATCGCCGGATCGTGCCGCGATCGCGAGGCGGCGATCGCCGGATCGCGCCGCGATCGCAAGTCGGCGATCGCCGGATTGCGAGTTCTCGCGATCGAGAGTCGCGATCTTGCGGCACGATCGAGATCGCGACGCGATTGCTAGGCGGCGATCGCGCTGCCTCGCAATCGCGAGTCGCGATCTTGCGGCGCGATCGAGATCGCGACGCGGCGTGATCTCACGATCGCCGCCTCGCGATCGCGTCGCAAAATCGCAACTTCTCTCCTAGATTTGATTTTTTTTTTTTTGGGGTTTTGTTTCTTTTATTTTTCTCTGAATTGTGATGTTAATATTTGTTTGGAAGATGAGAAAATGTGAGCAACAAGTAAAAAATGTATTTTCTATAATATTTTTAAGATTACAACTAAACACCTGAATATTTTTCAAAATATTTTTTTAAATGTCATCAAACACCTAAAAATATTTTTTTCTCAAAAATATCTTTACTTGAAATTATTTTACATCTAAAAAATATTTTACACTCAACTAAGTACAGCTGAAGTCACAAAACAGTAACACTTTGTATTCCAGCACACAGTTTTGTCTAGAGTCAAGAGTCAAGAGCTCAAAAGTGTTTTGATGACTCATCAGTCTCAGAGTGTGAAAACTGGAAATTTAATGGGGGTGTACTTGCTCCCTCCCACAACATCCAACCACAGAGAAATTCATTTGGTTGAATCAAATGTGTGGCCAAGAGCAAAAGAGTTAAAAATATGACATACATCTGACCTCACCATCTCTACGTCAACACAAATTATTGCCATATCCATGATGGATTCTACGGCATATTTTCAGAATCTGTGAAAGCAATAGAGTTGAACCTAAGGAAGTCTCATCTAAACAAAAGAAAGTAAAGAAGAAAGTCACTGCAGAAGCTACTGCTACTAATGCAGAAACAGGGGATAAGAAGAAGAAAGATGTCACAAAGCTACAGGCTGTTTAGTATTTTGTTGTAAACTACTTGTAGTTTAGGAGCTAATTAATAGATAGTGGATTACAGCTGTCACTTTATTAGTTTTGATGCAAAGTTAGTTAGTTAATGAGGTATATATACCTTTGTACACAAACAAACGATGAATGAATTGAATTGTTCAGTTTTTCCCAAATCAGTTTTATATGGTATCAGAGCAAGTTAGGGCTAATTTCCTAGCTTAGGGCATTTTTGCTCTTCGATCTTGAGAATTTTTTTCTGTTCTCTTTGATTTTCGATTTCAATTCTGAGAATTTTCCTTTTCTCTGTGAAATTCTCTTTGATTTTCTTTCTTCGTCCTTAAGAAGATTATCCTTTCTCCGTGAGATTTTCTCTTTTTTCTTACCTGCTCGAATGGCGAATTCAGATTCTTTGAGTTCATCAATCACAATCGATGAATCTCATCCCTTCTTCTTGCATTACGCAGAGAATCCTGGTGCTATCTTAGTCTCTCAGCCTCTGATAGGTGGAGACAATTACGCACCTTGGGCAAGATCAATGGAGAGAGCTTTGAGTGTAAAAGGCAAGCTAGGTTTTATTGATGGTACTGCAGTTCTTACTCCATCAATGGCGAAAATTCCAATTCTTGTGCAAGCCTGGAATCGTTGCAACAATATCGTTGTAACTTGGATCCTTAATTCAGTTTCCCCCAAAATTGCTGCGAGTATGACTTATCGCAAGACTACAATGGAGGTTTGGAAAAACCTGAAAGATATGTTTTCTCAAGGCAATGGACCTAGGGTGTTCCAATTGCAAAAGGATTTGGCTAGCATCTCTCAAGGTGATCTTTCTGTGAGTGATTATTTCACTCAGCTCACTCTTCTATGGGATGAAATTCAGAATTTCAGTCCTTTTCCTTGCTGTTCATGTGGAAAGTGCACTTGCAATGTTAATGAAAAGATCGTTGATCTTCAATATCGAAATTCTGTTATGCAATTACTCATGGGATTGAATGAGTCATTTGCTCAGATCAGAGGCCAAGTTCTACTAATGGATCCTTTACCCCCGATCAACAAGGTGTATTCACTGTTGATTCAAGAAGAGAGGCAGAGATCAATTGGAAAAAGCTGTGGTCCTTTTGTTGAATCTACTGCTTTGGCTGCTAGGGTTACCAACAATGGTCCTAATGGTTCTAAGAACTACAAAGGGAAAGGAAAGGAAAAGCCAACTTGTAGCCATTGTGGTTTTCAAGGCCACACGATTGAGAAATGCTACAAGTTGCATGGATATCCCCCTGGCTACAAGTCTAAGGGCAAAGCTTCCTCTATGGCTAATCAAGTATCAGTTCAAGTTGATCCTTTAGATTCAGCTTTTACTGCACAACCACAGACTCAATATTCTTTCACACCAGAACAGTATCAAAAACTCTTGGCTATGATTGGAGCTCCAAGTCAAGAATCCACTTCAGTTGCCATGGCAAATAATGTCTCTCTTGCTGCACAACATTCTACTCCTCTCACAGGTATTGATATCTTACCTCATGAGGTCTTTAATTTCAAGCATTCAATTTTCTCTGCTAGGATCATTAATAGAACTGCTTTTGAGAATGATGTTTGGGTTATAGACACAGGTGCTTCTGATCACATAGTTTGTTCAGTTTCTTTGCTAACCAAAATCACTTCTATTACTCATTGTACTGTTGAATTGCCAAATGGAGAAACTGCTACTGTCACACACATTGGTTCAGTTCAACTCTCTGCACATATTTTTCTTGACAATGTGCTTTGTGTTCCTAGTTTTTCATTCAATCTTTTATCTGTGAGCAAGATAACACAAAAGTTGCCTCTTTGCATTGTTTTCTTGTCTCAATTTTGCTTCATTCAGGACCTTACCTATTGGAAGACGATTGGAGTGGGTGAAGTACATAATGGATTGTACCTGTTGCAGAAAAAGTCTTCAACTGGAAAGCAGAAGTTTCCTTCTTCCTTGACTGATTGCTTATCTCAGATCAAGTCTAGTTTTAGGCCTAATTCCCCTATTGTGAACTCTGTTCTTGATATGTCCAAACTTTGGCATTATAGGTTAGGTCATCCTTCTTACAATAAGATGTTGCCTCTTAAAGATGTATTGCATTCTTTCTCAAGTAATTGTGATACTATCTGTACTATCTGCCCTTTGGCAAAACAAAAGAGGTTACCTTTTCCCTTTCATAATAATATGTCTAATTCTCCTTTTGATCTTATCCATGTTGATGTTTGGGGACCTTACTCTACTATTACTCATGATGGTTAGAAATATTTTTTAACCATTGTTGATGATGCTACAAGATGCACTTGGGCTTTTCTTTTAAAGACCAAATCTGAAGTAAAGTCTATTTTGATTTCATTCTATGCTATGGTTAAAACTCAGTTTGATGCTTGTATCAAGATCATAAGATCTGATAATGCCCCAGAATTTTTTTTGACTGATTTCTTTTCTGCTCATGGCATTATTCATCAGAAAAGTTGTGTTTACACTCCACAACAAAATTCTGTGGTGGAGAGAAAACATCAACATATTCTTGCTATTGCTAGAGCTTTAAGAATTCAATCCAATATACCTTTAGCTTACTGGGGTGAATGCATTCTCACTGTTGTTTTCTTGATAAATAGACTTCCTTCTCCTCTCTTACATAACAAAACCCCTTTTGAACTCTTACACAAAAAGCCTCCTACTTACTCTTTTCTTAGAACTTTTGGGTGTTTGTGTTTTGCCTCTACCATTTCTACCCACAGGTCTAAATTTGACCCTCGAGCTAGGCAGTGTGTCTTTCTTGGTTATCCGTATAACATCAAAGGTTATAAACTTCTTGATTTACAATCTAGGACTATTTTCATATCAAGAGATGTGGTTTTTCATGAGTCTCATTTCCCTTTTGTTTCTAATCCTTCTTCATCACCTATTCCATCTAATAACTTTCATTCTTCATCTTTGAATCCTATTCCTTTTGAATCTTTTGGTGTTTCACCATCTGCTGGTTCTAATTCAGGTTCCAGTCCTTTATCAGTTGGAAGTGTTCCACCAGTCAATACTTCCTCTATTCCTGCTTTTGTTTCAGATTCTATTGTTCCTGCTGTTATTGATTCTTCTACACCTGAGATTGCTCTTCCAGCATCTGAGGTTCTTCCTTCATCTACCATTGTTTCAGAACCTGAGGTTACACCAGACCCTGTAGTTGTCCCTCAAGCTTCTGTTCCAATTAGAAAGTCTTCTAGATAGTCTCATAAACCCTCATATCTTGAGGCTTATCATTGCAACCAGGTATCCATTGGTCTTCTCTTTCTTCTTCGAATATCCAATCAGGTACACCTTATCCTTTATCTTCATATTTGTGCTATGATAGATTGTCCTCTAAACACAAACATTTTTGCAATGCTATTTCCTTTACTGTGGAACCCAAGCATTATAATCATGCTGTTTTAGATCCTAAGTGGAGGGAGGCAATGGCTAATGAGATTAAGGCTTTAGAGGCTAATCACACTTGGTCTCTTACTTCTCTCCCACCTGGTAAGAAGGCCATTGGGTGTAAATGGGTGTATAAGATTAAATATAAGGCCGATGGTTCAATAGAGAGATATAAGGCCAGATTAGTGGCCAAGGGTTTTACTCAAAAGGAAGGGCTGAACTATATTGAGACATTCTCACCTGTGGCAAAGATGGTATCTGTGAAGTGTTTATTGGCTGTGGCTGCTGTGAAAGGGTGGTTCTTGTGTCAGCTAGATGTCAACAATGCCTTTCTCCATGGGGACTTGTCTGAGGAGGTATACATGGTGCTGCCACCTGGCTTTCACAGCAAGGGGGAGTCTGTTTGTAGACTTCACAAGTCTCTATATGGTTTAAAACAGGCTTCACGGCAATGGTTCTCAAAATTCTCTACTGCACTATTGCATTTGGGCTTTAATCAGTCCAAGTCAGATTATTCTTTGTTTACCAAGAAAAGTTCAACTTCCTTTATTGCACTTTTGGTTTATGTAGATGACATTCTCATTGCTAGTGATAATCCACAATCAGTTGCAAAATTAAAGGTTCTACTAGATCAACAATTTAAGCTTAAAGATCTTGGTGATTTGAAGTTTTTTCTTGGTCTTGAGATTGCAAGGTCAGCGTTGGGCATTCATTTGTGTCAAAGAAAGTACACTCTAGAACTGTTGAGTGATGCAGGTCTATTGGGTTGCAAACCAGCTAAGACCCCTATGGAACAAAACTTGAAGTTAAGCAAGTTTCAAGGGGAAGTGTTGAAGGATCCAAGCTCCTATCGAAGGCTAATTGGTAGGTTGCTATATCTGACAATCACAAGGCCAGACATCACTTTTGCTGTTCACAGATTAAGCCAGTTTATGTCAAGACCTAGGAAGCCTCATCTTCATGCAGCAAACAGGATTTTGCAATATCTAAAGGGTGCTCCAAGACAGGGGCTTCTATTCTCTAGCAAATCAGAGCTTCACCTCAAAGGTTTTGCAGACTCAGATTGGGCATCTTGCCCGGATACCAGGAGGTCCGTCACTGGATACTGTATGTTCCTTGGTGACTCAATGATCTCTTGGAAATCCAAGAAACAACACACTGTCAGTAGGTCATCAGCTGAAGCCGAATATCGTTCCATGGCAGTGGCTGTTTGTGAGATAGTTTGGATTCTTAGTTTTCTGAGAGATATTCAGGTTCAACATCCAAAAGCTGCTCTTCTGTTCAGTGATAGTCAATCTGCTCTTCACATTGCAGCCAATCCTGTGTTTCATGAGAGAACAAAACACATTGAGATTGATTGCCATGTGGTTAGAGATAAGGTGTTACAAGGAGTAATTCGTTTGTTGCATGTTAGAACACAAAGTCAGCTTGCTGACTTGCTCACTAAGGCCCTTAGTGCTTATCAGTTTCATGGTTTACTGTCCAAGATGAATATGACTAATATTCATTCCCCTATTCCTCTTGAGGGGGAGTGTGAAAGCAATAGAGTTGAACCTAAGGAAGTCTCATCTAAACAAAAGAAAGTAAAGAAGAAAGTCACTGCAGAAGCTACTGCTACTAATGCAGAAACAGGGGATAAGAAGAAGAAAGATGTCACAAAGCTACAGGCTGTTTAGTATTTTGTTGTAAACTACTTGTAGTTTAGGAGCTAATTAATAGATAGTGGATTACAGCTGTCACTTTATTAGTTTTGATGCAAAGTTAGTTAGTTAATGAGGTATATATACCTTTGTACACAAGCAAACGATGAATGAATTGAATTGTTCAGTTTTTCCCAAATCAGTTTTATAGAATCTTTGAAGTGTTTTTTGTTTTTTAACCATGAAGTCGACTGCATAGTTCATGGCACCTTCACTTCACCTAAATGAATATGAGGTGTTTGGTAAAATAATTTGAGTAATATTTTTTATAATTTTTTAAAATATTTGTAAGTGAAAATATGTGTAAAGTTGTTTAAAAACTAAAAATGTGTGTTTAAATCAATCTACCAAACAGGGCCTAAAATATTGCCGATTCATTGCTAAGAGCATTTGTATTTACTAGATTTAATTTTTTTTTTTAATGAATAAATATTGATTCAAGTTTTTTTATTATTTAGCTATGAAGTAAGTTGACGACTTGACTCCTTAGCACTTTCCCTTCACCTAGCTAAATAGCTTCAATGTTTTTACTTCACTTTTCTTGACATATTTGTGGTGTTAATGGAACCTCTCATTAGCCTCTACGCGTTTTCGTAATGTAGAAATTTAATTTATTTATTCATTTTTCTATTAAAACAACTTAATTATCATTATTTTGAAAATAAATTAGAAAAGATATTTAATATATTGATTGCCCTTATACAAGAGATATTAAATTAAAGGGAAATAAATACAGAAAATTTCTGTTTGACTAGAGCTTATGAGCTTAGCTTTTAGCTTTTGACTTTTATATATAACTTTTTAAAATCTCTTTTTGTTTTTCCCCAAATTTTCTTAATTTTTTTGTTTCACTTTTTTCAAAGTACAAATATATTTTAAATAAAAAATTATCAACAAAATAGTTAAATAAACCGTTTTCAAACAGACACAAATTAATGCGCAGTTGAATCACAGTCAAATCAAATGTGTGGCCAAGAGCAAAGGAGTAAAAGACATTTGACCTGATCTGACCCCTCCATCGATCCCAACGTCATATTAATACATAAGATAATTATTAGGTACTCTGGGAATATATTCCCTCCATCCCACTACGAGGTAGGCCCTATAGTGGGTGAGATATCACAAAAAAATAATTCACACAAGTAATATTATAACAACACAAATATATATATATATATATATATATATATATACACACACACATAATCAGTATCAGACATAGACTCAAACATATATAGTATAAATTTATAACAAAGAGAGTGATACTCAAGACTCAAAACACTCACTTTGCATTCTCAAAGTCAGAAATACTGAGATAGTCAGATAGAAAAGGGAGATGAGATGAAATTTAAGAGAGAGAGAGAGAGAGAGAGAGAGAGAGAGAGAGAGAGAGAGAGAGATTTGTGTTGTTGTTTGGTTTTGGGCTGATATGATTTTTGATCTCGGTGCACAAGATTTTAAGTTAGAGTGTGCACAAATATTTTGAAGGGTAAATTATACACATATAAAGTGAACCCCTGAACATAAAGTGATGCCCCCTTTAATATATAATAATAATAATAATAATAATAATAATAATAATAGATAAGTAGTTAAGATTAGGAAAGTGTCCTTAAAGACAGTGACACAACTAAGATTTGACTGTAAAAGTAAATTTAGGAACTAGGGTTGTTCATGGGTTGATTTGGGTCGGGTTTGTGCCCAACTCGAAATCAACTTGACAACTTTTGGTAACAGGGCAATTGACTCATTGTCAATTGCCCATGAGTTTTGGAAATAAATATTATGAATGTTGTGATATAAGACAAATAGTGATCATGGGTTCTTATATAAATTCCATGGGTGTATAGTAAGGCAGGAAATAAATAAATGTCATGAGTTTAAGATAAATAATCATAATTTTCCATAGTCTTTTATATTAGCAACACAAATTCATAATTCTCTTTGGGCTTGATATATGTTTGCCATGAGTTTTGGAAAAATGAATAGTGTTACATAAAATAAATAATTACCATAGGTTTTATAAGACACATTCCATGAGCTTGTAATAGTATAGTAATAGGTTTAAGAAATTAAAGCATTGTTCATCATTAGACTTTAAGTAAAATATTTATAATATAGTATTTTGCCAAGTATTGATAACCTTGGACTTTTTATTAAATAGTAGCAAGTAGTTAACTTGGGTTTTGAATAGTGCCAACATAAACTGAGCTTTTGATATTGTCAATGAGAATTGGACTTTTGAAATATTGTGAAGCATAAGTAGCATTGGGCTTTAAAAAGAATGGGAAGTGTGCATTGGGCTCTTAGGGCCGGTTTTGGGCTTAGTGAAATATTAATAATAAAATTTGATAAGATATTAGTTTTTGGGTTTTTTATGATAGTTTATATTGTGGCCCAATTTAGATGATGATATATGAAATATTTATGGGCCAATGGGATGAGAAATATTCATGGAGGCTCAAAATAATTTATGGGTGATATATTTGTATTTTTTGGTGAATAAATAAATGTGATTAAATAGGATTAGGGCATGTGGTATGAGTGAAAAAAATTGTACCTCAACATATAGCAAGCTAATTTGTATCATTGTCTGTTGTTGACATCAATATTTTCTTGTTGATTTAATTTGTTGTGTTGTATTTTTTTTTTTGGTGCTTTGTTCCATGTAGTCTATCTTCTTTAAAAGCAAAATTTGCTACCAGCATGAAATTGGACACAAGAGAAAAAGAAGATCTAAAAAGGTTCTTACATGTGGGCTAGCTTATAATATTTTTCTAAATTAGATTTAGTAGTCCAATTCCTATGTAAGTCTTCTTTACTTAACTCCATTTTTATTTTATTTTATTTTTTTATGTTCAGAAATGAAAAATTAAACCAAAATTTGAATTCATTATTTTTTTCATGTGTAATATTAGTATGTATTCTTAATATACTCTTAGAACTCATTCCTTCTCCCATAATAGAAGGTAGGGCAACGCTGTAGCTCATGTTTTAGCCAAGAAAGTTAGGTTATCTTTTTCTTTATTAGTTTGGATGGAGGATGTTCCATCAGACATTTTTTATTTTGTTGTTGTTGATTTTCCATTTCATTGAATAATATTGATTAGTCTTTTTCCTAAAAAAAAAAAAAAAAAAATTCTTAAAGGCTATAAGCACAATACAATTAGAGACATTACTCTAGTTGCACAATACAAGCCAAAGTCTTCTATCTTTCGCTAACTTTATTGGTTGGTCCCCCTTTTTCTATGGAATATAATTCATATGTCTGTTGAAACTGAAGTTAATGGTTTTTTAGTTTAACTTTGACTCAATTTCTTTTATAATAAAAAAAATAGGTAGGGGGCAACCTAAGTTGGCATCTTTTACTTGTTATTAGTTTATATATAACTAATCGCTAACCCGGGCTATGCACGGGAAAGTTCAGGAAATTTATTTTAATATATTATATGTATTTTTTTCTTTATTAAGCATTAATAAAGAAAATTTGTATATTTGAACAAATAAATCAAGATTTATAGTAACAATTTCCACATTAAAATTGCAATAATATAACATCAAAATCTTACATACAAATAAATACAAAAATAATTTGTTTATGCTTATATGCTTCCACTTCTCATGGTTGGAAATCTTCAATACTTTATACAATTGTATCTTTGTATGATGTAATCTCATTTTTTAACCTTAAGGCAAAGTTAAATCATGGTCCCTAAGAGCAACATAAAGTTGTTTTCAGGCCCCTATCAGTGTTCTTTCTTTTCCATTGTACCCTAGATCTCCCAAAAGTGCAGCTTATATGCCTTGAGAAAGAAAATAACTTATTAACTTCCTTGACAATAACAAAGACCTCCACATGAAAATGTCTACTTAACAGAATAAAAATCATATTATTTAGTTTCACTAATCCATAGTTGAATTTAGTAAGTCACATTAAAGATAACACCAAAAACTTTAAATTATATATAGTCCATCATTTCCATCATGAAAATCAAAAGATATGAGCATGTGGTTTGAAAATCATCATCTAAAGCATTGCCATGTCAAATAAGAAAAAGAATATATCAAGCATTGAGCACACACTTAACATGAAATGTAAAAACTTGGTCCTTATTTAACTTGGTAAGTGCAACTCTTTTATCTAACTTCAATATTATAATTTACAAAATAGGAATTTAATATTTTTTAAAAAAATTATTGCTAAACTTATTATTTAATGGGCAAAGAGTTAAAAAAATGCTTTCACATCTATCTTAGAAGTGAATCTTTTCTACTCTCCACACAAAGTCAATCACTAAGCTATCGTGCATGAAAATGTTTATGAAGTGGTCTCACACCATTGGCATAAATGATATGCGTTTCAAAGTGTTTTGATTATTCAACCTTCCATTCAACACCATCTGTTCTACAGATCATCATGCACAATTCAAATTCCCATTCTCACTACTTTAAAGTAGCATCACATCAACAATAACAATATTAAAAAGTTAAGTGATATGATTATGAATCTTTAGTACTCTTCTCAGATACTAGCAATATGAATGAATATTCATTCATCTAATAAATAATTTAATATGCATGAATAATCAAGTTAGTGTGTGGAAACTTAATATGAAAATTTTAATTTGGTGCATGCAAATATGTAAATATGACATTTCAAGTTTAATTTGCATTCAGCAGCATGTGATTGCAAACTCCTTAAAAGTGATGTGCACAACTTTTCTTTTTCTTTTTTCTTTTCCAGCTAAATGTGCATTACCATTTTAGAATTTTTGCAAAGTATATTAGAAGATATTGTAAAACTGTGGAGAAAAAAAAAAAAAAAGAAATTGGAAGAAGTTAGAAACACACGCCTAAAAAGAACCATCAATTCGATAAAACACTCATTATATATTAATAAATTCATGATCAATTGTCTATTAATTGTACATATCAAGAAACCAACTCTACCTCAAATTGAGAAGTATGTCTTTCTGAGTTTTGGATTAGAGATAAATTCTTTATTCTTAGATAACATATCTACCTGTTATAATTACTACATAGCTAAAAAGAAAATCTGCTGCAAAAATTACACAAAATAATATAAATGAATCAATAAATGATTGTACTGCTGGGTTTATTAATTGTCAAGCTCACATTAATCTTTATCCATGGCTACTTTGGGAGGTTGTTGGTCTAACTTCAGCATCTATTAATTTTCTAACTTGTACATGCCAATTAGATTTTAGGTTGTTGTCATGATACCCATCACGAAATGCGTGTTTTGCACAATTAAGTCTTTATCTAGAAATGATTTCAACAGCTTTTCATTTTTCCATTGCATCTCGCGATTTTTTGTCTTTCCTTTCTTTCAAAAACACTGTGTTCTCACACAAACTCTCCATTTTCTTCCTCACTTGTTCACCAATCTTCAAGAAAATGTATGGGTTTCGTTTCTCTCTCATTGTATTTCACTTTTCTTGCCCAAGTTTTCTTGGATTGGGTCTCCTTGTTGATATTTGTGTCTTTAATGCATGCATATGGGTATTTGGTGATTTAAATAGATTGTTTAATGGGTTGTGTTGGATATGCATTGTTTTACTCTGTCTTTGGCTGTACATTTTTTTCTTCTCACACATTCTGTGACATGATTGTGACCTTAATTTCATATAGTTAGGGTTTTCCACAATATTCCTGTTTTTGGAACTAACTCTGAGCTAATCGAGTTTGTTGTCTTGTGTGTTCTATGTTGCTCTTTGTTGTACCATGATGCAGCGTGAAAATGTCTCCACTCAAAAGAGCAGCTATGAAAGGAGGCAGCAGCAAAGGGAAAGAGCCTGTGATTGATGTTGATGATCTTTCTCCAAAGCCAAAGAGGACCCAAATCCCTATAGGAGTATATGATCCACACAAGTTTAGATCTTATGCTGCTTTTTAGACTTATGAGAACTACGTTAAAGATGTCACTCCTTTGATTAAAAGAACTGTTGACCACCTGTCTCTTTGGGACACCAAAATCCCTGAATGGTTTGCCACCAAGGATTGGAATTTCCTTCTCTCCGACCTTAATGATGCATACGAGAATTTGGTGAAAGAATTCTAAGCTAATGCCATTATTGAGGGAAAGGAACTTAAATTCTGGGTTAGAGGAAAGATTTTCTCAATAAATTCCACTTATCTGGTAGAAATCCTACACATAAACCGACCAATATTCACCAAGCCACCGGTGTATGATGAGTTGAATCCAAAGGAGGATTTACTTCGGGATGCTCTTAGAAGAAACTTGGAATTCTCACAATCTGGGAACTCAATCAGTGTTTCCTCCCTATCCCCAGAACTAAGGGTGCTTACAATAATTATGTTCCTCAATTTGTATCCTCTATCCAGCACCGGATACAAGAATCTGGGGAGGGCCCTATTCTTGCATGATCTAATTACTGATGAAGAGATCGACATGTGCGCTCATATCTATCATATTCTGTGCAAAACTATTGCCGAAATTGACTCAAGGACCTGCATTCCTTTTTGTTGCCTTGTTTCAAGGATATTGAAACTCAAAGGCATTCATCCATCAGATGATGAATCTCCCTACACGAAGCCAAGTCCAATCAACATTCGTACACTCAATGCTAGCATTGGACATAGTCGGAAAGGAATCAAGATAGAGGCTTCAGCATCTCATACTGGTTCTCACACCAGCTCCTCCTCCTATGATGCGAAGTTAGACAACATTATGGCATCCGTCCATGACATAAGCACTAAGATGTCAAGACTAGTCTCTCTTTTGCACCATCATACCATTCATTGTGACATGAAGTTTACTTCTCTCCAAACCCAATTAGATCAAATTCAAAGGAAGCTATAGGAAGATGAGGCCTAGCTATTCCATGACAAAAAGGGGAAGATGATGCTGATTGGGGGAAGTAGAAAGAGCTTGATCAAAGGGGGAGCTTTATTTTATCATACATCAGGAATCATTTATCATACATTAGGAATCTTTTTTCTGTATCTTAACTTTTTGTTTTATGTCTTCTTTAGTGTTTGTACCCATGTTGCTTTTGTAAGTTTTTAAGGTTTGTTTTCTATAATTTGCAGGCTTTTATGGTTTGTACCATACTTATGTAGCCTTTATGTTCTTGATCCTATGCTTTGTACCTTATGTACTTGATGTTATGCTATGCACTGCTTTAAGTACATCACTCTTGTGCCTTAGTAGGATCTTGTTCCTAGATGCATATACTTCATATATTGTGCATTGGTTGAGTGTTGGACATGCAAATGGTATTTTGCATTTAAGCTTTTTAGCTTGCATGTTCGGATGTTCATTCCAAGAGTGAATGAGCACTATGGTCACTATTTTATAGTAATTGCCTGTATAGTCAAGCTTTATTTTATTACTTTAATCCATTGTGCTTGATCGCATTGTGCTTGCCTCATATGCATTACAAGTTTTTCTGCATGCAATGATCATATTATGTTGTTGGGTTTCAGGAGACACTTGTTCTTATGATTCAAGAGCTACATAGATTCTAGAGTTAGGTATGAGTGAGTTTTGTTCAACTATTCCCAACTCACATGTTAAGTCTAGAGTATGTTTAGGGTTTTGTCACAAAATAGCCAAAGGGGGAGATTGTAAGGTTGAAATTTATCAACCATTTTGTTGACTTTATTCCGTGCCAATTTGTTTGTAATTCAACACTTAGAAACCCCGTATTTAGGTGGGATTCATGTAAGGGTAGTGTGTGAGAAAGTGTGAAGAAATGCTTAAGACTGTGCAGTGAAGCAGAAACTCGCGGCTGGATCTTGCAGGTGGCTCGCAGCTTGCAAGCCGTCAAATAATGCACACGAGTGAAGCATGTAGAAAAGATGAACAGTCATGCCAACTGGAGCACTACAGGACAAAAAGTCAAGTCTGGCCATTCTATTTGCTTGCGACTTGAACTTGCGACTCAGTCAAGTCGCGAGGCCAAGTCGCTAGCTAGCTTTATTTAGAAAAACCTGACTCTTTGCATTCCATTCTCACTCCAATATAAATACCCCTTATACCCACGAAATGTAGAGAGCTTTCAGAGAGAATTTTTGAGAGAAAAACCCTAGAGAAAAACAAGATTGATTCATCCACAATCTTTACATAGAGACTCTTCAAATTCCTCTACTCTCTTCCTCTCCATTGTTACATCCTTGAGAGGTACATTACCAAAACCTTTTCTCATCATACCCATATCTGTGAGAAGGTTGTTCGGTGCTTTGGGAAGCAGTTAAGAAGGGACCAATTTCATATTGGTTGATGCTATGGACTATAGCAGAATCCGGTAAGTTAAAGAAGAAATAGATTCGGTGCAACCTCGTTGGAGTCGGAGCTTGAAGGGCTTAGGTACACTAGGTAGATTAGGCTTGGAGGGTCTTCTGCTGTCCATGTCTCCCAACTACATTCATTAGTGGATTATTAACCGCTTGGAGGGCGGCAGAGAGGTTTTACGCCGAGGGCTTCGGTTTTGTCTTCGATAACACATCGCTATGTTGTCCTTGTGTTTGCATCTCTCTTCTCTTAATCTTTGCCATTTAATTTCTGCTATGGATGTGATTTTATTTGGTTTAGATTGTTTATCAATTTTGTTATAAGCTTATGTTCATTTTCCGCACATATTTTGTTTGATATTAAGCTTGAATTGATAATTTGTTATTTGGGAGTCTAAACATTCATAGGTGTTTTATACACGCTATTTGAACTTTCAATATGTAATAAGTAATCAATTTTGTAATATTTTTATTACCTCTAATTTATTTATCAAGTTAAATTTATTAGAGATAATAGAAATATTACAAATTTGATTATAGACAGCTAATAACAATTGCATAAAAATAAAAATATTATATAAACATAACAAAATAAAATGGTTACATCTACCCACACTGGTAATATATAATGACAAATGATAATGAAATATTTTGTAATAATTTTGAAATATGAAAACTTGTAAAAAAAAGTTGTAAAACTTAATGTATTTACATTTATTTGTGTCAATAGCTCAATATATTCAAATTATCTATTAAATTTTTTTTAATTAAATTTTCTTAATGATCATTTTAAAAAAATTTCTAGAGCCACCACTAAATAGAGTGGATGGTGTTAATGATGTGTGAATATAGATCATAAACAGCTAAAATAAAAACCATGTGCTGGAATTCAAAGTTTTGTTTTTTTCATAAGAAATCATTTACTGTTTAGTGACCAAATTGTTTGGTTTTGCGCTTTACCATCTACATTTACGTCATTTTCGGCCGTGAAGTATTGACAGTTTTTATTGAAAGAACAAGGAAATTACTAGATAGTGATTTTTTAAATCTCAATTCTTTGGGCCTCCCTAAAAACTGTGAGGGAAATTCTAAAATTAGTATAAAATATTTATAAATTTAGGTGTCTAAAATATGATTTGCGTTATTTAACCAACATAGTAAATTATTGTTTTGTGATTTGGTGACATGTTAACATGTAATAAGTAATCAAATTTGTAATATTTTTTATTATCTATAACTTTATTATCATGTTAATCAAGTTTATTTCTTATCACATTAGTTTAATGCCATGTCAGTTTATAAAATTTTATAGCATTTTATTTTTTTAGTTATAAAGTGTTAGTACATGTATTCTAACTTTTTTATTCTTATATATGATTAGCTATACATTCTAACTTTTTGTATTCCTAAAAATTTAATTGTTATTCATATATAATCGCAAACTTTTTTTTGTTGTTGAGAACATTAAGTATTTTTAACACACACACATGGAGAGAGGGAGAAGATTTTAAAGAAACTGACAGTAATGTATATCTAAAAGGGCCTGTATATAATCACAAACTCAATATATTAAATTTGCCTTTAATTAGTAAATATAATTTGTGTTCAAGTGGTGCATTGTATGGGCATAATACTAGTATATTTTTTAAATTAGATAAAAATGTATAAAAGCAAAAGGAAAAACATAAATAAATACATAAATAAAAACCACCAACCAAATCACATAATGGGCCTAAAATTATAAACAATTCAACCCAAGCCAACCATGTTTATTCATGCCCAATTATCTTCCTATATATAGAATATTCTAAAAACTGTTTTCATTAAGTTTTGAAAATTTAAAAGAAAAAACATCATCTCTCTTGGTTTTGATGTTAATATTTTCTAGAAAATAAATAATTTTTAATTTTTTTTATAAAACTATCTTATTTTCTTATGTTATTAAATGCTAAAAAACTGAAAAAATAATCTTCTCATAAGATTTTAAATAAAATTAAACGAGATAAATTCCTAAAACTTTGATTTGATTACATTTACGGCTCTCAAATATCACTAATTAAAAATTAAAATATTCTTTGAAAAACAAATACAAAATTTTAAATAAAAATCTTTTAATATAATTTTTTTTTTGTAGGTGGGAGAATTACCCATATCAATCATTTGTTTTATAAATTTTGTTGTGAGTGCATGTATGCAGTAAGTCCAGCCCCGTAATTTGTGCTACAGTAATGAGCGTGCTGCACAAGTACTCAAGATCTATTTGGTTATCGCTTATTTGTTGAAAATTAAAAACTTATTGCTGAAAATACTGTAGTAAAATAATTTTAAAATGTGTGAATAGTACTGTAGGACCCAAATATGCATTAATATGCGCATTTTTGCATTTTTGGCTGGGTCGTGAACAGAGCCATGGGATCCAGCCAAAAACGCAAACGGTGAATTATTTGGGCTGAACGTGCAATCCAAACGCACACTCAGATCACATACTATTCATTCTTTTGCTCTTTGCCACACATTTGAATCTCTCACTCAGTGTGCGTTTGGGTTAGAATGAAAAATGAAAATTATTTCACTATTCAGCTTATTTTTGGTACTATTCATGAGCCTCACTGTACTTTTTGGCACTATTCATGAGCCTTACTGTACTATTTCAACTAACTTTTACCTTTGTCTACAATACTTTCGACAATAATTTTTCAATTTCAGCAAAATAAGTGGTATCCAAACGCACACTCAGTTGCCAAAAGTTTCACTCTCACCATTTCTTCTCAGTTTTTAGTTTTCACACACTGATCTCTCACACAGAAAAGAAAAATTTTCCTCTCTCAAACACGCTTTAAACACGGATTGAGACAGGTGCAATACCTAGGTCTCAATTCCTTAAACACCATTAGCAGTCTTCACCGATTCACCCTCTTAGGTCTCACTCAAAAAGGAATAATTTTCTCTCTTAGCCTCTCAAAAAATTCAAAAACGAAAGACTGCTGTGACCATGGTTTTCAAACCCGGACCGTTCAATGAATCAAAAAAAAGAGGGGTTCAAGATTTTTAAGGTCGAATTGAGGTTGAACCGTGACAATGTCATTATTAATTTAATAATTATTTAATAAATAAATAAATATATTAAATTAGATATAATAGAAACTTTGACTAAAATAAGAAAATATTTAGATACCAAAAACGTAATTTTATAAAAATAAATTATATTTTTTATGAAGCCTATGTCTAAATTAAGCCCATGCCTAAGGCACAAATTAAGTATTCATTTGGATACCGTTTCTTTTGTTGAAAACTGAAAATTTATTACTGAAAATATTGTAATAAAACATTTTTTATTATTGAAAATTACTATTCACGTGTTTTTATCACTTGGCTGGTCCATAAACAGTTCTATAAGACCAATAAAAAAAATGCAATGCACTCAAACGCAACACAGGGCTATGCAAACGCACCTTAAACCAAGCCCATGTCTTGATGCTCAAGCCCATTAGAACGATCAACTTTCCAATGAAATTTAAAAGTGGAAAACAAAAAGGAGGATATTTTGCTTCTAGCATAGTAAGGGAGGGCAATATAGTAAGTTAACACACATTTGAAACGTATTAACGAAATAGCATCTTGAGTTTTAGAAACTCGAGTTCCATTTTAAAACTCAAGTCCCTAACACTCGCTTTATACTTGATGACTTGGACAGCAAATGCCAAGAAATGCCACATAGATCTCGAGTCTTATAGACTCGAGTTCTAGCAAATCAAAATTGAGTCTTATAGACTGAATTTTCTTAGTGGAAAACCTGAAAATCGAGTTTGTAAGATTTGAGTTCCATAGACAGAACAACGAAGAGACCCAATCCATGATCTGGTGCTCCGAAGAACAGAGGAAGGTGCATGATCTGGGTCAAAACAAAGGAAGAACAGATTTGAAGAGGCATGATCTGGGTGGGCCGATCTGGGTGGGCCGATCTGGGTGAGCCGATCTGTAGTGAGAGAGCTGAGTGAAGTGATCATATTCCAGAACACTTAAGCATCGGCCGATGGGTTTCTGCCACCGATGAGATGTGCTTGTCTCCGGTAGAGTGAGATGCGCTTGTCTCAAGTTTGGGGTTTTTATGTTTGGGTGTGAAGGAGAGTTCTCATGTTCTAGACTTTGAAGTGCTAATATGATCACAAATCGAGTATTAGAAACTCAATTTCAACGTGGCTCCACGTGGAAAAGAAATCCATGTCAGATGCTTGTAGTTCAAGATCTCGAGTATTAGAAACTCGATTTCTACTCAGAACTCGAGTTTTAAAAACTCGAGATGCTACTTTTCCACTTTATTTTGAAACTGGGCAACTAACGAAATTCTTACCAATTTAATGTTAAATGAAAAAAAAAAATCAACAAAAAAGATAAAGGACTTAAAAAGAAGAAGCTAGAAGTCTACTTATTAAATAGTAGCCTACATACATAACAAAGCCCAACAATAAAGTGGTTAATTAGTAAGTAGATGACAGCCACACATTTCTTCACCATCTCCATCGTTTGCAAAGCAACTCCAGAGTCCTCAGTCCAGACACAGAAACTGAAATGGAAAAGGCAAAAAACGTAGAAAAATTAGAGAGAAAGCACTAGCGAGGCAAAAAAGAAGAAGAGAGGCGATGCGATCTAAAGGTCTAACAGCATCTCATGGTGGTTTGAAGCATCAACAATGGTGGTAAGTACCAAAAATAAAATCCAGATCTGAACTGCAAGAATCGTCAATGGTCCTCAAACTCGAAAGGTTCGACTGTGGTTTGCACGGTTCACTACTTTTCTTGTATAGGCCGGTTCTCGAGAGTTAAAAATCCATATTGATGAACGGTTTCTGGTTAATCCGATCGGATCGTACGGTCTAGTCTGGGTTTCACAACCTTAGTTGTGACAGCAAGCCAAGTCATTATTTGAATTTTTAACAAAACTTGGTACTGTGGATCACTGCATTGGCGGAATTTTTTTTGAGGGTAACCATTACAAAATTTAATAAAAAGAGAATTTTTTACATTGAGAAAAAAATACACACACGAGTACATAAAATATTATAATTTTCTTCTACAATTTTTATTATTTGGAAATCATTACTTGATAGTCTCATTATTAATGTTGCAAATTATATATATATATATATATATATATATATATATATTATGCCCAAACTACGTCTCTTTAAAAATTTAGTTAAATAAATTTTTTTTTGGACTTTTTCTTTTTACTTGTAAGGACCTAATATATTATTAAAGGGACCAAAGATTAAGAACAAAATTTGGCTTCAAATTTAGTTGTAGTCATTCTCACTAAATGAATTAACATTATTACATATTTTTAAAATCTAATCGATGAATTTCACTTTCTTTATATTCTTAAAACACGTCAAAATTTCATGCCAATTGGATGTTATTTACTATCTGATTCATAAAATTATTTTTTATATATAATTTTAGATTGCAAAAATTGAAATTTAAATATTTGATTGACAACAAAACTATTGATCTTTTCTCTTTTTGAAATTTTGCAAGTATAGAGGATTTAAAAAGAAAATGTAATTAAATTGTAAATTTGTTAAAATTCATATTCAATAAAAAAATATTAAATAGAATTAGCCTAGTTTAAGCTTGTTTCCAA
This sequence comes from Castanopsis chinensis, assembly GCA_032878915.1. NCBI lineage: Eukaryota > Viridiplantae > Streptophyta > Magnoliopsida > Fagales > Fagaceae > Castanopsis > Castanopsis chinensis. The sequence goes on from JAVQMG010000009.1 coordinate 71,626, forward strand.
ATTTTGTCCAAAATTTAATTATATTTAATATAAAAAAATTTAAGATAATCACGAAGGTTTTTTAAGAAAAAAAAAAAAATCATAAGTTTTTGAAATTTATACGTAATAATTTTTTTTCCAAGTCTGGTGGTCCTGTGATCCCTTGGTCTACGTAGAGTCGCCCCTCCTGTTGCGTAACTACTAATTATTTAGATTTTCTGCTCTCAGCCATATATTTGAATCTTATGAACTACTCTCTCAAATAAAAAAAAGAAAAAGAATCTTATTCAACCACGCGAAGTTTCTCATCAATTGCCTTAGCATTGTGAGAAAATCTCCTGAATAGTGACGCAGCTGGGTCTATAAAAGGGGTGTAATAGAGAGAAACGTGCAGAGAGTGAAATTAAGCTGTGTGAAGATCTAAAAAAAAAAAAAAGACCTTTGTTCAGAGTGAAGATCTTGTTGCGATCTTGGTTTCACTGGGTTTCTAGAGGTATTATTGTTTTTTTTTTTCAAATTTATTGTGAACTTAAGGGCCTGTTTGATTTAGAAATAGCTCAGATTTCAATTCTCAGAATTCATTTCTCATCACTCTAAACTCTAATCCAGTTCTCATTCTTTTAATCTTTATCTCTATTTTTCTCATAGCTCAAATTAGACTTGTGTTTGGTTCTTATGCTCAGTGTCGTTCTCACCCAAAAACTCAAATTTGAGAGACATGGGTACTCACCAAACACATTTGAGAGGCGGTCTTGTTGCGATTTTGGTTTTACTGGGTATCTAGAAAGGTATTATTGTGTTTTTCAAATTTTACTGTGAAATTAATTTTTGGACATAAACTTAGAGCATTGCATTCTCTATTTTATTATAGTCCCTCTATATTGCAAGGATTTCCACGTTATGTGTTCTCGTGTGATTAATTTTCTTAGTGCTTGCGTGATTTATATAATTAATTTTTTGCTTCAAGTTATACTTAAATTTTTTTGACACAGATGGTGATTTATCCCAACAAATTTATGGCAGATGTCCTCTTCGTGAAGTGACTCAAAACTTTCATAATTTTAACCAGATTGCATAAACAAAGCCAAGAAATACTTGGTGTCCAAACTCCTATATTGCAGCCCTCCAGCCATAAAAAAGTTGTATCATTGACCACACTCTTCTCATTTTTACAGGATTTGAAAGAACAACCATACTCTCAAACCATGTTTACTTTCAGGGAGATGTTTGCATCATTGGCACCATTTTTCAATTTCAGGGAAATGTTTACATCATTGGCACCATTTTTCACTGCTGCTGTTGTGATTGTACTAAGTCCTTTTGTAAAAGAACGCATACCTTCTGCAGTCAGCAATTATCTCGGCTCCATGTATGAAAAGTGGCTCTCTAGATTCTCTACGCCTCAAGTCACTGTCGTCATTGAAAAGACAAGTGATCTCCAAATTAGCAACCAAATCTATGAAGCTGCTACAACCTACCTACGTAACTTTATTTCTAATTCAACAAAACCAAAACGTTTCAAGGTAAACAAAGAAGACGGGCAAAATGAATCAACCTTTGATATCGTCGAGAATGAAGAGGTTATTGATATGTCTATTGGAATTAGACTCAAATGGAAGTTATATGCTGAAAGAAAGGAAGGTTACCGTGGTATTTATAAATATTTTGAGCTTTCCTTTGATAAGGGATTCGAAAACAAAGTGCTAAAGTCTTATTTACCTGGTATGGTAAAAGATTATGAGAGAATTCAAAACGTCAACAACGTGGTAAAGCTTTATACCCGTGATACTGGCTTTCGTGGTTCCGTCCGTCATGATCGAGATGAAAATTGGGTTTATGTTATTCTTGAACATCCAGCTACGTTTGAGAAGTTGGCAATGGACCCAGAGGAGAAGAAGAAGCTCTTGCATGATTTGAAGAGGTTTCATGGAAGGAAGGAGTTATATGAGGATGTCGGCAAGACATGGAAGCGTGGGTATTTGCTTTATGGCCCTCCAGGTACCGGCAAATCAAGCTTGATTGCTGCCATGGCTAATTACCTCAAGTTTAACATCTATGATTTGAACCTTTCTGGTCGGTATTCAGATGCAGACTTGAGAAGTATATTGCTCTCAACAACTAATCGCTCAATATTGGTAATTGAGGATATAGATTGCGGTGCAGAGTTGGATTATCAAAGGAGAAAATATGACTCGGTTAGCAATCTTTATTCTCATAAAATCTTGTTTTAATTACCTCTATATATTTAGAGTCAACTATTGTCGTGCTAGTTAGACTATTATACACTTTAGGCAGTTTTTGTGTTAATCTTACGTGGATTTAATAGAATAAGTGTGTGATTTTTGTGAATATGTACTGACTCTGACATTCGATATTAATTAAATTGAAGTGGACTATAAATGAGTGCAGTGAGTTTCAATATCAACTTTTTTTTAAGTAAGTGAGCTGGTTACCGTTAGATTTGGCAATAATTTTAATGAGATATTTTGCTCAATGAGTCCAATTAGATTTTTATCCTGGTTGAAGATTTTTCCTATTATTGGATACAAGTATTGTTGGGTTTGAGTCCGAGAACTAGTATTTTTCAACATAAAATTAGAAAAGAAATGGGAATAGGACAGCCTACTAATCATCTTTCCTAAACCCCTATGGAAGTGAGTTTTGTGTATTGTTAATAACTTTTACCGAGTACATATGTGCACTATGTCCACAACAATTACCAGTATTACACTAGGTGATGTAAATGATATTATCTAATGCACTTCATCTAAAAATTTTACTTTCATTTGTTTTTTTTTTTTTTTTTCAGTACACACTATCGGGTTTATTGAACATGATAGATGGATTATGGTCGAGTTGTGGAGAAGAGCGAATTATTGTGTTCACCACCAATGATAAGGAGAAGCTTGATCCCGCTTTGTTGCGCCCAGGCCGCATGGATGTACACGTGCACATGTCATATTGCACCATAGATGGGTTCAAGTTGTTGGCTACTAATTATCTTAAAAGCGAAGATGACCACCAACTCTATGGGCCGATTGAAGGTTTGTTGAAGAATGTAAAGGTTACCCCAGCTGAAATTGCAGAGGAACTTTTGAAGGGAGGTGATACTGATGTTGTTCTCCAAGGAGTTGTCGAATTTCTCGAGCAAAAAAAACTTGAGAAAGAAAAGGCTGCAGAGTTCAAGGAACGTTTAAAGGAACGTTTGAAGAGTGCTGATATAGATGTTGATGCTGAAGGACTCCTCAAATTTCTCAAGCAGAAAAAACTTGAGAATGCAAAGGCCGCTGAGGCAGATCAACTTTTGAACAGTGGTGATACTGATGTTGATGTTGAAGAACTTGTCAAATTTGTCAAGCAAAAAAAAATTGAGGATGCAGAGGCTGCAAAGGCAAAGCGTATAAATCCAAACAAATCTTAACTGATGGGTAATTTCAAAAGAGATGGTTCGTGTTCTCAAGGAATTAGTAATGTTCCCAAGCCATTCGAGCACTTGTCAAATCGCATTTGAGTTTTTTGTCTTGGTGACCCTGAGTGACTCCCTGCTGGTGGTGATCCTTATCTGTTCCTCCCCTCATTTCTGAGTTTTTCTTCTCTTTGTGAAATAATATGTATCGTATCAATGTGTGGGTGTGCACTGCTGTGAATCTGATTATGTACTTTGCAAATTGTGTGACTGTTTGTGGGAGATGTTGTTTTAAAAAAGAATTACATGTTTGTTGAAGGGATATTTTGCATTACGCTTTTTATGGGTGCTGCTATTTGCTTCTGATCACTTTATTTTTATTGCTGGTAATGTTGACTCCCACGCTTAATCTCCTATCCCTGCCTTTGCTGTGAGGTACCTGTGATTGTTTCCGTTGTTGTGGTCGCGTTTTTGAAAGTATTGCTATAAGTTTCTTATTCTCTGCGGGTTTTCTGTGTTTGAGATCTGTGGGGCTTCTTTCTGTTACTGGTTTTCATGTATGATGAGGTAGAGGGCAGAGGGTGGTGATTTTTACAAAAATGGAGGATATATAGTTTTAGTTTGTGTAACAGCCCTGCTCTTATTCTGTTACGGCCATACCACCATTGAGTGTTCATATTTAATTAATACTAAAGCATTTAATGCTTTCGCAAATTTCTGCCACCTTTGAGTAGTGTTGGTGGCATCGGAGATGCTTTGGTGCTTATTTCAGTCTTTGGAGGTTATTTTCCGTTCTTTGAAAAAAGCTATGTAAAGCTAAAGATGTATACGGTTATTTGATTAATGTACTGTGAGAGAATTGGAGCTGATCACATCATTTGTTGTGATATGACTCCCACACTTTCACTTCTCCCTTCTTTAGTCTTTTATTTGTTTGTTGATCCTGAAGTTAGTGGAGCAAGTACCAACAATGAATATTCAGCGAAAAAAGAAAGTACCAACATTGAATGAAAGTTTTGGACTAAAATCTAACTATAGACAAGAATCATGTATCGTTTCCTTAATTATGTAAAGGGTCTAATTAAGAACTTATTTAGTAGAAATTAAAAATTTTTTGCTAGAAACCTTAAAAAAAAAAGTTAAAAGCTAGTTAAATAGAACAATAGGACCTATGAATGAATAGTATAAAAAAAAAATTAAAAACTTAAATACACTGAACTTTTCACCGCATCTCAATAACAAACTCTTAATAGAATGAATTATGATGAATTATGAAACCGCATCGTTCAGATTAGATATTTTATTATTATTATTTTATACCTGTTTTTTGGTCTCAACCCCACGTTTGAATCTTACACAACTACATGAAGTTTCTCATCAATTGCCTTAGCCTTTTGAGACAAGCTAAGGAATATAGTGACGCAGCTGGGTCTATAAGCAGGGATGTAATAGAGAGAAACGTGCAGAGTGAAATTAAGCTGTGTGAAGATCTAGAAAAATAAAAATAAAAACAGTACTTTGTTCAGAGCGAAGATCTTGTTGCAATCTTGGTTTCACCGAGTTTCTAGAGAGGAATTATTGTATTTTGAATATTTTTTGTGAACTTTGAAGTCTTGGACGTATACTTGGGCATTGCATTCCTATTTTATTGTAGTAGATTGGTCCCTCTATATTAGATTGGTTTCACTGAATTTAAAATGATTTTTAAAAATGTGCCTAGTCTATGGCTTTAGCTTAAACTAACTGGGCCCATGGACTCCAAAGTCAAGCTAACAAGATCCCCCAAATTTAATTCTTTGTTTTTTGTCCCTGGCCTTTTTGCATGAGAAAATACATTAGAAAATTTATTGAAAAACTAAGCTCATATTTGGTAATTGTCTTGTTTTCTTGCTTTTAAAGCGATTTTTTTTTTGGTGTTTTCAAAATAAAAAACATGTTTGGTTAGAAGAAAAAAAAAATTCCAAAAAAAAAAAAATTTGATTGGCAATTCTTTTTTAAAAAAATCATTTTTTTTTTTTTGTGTGAAGCAATTACAACATTTTGTCTATTCATCATTTGCTTCAAAGTATTTAAAATCAATACACATAGAGGAATTATAAAATCAAATATTTTGTATATAACATTCAAGTCATAGACTAAAACTTTAATTTTTCTTTTTTCTAACTCTCAACCTTCTCTTTTTCTCTCTCAACGTGTTTGAAATTTTCTGTAATAACAAATCAATAGTTGAGATTAAAAATATCAGAAGTCATTTTTAACTTCATCCCTTAAACAAAAAAAAGAAAAATTTAACTTTCAACTTTTATCATTTTCCTTTTATATTTTACTTTGTAATTTCTCCATCACATCCAATGATTAATCACGTTTTTATTGCCGGATCACCGGATCTCAATCCGCATGTTTGTATGCCAATTTTTCAAAAGCAAAAGACTTTGGCTGGAAAGGACAAGCTCATAATTGAGCATTTGACAAAACTGAATGCGTTTGTATGTATAAAAGTAATAGAGTTCAAATAATAACAAATTTGAAATTTTTTATATCAACAAATCAATAGTTGAGATTAAAAATTTCAAAAGGCATTTCTAACTTCAGCCCTTAACTAAAAAAATAATAATAACTTTTAACTTTTATCATTTTACTTTTATATTTTATTTGTAATTTCTCCGTCACATCCAATGATTAATCATGTTTCTATTGCCAGATCGCCGGATCTCAATCCGCGTGTTTGTATGCCAATTTTCCAAAAGCAAAAGACTTTGGCTGGAAAGGACAAGCTCATAATTGAGCATTTGACAGAACTGAATGCGTTTCTATATATAAAAGTAATAAAGTTCAAATAATAAACTTGCTCTTACTACCGCTCATCCTCGGTGAAATTTTCTTTAATAACAAATCAATAGTTGAAATTACAAATTTCAGAAGTCATTTTTAACTTCAGTCCTTAAATAAATAAATAAAAATTTAACTTTCAACTTTTATCATTTAACTTTTATATTTTATTTTGTAATTTCTCCGTCATCCAATAATTAATCACGTTTCTATTGCTGGATCACAGGATCTCAATTCGCGTATTTGGCTTGAAAGGACAACCTCATAATTGAGCATTTGACGGAACTGACTGCGTTTATATATATAAAAGTAATAAAGTTTAAAAAATAAGCTTGCTCTTACTACCAAACACCCTTAGTGAAATGATCAGTCCACAAGTATAAGTGCTTGTAGAGCGTAGGGACAAAGGTCAAGGTTCAAGTCTCTAGAAGAGAGTTTCAAACACATGTACAGTTAGATTATGTTAAAATAGAATTTTTATCTTGTATATAAAAAATAATAAAAAAAAAACTTGCTCTTTTGTAGTTCTTTAAATGAAACTACCGTTACATTGGAAAAGAAAGAAAGAAAAAACCGAGGAGGTGTTTGGTATTGTTAGGGACATATTTTATGTAAGTGGTTAATCCTTTGACAAAATACAATTTTTTTGTAATTGGGTAGATTTATGATGAGTTTAGTACTTCAAGAAACAAATGTATAAGTTAAATATTGAAGTCATGCAAATCTGATCAAGAAACAAGTGAAGAAAGTGTTGTTCATTTAATCTCGAAAGAAGTCTCAACAGAATCTTTTCTATCGAGATTTAATGTTGAAGCTCCACATAAGCTGAATCTGTCAAGAATTATGAAATCAGACTTTTCAGATCTGATTATATGCATATTTCTATGTATTTGTGTAGGGTTTATTTTCTCACAACCTAAACATATATAAGGATTATTTTAAAAGCTGTCGCGCATGCATTGTGTGACCGAATGCAAAAAGTTGCCTAGTTCATTATTCTCTCTATAGAAGCTACTGCGTCTTTGTGCCAGAGGTTTTGTAACCAATGAGCTTCCTGATCTTCATTGTTGATGAACTAAACAACTTTGCAGCCAACATCTTCTTCAATTTGGTGGAGTTAGTCACGTACTAGGATCCGTGAATCATTAGTTAGTCACGTACTAAAATCCGTGCATCATTGGTTAGTTACGTACTGGGATTCGTTCATTGAACAGAGAGATTGCCGCTACAATACAAGTTCAATTGGGTATTGGGGTAAGGGTTCAACTGTAAGTTGGTATTTCAGGATAAGTCAAAGAGTTTGGTAAGATCCCTTATACTTGAAACCGTTTGTGATTGATAATAGTGGATCCTCGAGAGTGGTGACTTTAAATTCACCTAATGAGGTTTTGCCTCGGCGGTTTCTCCATTCATAAACAAATCACCCGTGTCAAATTTATTTTCAGCTGCATTTAGATTATTGGTAGTTTGTTTGTGCTACCACGCTTTACTTGTTAAATTGATCTAATTAATTAATTTGCAAGGGTTAATTCATTTTAACCTAATAGGTACTATTTTTTAAACAGCAGTTTTCAGTGTTTAAATAGTATTACATGTATTTTCACACACTTTTTCACTCATACATATTTCTACAAAATAATAACAACGCTACTAGAATTCTCTTACCAAACGAGCCCTGACCTTTTGATTTGCAGCCAAAACATTCTTTTGCTTTTGAAATTTGGTGTTAAGCATGTTCTTTTTTGACTGGCTGAGAGGAAATTAGGGTGTAGATTAAAGACTGAAGACTGTAGACTGATGGTGTTTAAGCGCGTCTTTTCTCGGTGACTGAGAAAGGGGAAGTTTTCTTTTTATTTTCTAACTTATATTACCAATATCATATTATTCCTTTCTATTTCATTTTATTATAATATTCTGAGCATCTTTTAGTTATAAAATGTTATTAGTTAACAACAAATCATAAGGGGTTAGTGTTATTAGTTCAAATTTGAATTTATTATTGAAATTACTTTTTTGTACAATAATAATAAACCATAACAACTTGTTACTTAGGATTTGATGTAAAATATTGTGGACATAACATTTTTTCAACATTTTTTATTACAAGTTTTTTTCAATGATTGCTATGTTTATTGGATAGAAATCTATTTTATGGATTTTTTTTTTATTCCAGATCAAATATAATGACATGTTCTTCAAATTTAGTAATTTTCATGCACGCACGGGTTAGGAACCAATAAAACATAAAACCATAAAACTTGTTCATGAAGTCACTCTATGTATTACTATACTCGATAAAGAACCATTTAACAACGCAAGAGGTGGAGTAATCACCAACAATGAATAAAAGTGTTGGACTAAAATCTAACTATAAACAAGCGTTATGTTTCCTTTCCTCATTTATGTAAAACTAAATGGAATGAATTACGATACCGCATTGTTCACGTTAGATGTTTTATTATTTTATACCTCTCTTTTGCTCTCAGCTCCACATTTGAATCCTACTCAACTACATTGTTAGAAATACTGAATAAGTGTATTGTATTTTTTAGTGAAAGAACATACATGAGTGCCTTTGTATAGGAGGCATAGGAATGCAATACAAGTAAAAGTATAGTACAAGAATGTGTACTATACAAATAATCTAGTTGGGCCTAAAGCCCATAATACTATACACGTTAACAGCCCCCCTCAAACTCAAGGTGGATGTGAGACCAACTTGAGATTGTCAACCAAAGTATTAAGGCGTCCTTTAGGATGTGACGTGGTGAAGATATCTACAAGTTGATTTGTATAGGAGACTGAAATCAGCTTGAGAGCATCATGGACAAGATGATAACGGATAAAATGGCAATCAATCTCGATATGTTTAGTTTGTTCATAGAATATATTATTGTGAGCAATATGAATGGCACTTAATAAAGAGGAGTAGTAGAGGATGTAGACACACCTAAGTCATTGAGAAGCCATTGTAACCAAAGGAGCTCAGATGTGGTATCAGCAAGGGCATGATATTCTGCTTCAGTACTAGAGCAGGCCACATGAGTTTGTTTCTTGTTTCGCCAAGAAATTAGAGAAGAACTAAGAAGAAAGCAATAACCAGTGGTGGACCTGTAATTAGTGGGATCTCCTATCCAATTAGCATCAGAAAATGCACGGAGAACAAGAGGAGACTGAGTAGAGTAGAAAGACCATGGAAGAGAGTGCCGTTTAGGTACCGCAGATTGCGCAGAATAGTAGCATAATGAGTTGATTGTGAAGTAAATAGATACTGGCTCACCTGGTGAACAGCATAGGAAATGTCTAGACGAGTAACAGTGAGATAAACTAGGCTGCCAACCAAGCATCTATAAAGAGAGGGATTAGACAATGGTTTCCCCTCTGAGGGAGTCAGATGCGTATTAAGCTCAATTAGAATGTCAACAGTCTTGCTATCAGTGAGTTCAGCTTGAGATAAGAGTTCAGAGGCATATTTGGCTCGAGTAATGTAAAGTCCATGCTAAATATTAGCATTGATACACCATGTTGAATATGCTAGTATGGATGCGGAAGTGAAAGTATAAAGTATAGAACACAATAGCACACGAGAATTACGTGGTTCAGCCTAACAACCTACATCTACGGAGGAAATCCTGAGGGCTACATCAATAATATATTAGAGTGTAGTACAAATTCTGTGTTACAATGAACCATAACATGTGTATATATAGTAGACTAAACCCTAGACTAAAAGACTTCTAGTACAAGTAAGAGACTTGGCTTACACACAAAGTAGAATTAGGTTTGAGCCTATGCCAATGGGCTAATATATCTCTAACACCTCCTCTCAAACTTAAGATGGAAGTTTGATGAAACCTTGAGATTTGATAAGGTTGAGAAGATCCCTTGAATGAAGTTTGGCTCTGTGACGATGGTTTGAGGAAGGCAATGGTCTTACAGTGTTGATGCGATTTCTAACGGTGACATGACTATATTGGAGAGTTTTGACGGCAGCAATAGGAAGCTAAAGAAAATGAACATAGTGAAGAAATACTGAGGAAGACAAAGATTGCTCTTAATACACCGTAAGGACAGAAAACCATGGTCATAAAGAGGTGGCTCTAATACCATGTTAGAAATACTGTATAAGTGAATTGTATTTCTAAGTGAAAGAATATACATGAGTGCCTTTATATAGGAGACATAGAAGTGTAGTACAAGTAAGAGTGTAGTACAAGAATATGTGCTATACAAGTAATCTAGTTGGTCCTAAAGCTCATAATACTGTAGATGTTAACATACATGATGTTTCTCATCAATTTCCTTGGCCTTGTAAGACAAGCTCAAGAATAACTACGCGACTGGGTCTACAAAAAGGGATGCAATAGAGAGAAATGTGCAGATAGTGAAATTAAAATGGTACTATAAAAATTTGGGTCTATAGTGGCATTTGTGAAATGCCACTAGAAGTCCAAAAAATGCCATTATAGATCCCTTTGGACTATATTGGTGTTTTCTATAATGGTGGTTGTAAAGGTCACTATTGTACCGTAACTATAGATCTATAGTAGCATTTTACAAAAAAACTACTATAGGTCCATACACTATAATGACATTTATAAAATGCCACTATCATGATTCAGAGGAGCCTTTTTAATGAAGTGTAATATAACTTAAAAAAATATATTTAGTGATTCAGAAAGGTCTTTTTAATAAAGTAATTTGACTCATTCACATCTAGATCATGAATGTTTGGAATCCATATCATGCAAGGAGACATTGCTTTTACTAATTCAACTGGTAGATTGGGTTGGCTATAGGTATGAGGCAAATAGGCAATTGCATAAGAACCTCAAATTTTATCTAATAGAGATATCTATGTACCAATGAGAGTATAAATTTAGCCCCAAATATTAGCCAAAAAATAAAAAGTAAATTTTTTATCAAAGAAATTTTTTTAAATTGGATGTAATAATGACTGTTCATTTTTCTCAATTTTAAAGTGTAGAACTCATTAATTTTCCATGTAAAAATGTTAAAAGATCAATCTCTCTGTCTAAAAAAATGCTGAAAAGTGATTTTTTAAATAAGTTTCTTAATTGCACTTCAGATCATCCTCTCCATTGAGCTTTGCGATGTGACTACTCATTCATTTCAGGTTTGACAGTTCTATAAAAACTCTAGTCTTGGCTTTACTTTCCCTTTGTTTTTTTCCTTGGAACTTAGCTCTGTCTTTTTATTTATTTATTTATTTTAAATTTCACCTACACTTTCTTTGTTTTTGTCCACGTCAACATCTATTATAAAATAAAAAATTCATAAAAACAAATTAAATAAATTCATAACTAATTACTAGTAAATAAATTTATACTCAAATTTTATTTGAAGGTATTGAATATATAGTTTTATTAAAAATTTCAATTAAAATTTGTTAGTATTTGGTTGCTTCACTCAATAGTTAATGTTTATTTTAGCTGTATAACCATTGAGTAATACAATGGATTCGTTTTAATTCGAAATTTTGCATCTAAGAATATAGATTTTAAATGAAAAAAAAAACTAAAATAAATCTTTTATTAATATTTAAAATATAAGAATAAGCCCTACTCAAAGTAGCCGCCTTAGACCCCACAATGCCTTGGGCCGGCCCTATTGGTAGACTTGAACCTTGTTCCTACTTGACTTGATCAATTCAATCAGACACTTGTCATCTATGCATGGTTCCTTGGTAACTTCTAGTTTAATCAGGGAAGTCACAGAAAATGAATTTGCTAATGAAGGTTACAGATTCGATCAAGAATATGGAAAAAAAAAAAAAAGTCGTCTTTTTTAAAACCCAAATTATGAAATCCCTTCTCTCCCACTTCTTGCCTTGGTCATACTGTTATTATAGAGAGAGATGCCCCAAAACCAATCCTAAGAAATGGTGAAACTTCATAGGGTTTTTCTGTCCAAGTTTATTTTAATTCTTTTACAAAAAAAAAAAAGTTGGAGTTTTTTTTTTTTTTTTTGAGAAACCTGTCCTTTAGGCTAAATTAATTAAAAGAAGAAAAATCAGACAAATAATAGTTATACAAGTCCGGAGGAATAGACTCCATCCAAACCAACAAAGGAAACGACAAACGAGCTCTCTTAGCCAAGGCATCAGCTAAAGCATTACCTTGCCTATACACATGAGAGAAAGAAAAGTTCTGAAGGGAGCTAGCAAACAACAAAATGTCTTGAATAATATAACCACAGGACGAATGTAAAAAAAGTCTATTACTAATAGCATGAATGGAAGACTCCGAATCACCCTCAAAAATAGCATTACGTAGCCCCACTGCTTGAACAAAAAGAACCGCACGCCTAGCCGCCAAAGTTTCAAGAGTAAAAATAGATTCAGGAGTAGGAATTTTCTCTGCCAAAGCTGCAACCACCTCTCCATGCTCATTTCGGATAGCCACGCCAATCCTTACTGCATTTAAATCCTCAAAAATCGCCCCATCAAAATTTGCCTTTACAAAACCCGTGTCAAGAGGCTTCCATGGAGGTCTTCTTGCACGAACCTTCTTGCTAGGACAACTACGAACCTGCTGAAACTCCTGCAACTGACGGCGCGCAACACCAACAACTTTATTCAACAGCCAAACCACCTTTCCAACCCGCAACTTATTTCGACGATTCCATAAAACATTTCAGAACTCAGCGAGGAGCAAAACACCAACTCAATCAGAACTGGAAAAGTGCTGACCCTGGAAAATTCAGAAGGCAGGGGAGCTAAAAACAACCCCCACACAGAACTAATAGCCTCACAAGACCATAAAGCATGAAGAACCAATTCCTCCCCTCCATGACAACAACTGCAAGCTGAAGATGGAACAATCACACGCTTAAATAAATTAAGCATAGTTGGGATGGAATTTGTACTGGCGCGCCATAGGAAGAATTTCACCTTATTTGGAATATTTAACTTCCATAAGGTATTCCAAAATTTTTCCTACCCAACTGTATCCGAAGATGAAGCCTTCTCATTATGTTGCAAATCATACAGCAAATGATACCTTAACCGCACCTAATACATTCCATTCCGAGAGTAAGGCCAAAAAAAAAACATCTTTCTGAGCAAAATGGCATACCAGGATGGATTTTATCTGCTGCGCTTCAGAAGGAATGAAAATAGAGTCCACCAAAGTTGTATTCCACCACCGTGAATCATTATCAATCAGCTGGTCCACCGTAGCTTCTTCTGACAGAATCGAAACCAAGGAAAGAACTTTACTTGAATGAGCACCAGGCAGCCAAGAGTCTTTAAAAATCTTAACAGAGGATCCATCACCAATCCTCCACCGGGCACCCAATAAAATCACCTTTCGAGCTTTGAGAATACTCTTCCAAGCATAAGACCCCAAACCTGCCTTGGCATAAAAAATGGAACCTGTTGGAAAATATTTAGCCTTAAAGACTTTGTAGAAAAGAGAATCTGTATCATGAACCAACCTCCAAACGTGCTTTGCTAACATAGCCTCATTAAACTTACTTAATTCCCTAAAACCAAGGCCTCCATTAGATTTTGATTTACATAAGATATCCCACTTTTTCCAATGTATCCTCCTACGATCACCCCGCTGACGCCACCAAAATCTTCGAATCATAGCTTCAATATCATTACAAAGACCCGTAGGAAGTTTAAAACAACTCATAGCAAAAGTGGGAATAGCTTGTACAACTGCTTTCAACAACACCTCCCTACCCGCCTGAGAAAGTAGTTTTTCCTTCCACCCCTAGAGCTTACCCCAAATCTGCTCTTTAATATACGTAAGGCTGGCCCGTCTGTTTTTTCCCACCATCGCAGGCAACCCTAAATATCGTTCATATTCCTTAATATTCGGAACACCAAGCAGGTTTTTAATGGCATTTTTTGACAAGAGAGAAACAGAATTTCCAAAGAACAAGGTGGTTTTGCTCGAATTTATCTTCTGCCCTGAAGCCAACTCATACTTCTGTAAGAGGTTTTGGATAGTCTGGACCTCCCTAATTTCAGCTCTACAAAAAAGGAGAGTATCATCCGCAAAAAATAAATGAGATATACGACGACCATTGCGACACAAGGAAAAACCTCTAATATCACCACCTTCCACGGCCTGTTTGATTAAACCATTAAGACCTTCAGACACCAAAAGGAATAAATAAGGTGATAAAGGATCACCTTGTCTCAGACCCCTAGAAGGTTTAATATCACCATGAGGTTCCCCATTCACTAAGATAGAGTAAGAAACAGAACTAATACAACCATAAATTAATTGAATCCACCAATCCTCAAATCCCATTTTTTCCATAAGTCGACACAAGAAAATCCATTCTACACGGTCATATGCCTTACTCATATCTAACTTCATAGCCATAAAACCTGATTTTCCCACCTTCTTATGCTTCATATGATGGAGAGATTCAAAAGCCACGAGAATATTATCAGAAATAGCCTTATCAGATTGGAAGGCACTTTGGGACTCAGAAATAATATCTGGTAAAAACTTCTTTAACCTGTTGGCTAAAACCTTTGACACAAGCTTTTACACAATATTACATAAGGCAATAGGTCGAAACTCTGTGACTTTTTCAGAGCATTTTACTTTTGGAATTAAAGTAATATAAGTATGGTTTAAAGATGGACAAATAATACCTGAATTGAGCCAAGTCAAAACTGCTTGCGCCACATCCACCCCAATCCTATCCCAATAGTGTTGGAAAAAAATAGGTGGTAAACCGTCAGGTCCAGGGGATTTTAAAGGTGACATCTGCTTTAAGGCCAAATCAACCTCACATTTGGTGAACTCTGCCAACAAGATTTGATTCATCTCACTACTAACAACCCGCGGAGTAGCTACTAGAACTTATCCATGTTACTGATTGTTGGCTCATCAGACCGGAATAAAGAGGTGAAATAGTCTACAAAACAAATGGCTATCTGATGCTCCCTATCGCACCAAGTACCATCATCCCTTTGAATCTTCGAAATCTCATTTCGCCTAAACCGCTGTGAAGCCCTACTGTGAAAAAACTTTGAATTTTGATCACCATCCTTTAACCATGCTGTCTTTGCCCTTTGCTGCCATAACTTTTCTTCTTGCACTAACAATACTCGCAGCTCCTCCTTAAGTGATAAAATCAGATCTGCTTGACTCTCCTTGCTGTGAACAGCTCTTGTTTCAGCTTCCTTCAAATTTTTTCGAACACGAGCGAGCTGTTTTGCAATGTTCCCATCTCAAAAGAATTTCTACTCCAAAGCTTCAAACCTGCCTGAATCTTCTCCAACTTTGTCTTAACCGTAACTAGTGGAGACACACAGCCCTCGATCGAATTCCAAACCTCCTCCACAGTCAAATGATAGCCTTCATCATGCAGCCAAACTTGTTCAAACCGCCAAGGTCTATGGCGACGAAAAGGAATACCCAAGGGATGAATAATAACAGGCTTATGATCAGAACACCCACACTCTAAATGGGAAATCTTTGAAACTTGGAATAAAGCCTCCCAACCACCATTCGTAATTGCTCGATCAAGTCATTCCCATACCGTATCACCACCCATAATGCTCTTGCACCAAGTGATGAAATTTTACTATGTACTCCAATTTTTTACACCTCCTTTTAGTGATGAATTACATATGGTAATTGGCAATATTAAATTCATTATTAATACTTAACTTTCTTGTCCCTTCTTTCATCGCAAGGTTCATTTGTCAATAATACACAGGAGATTATATTTTGATGAACCAATACACGGGAGATTATTTACCAAAGAAACAATCCATGGTTAATAAATAAGGAGGAGTGAGTTCAAATCAATTGTTCTTTACTTATGAAGTCGGTTGACTCTAGAGTCTTTAATTGTCAAATAACCTAGCATTCAACCATCCCCTCAAAAGAAATAAAAATAAATAAAACCTAACATTCAACCATGTATATTCTTGGCTAAAAAGAGAAAAAGCTTATGAGATAACTTCTTAAAACTGGTAAATCTCATTACTAGAAAATATCAGCAGGTACGATACAAATCATATTCCTTGCTAGGTCCAGCCCACACTGGATTTGTTCTCATATCAAAGACCGTGATGCACAAGTAATTAGGCTGAATATTATTTGCCCCAAGAGGGGTGGTCCAGTTGGTGTGAGATCCCGCAAGCATGCACAAGGTCCCTCGTACGAGTCGTGGCAGGTACCATGTGGGGGGTGGGCTTCTAGCATGCTTTGCGCCTCCTCCGATGGCTCTTTTGGAGTGCTAGGGTGAGGTCTGTGGTACCCCGGTTATAATAACTATGGCTTAATTCAACATTCCCTAGCGGGGGGTGCCTCTATCAAGTCACGCCCTAGGGGGTAAGCCACATATAGTTGCACTCGCCCCCCCCTTTTATTCATATAAAAAAAAAAAAAAAGGCCGAATATTATTTTACTCTTATGCTCTACCCACTTGAATGTAACCCAAAACTACATTAAGTTTCTTTGTTATTTCCTTTAAACTCCCCAGTTAATTTTCACACTCACTCAAAAAAGACAATTTTGTGGTCACCCAACAACAATTCTCATTCCTCAATTATGTAAAACTTCCCAACAACAATATTGTCTCATTTCCTTAACTATTTAAGACTATATAGAATGAATTATGTCACTATTACTTAACTAATTTTTTTATACCTCTTTTTTGCTCTCAGCTGAGTCAGCTGCACATTTGAATCCTATTCAACCACACTAAGTTTCTCATCAATTTTCTTAGCCTTGTGGGAAAAGCTCAGGAAAAGTGACGCAGCTGTGTCCACAAATAGGGATGTAATAGCGAGAAAATTGTAGAGAGTGAAATTAAGCTATGTAAAGATCTAAAGAAGAAAAAAAAAAAAGGTGCCTCGTTAATAGCGGAGATCTTATTGCGATCTTGGTTTCACTGGGTTTCTAGAGAGGTATTATTTTACTTTTCAAATTTATTGTGAATTTAAGTTTTGGACATAAACTTAAGCATTGCATTCTCTATTTTTATTATAGTAAATTGTTTCTTCTATATTAACTCTATGCTAATGCTCTTTAGTTTGTAACTTTTGGTAGGGGTAGTATTTTGATAAAAAGTTACACAACTAATTGGGATGTTCTTTGCCTATCGAAGTCTAGAACTAGTTTTAGTTTTAGTTTTAGAACGATTGCATGGATGAATAAAACAATGATGGCTCAAGTTGAAACAATAGAAATTAACACAATATTTTATCTAAAATGAATTTTTAATTGGTAGGACTCACCCTGGTAACGTTTGGGTATGGAAAAGCTAGAATTACATAACATAAATCTCTTCCTCTTATACTTTAAGAGTTGGTACAGGAGATAACAAAGCACGAGACCACCCTGCCTGGTATCTTGGTAAGCAAAATGGTCTAAATTTACATATGTTGGGTGTTTAAAAGGTTGTTGATCTCATTAATAAACATGTTAAAAATCAAGCAACCCCCCCCCTCTCTCTCTCTCTCTCTCTCTCTCTCTCTCCCTCCTTGATTCTCTAGAGACTTCTACGTAGAAGCTGTCATGGCTAGGAAGCTGTCATCGCTAGGAATTAACAAAATAAAAAAACCTAAGGCCTAAATGTTAAGGAAAGTATTTCCATTCATGACAGTGCTGATCTTGTGGGCAAGACAGCTACCTCATTTCCTAATATAATCCCAACAGCTGTTGCAGAAACCAAGTCAACAAGCACCTCTGTTTTGGAAAGTTAAAACAGAGGAAATCAATCAACGATTGCGTGATCCACGTGCAGACAAACTCCACTGATTTTTCACTGCCTTTCTTGTACTGATAAGTCTGATATACTCCTTAATATATGTATATTCCTTGTATATGTTTTGTAATATATATATTCTCGTTGTATCTCATATTTTGACATATATAGAAAAACAATTACCTCTTGCATCTTTCAGTCTTTACATGGTATCAGAGCCCTCTGGTTCACACCAAACCTTTCCAATGGCCGACTCAAATTCCTCTGCCAATTCTTTCCAAACACCCAATATAACTCCCTTGATTTCCATAAAATTAGATGGAACAAATTACCTGCAATGGGTCTCTCAATTCTTACCCATCTTGCGAAGCTATGACCTGTTGAGCATTGTTGATGGCTCAGAGGTGTGTCCTGACAAGTACACAATTGCTGGGGAAAAACAAGTTAAGAACCCAGATTATGTGCTTTGGTACAAAAAGGACCAACTTGTCTTGAGTTGGATAATTGCAACTCTCACTCCTAATGTTCTTTCCACTGTTTATGGACTGAACACATCTTGCCAAGTCTGGAATTCTTTGGCAACTAGATATGCTTCCCAATCAAAATCTCGCATCGCTCACTTAAAACGCCAATTGCAGACTCTGCGACAAGAATCTCGATCTTGCTTGGAGTATCTCCAATTGGCTAAGTCATGGGCAGATCAACTTGCTGCTGCGAATAAGCTAGTGGATGATGATGATCTAATTTCATACATAGTCAGTGGTCTAAATCCATCATTCAATGCCTTCATCACAACATTTCGCCTTGCAACCCGAGAAGCCTCCTGGACATATGTTGACTTCGAAGCTGAGTTGTTGAATCATGAAACTCTATTCATAAATCAAGGCATCATGACTTCGATAGACTCAAGTAACTTTGCCTTGTACTCAAATAAACAACACCATAGAGACCGCAAACCAAAGTTCAATGGAGCACAGAAAACCAATGGCCCATCCAAGTCCCAATTGCCATTTCAAAACCAGAAATCAAACCACACCAATCTTCCAAAGCAGAGGCCAAATCAGTCTTCATCCTCACCCTTCAACTCCACTCGGTCACCTTGCCAAATATGTGGTAAATCAAATCACCAAGCACTTGACTGCTATCATCGAATGGACTACTCTTATCAAGGTCGACATCCTCCAACCCAATTGGCTGCTATGGTTGCTCAAAGCAACTCTCTGTTTGCAGAAGAAGAAGAACAACCGTGGTATGCAGATAGTGGAGCTAATCAACACATCACTGCTGATTTGGAGAACCTCAATCTATCACGAGAACCATATCAAGGCAGTGCTAATGTGGCTGTGGGCAATGGTTCTGGTCTTCCAATAGCTAATACTGGTTCTACCACTCTCACTGCTCAAAATTCTACCTTTCAATTAAAAACTGTTCTTCATTGTCCTGATGTACCTGTTAACTTACTATCCATACAAAAATTTTGTGCGGAAAATGATTGCTTCTTTATTTTAACATCAACTTATTTTTTGGTGAAGGAAATTCGGACAGGTCGAGTTCTCTTGCACGGGCACAGTAGAGATGGACTCTATCCCATTCCCTTGCACCGCCTTTCCTTCCATAAATCTCGGGGTCTCACTGCCTTCCTTGGAGTTCAAACTTCTACCTTGGTATGGCACCAACGGCTAGGCCATCCCACCATGTCTACAGTTCATCAAGTCATTCATAAAAATAAGCTTCCAATAAGTGACTCAAATAATAAACAATCTTTTTGTGACTCATGTCAACTAGCTAAATGCAAACGCCTTCCTTTTTTTAATTCAGATAGAGTGTCTAGTCTTCCCCTTCAATTAGTGCATTCAGATGTATGGTAGTCACCAGTTGTCTCTCTTAGTGGTTGTCGCTATTGTGTAATTTTCATTGATGATTATTCAAGATTTTCTTGGTTATTTCCCTTAAAATCCAAATCTGATGTTTACACTTGCTTCCTTAAGTTTAAATGTATGGTGGAAAACTTATTTTCTACAAAAATTAAGAGTCTACAATCTGATGGTGGTGGAGAGTATTCCTCCACTCATTTTAAACATTTTTTTGGCTCAAAGTGGCATTTTACATCGAATTTCCTGCCCACACACCTCTCAACAAAACGGTGTCGCCGAAAGAAAACATAGGCATGTAATGGATACAGGTTTGGCCTTACTTGCACATTCGGGACTCCAAACAAAATATTGGGTTGATGCCTTTCTCACTGCCATATATCTTATCAATCGCCTACCCACTCCCACTTTGTCTAACCAAACACCTTATTTCAAATTGTTTAACCATGCCCCTGACTACAATTTCTTGCGCACCTTTGGATGTGCATGCTTCCCTTTGATGAGACCATACAATCCTCACAAACTCACCTTTAGGAGTAAAAAATGTATTTTCTTGGGTTATAGTTCAAATCACCATGGCTATCGATGTCTAGACCCTTCCACAAATAGAGTCTATATCTCTCGTGATGTGGTGTTTAATGAACAAGATTTTCCTGCCAAGAATGTGCCATCTCTCCGTCCTCATGCAGGGAACTCTTGCCTTGATGAATCACTTCTTCAACCTATGCCTCCACATCCAGGTATTTCTCTTTTTCCCCTAGACTCTCCTTCCTCCTCATCTCCTATGGACACCTCAACCTCCTCCCCATTACTATCTTCTCCATCTCCCTCCCATCACCAACCCTTGTCTCCACCTCAATCATCTTCTCCAAACTCCTTACTCTCCACATCTAACAACCTTCCCCACCCTAACCCACCTGAGACTTCTCAACCACCCATTCCCTCCACCCGAATGGTAACTCGTTCCATGACTGGTGCTTCTCGCCCTAAACACTTCCCAGACCATAAGCTCTATTACTCCACATGCCACCCTCTTAAGGCCTTTCATGCCAACTCACTTCCTACAGAACCCACTACCTTTAACCAAGCTTTCAAACTCCCTGAATGGCGAGCAGCCATGGAGGTAGAATTTGGTGCCTTGTTAGCTAATGAAACTTGGTCCCTTTGTCCTCGACCACCCAACAGAAAAATTATTCGGAATAAATGGGTTTTCCGTCTTAAACAAAAGGCTGATGGTTCAAAAGATCGCTATAAGGCGAGACTTGTTGCTAAAGGGTTTGATCAAGAGGATGGGGTTGATTACACTGAGACATTTAGCCCTGTTATCAAACCTACCACAATTCGTGTTATCCTTGCACTAGCTGTGCACTTTAATTGGTCTATTCGCCAATTGGATGTCTCAAATGCTTTTTTGCATGGCTCTCTTCTTGAAGAAGTATATATGGAACAGCCAAGGGGATTTGTTGATCCTAAGCTTCCTCATCATGTCTGTCGGTTGCACAAGGCTTTATATGGGCTTAAGCAAGCCCCTCGTGCATGGTTCACTCGTCTTCGGCAATCCCTTATCCATTTGGGGTTCCTTGAATCATTGGTTGATGCCTCCTTGTTTACCTTTCATCATTCTACTGTTCACATTTATGTCCTTATATATGTTGATGATATATTGGTCACTGGCACTCATACATCACATATGTTGCACTTGATTAAGCATCTTCAATCTGACTTTCCATTGAAAGACTTGGGTGAGCTATCTTATTTTTTAGGTGTTCATGCAGTCTGAGATTCTCATGGTCTCCACTTGTCGCAATCCAAGTACATCTCCGAGCTCCTCCATCGTGTTCGCATGGTTGATGCTAAACCATCTTCCACCCCCACTGCCTCTGGTTCTAAACTCTCACGTTTTGATGGTGCACCTTTACCCAATGGCACTGAGTATAGGCAAATTGTTGGTGCTCTCCAGTATTGCACTCTTACACGTCCTGACATTGCCTTCTCAGTAAATCAATTATGTCAATTTATGCATTCACCTACATCTGATCATTGGACTGCTGCTAAACGGGTGTTGCGCTACTTAAAAGGGACCATAGATCATGGCTTGTCTTTCCCTAAAAGCTCCTTAAGCTTCATGCCTTTTGTGACTCTGATTGGGCTGGCAATCCCGATGACCGACGCTCCACCACCGGATTCGGCATCTTTCTTGGCCCTTGTCTTGTTTCCTAGAGTGCCAAGAAGCAACCCGTCGTGACTCGTTCAAGTACAGAAGCTGAATATCGGGCCATGGCTATCACCACTGCTGACCTATATTGGATACGTATGCTCCTCAAAGATCTCCATGTCCCTCTGGTCTCACCTCCCACCTTATGGTGTGACAACGTTGGTGCATTGGCCCTTGCTTCAAACCCGGTTTTCCATGCCAGAACCAAACATATCGAGGTCGATTACCACTTCATTCGTGAAAAAGTTGTTAATAAAGATATGGTGATTCGTTTTATTTCGACTGATGATCAAGTTGCTGATATTTTTACAAAGGGTTTATCTACTCCACGCTTCTCATTGTTACGGTCCAAGCTTCTGGTTGCGCCTTGTCCCATCAGCTTGCGGGGGGATGTTAAGGAAAGTATTTCCATTCATGACAGTGCTAATCTTGTGGGCAAGACAGCTACCTCATTTCCTAATATAATCCCAACAGCTGTTGTAGAAACCAAGTCAACAAGCTCCTCTGTTTTGGAAAGCTAAAACAGAGGAAATCAATCATGATCCACGTGCAGACAAACTCCACTGATTTTTCACTGCCTTTCTTGTACTGATATACTCCTTAATATATGTATATTCCTTGTATATGTTTTGTAATATATATATATATTCTCGTTGTATCTCATATTTTGACATATATAGAAAAACAATTACCTCTTGCATCTTTCAGTTTTTACACTAAAACTACCTAGAACTCTACTAGTAGATATTAAGGGTTCATCCGTTTGGGGTGAAAATAGGGAGAATGGAAAATAGAAAGAGGAAAATAAGGTGGAAAATGTTGTTTTCCACTGTTCGGTTAGGGAAGGAAAATAGGAAGAAGAGAAAATCCGGGAGAAAGTTCTCTCCGGGCCTACATTTTTGTTCCTCCTAAATCGGGAGAAAAGTCTAGAGAAAAAAGTGTTATAATAGCACTTTTACAAAAATGCCCTCTTCCCACCTTTTTTTTTCAATGTTCTCTTCTCTCTCTCTCTCTTTTTTTTTTTTTTTTTTTTTTTTTCAATGTGACCTGGGATTTTTTTCAACATTCTCTCTCTCTCTCTCTCTCTCAACGTGACTTGATCTATAATAGTAAAAATAATAATATATATATATATATATTTATATATATTGATGTGATAAATTTTATATATGTAAAGAGTACACATAAATCTATTTCTTACATATTATGTAACAAGGGTATAATAGTCAATTTATATAAATTACATTTTTCATCATTCCCTTTTTCTCTCCAACTAAACAAAAGAGTTTTCCACGCTCTCACTTTTCCACCCCTCCAACTGAGCACATAAAAGGGAAAACTAAATATTTTCCATCCTCCCACAATTTTCCATCTTCCAACTTTTCCACTCCTCTAACCGAACGGATCCTAAATGAAGCTAGAATTAAATGTCGATTAAGTGACCTCCAATTGTAGTGTGCACGCCAAGTCAAAGTGATGTGAAGAAGAAAAGACTTGGAAGTGTATTTGGTGAGCGAGTGCAGAAGAATTATGCTAGTACAATATAATTGAGCACAATTTTGTTTCATAACTTGTCACATGGTGAGCTGTGGTTGTCAAAGGTGTGTCAGTGGCCCACGTGGAAACACACCTTTACCGATCACAACTCGCCAAGTAGTGAGTTGTGGCACAAAGTTGTGCCCAATTATGTGGTACTAAAATAATTCAGTGCAATAAATAAAAGTCTAGGCCCATTTAGCATTGTTATTTAAACGACAGTTTTCTTTCACTTAGCGCACTGAAAACTGTTGTTTAAATAACAATGCTGTCGTGTGTGTGCTGTGCACCAGTATTGAGTGCATTAAGGGTGTGTTTGTTTGGAGGTGAAATAGGGTGGACGAAAGATTTCAGAGAGAAAAAAAGGAAAACTTTTTTGGGTGTGTTTGATTGGGTAGAGAGGAAAGAAAATAAATAGTGAGGCCTAGGTGTTTTCTTCTTGGGCCCACTAAAAATGTTTCTCCTCAAAATAGAAAGAAAATTGAAGTAAGAAAATGAGGCTACTTAATGGACAAAAATGCCCATATCCAATTTCATTTTTTTTTTCTCTAAGCTATGGGTGTGATAGTTGTTTTGTTTTGTTTTTTTGTTTTTTTTTTCTTTTGTTTAACTGTACATGATTTTTTTTGGGATATAATTTTTATTTTTTAATAAATTGGGTGATTGCTTCTTTTCTTTCTTTTAATAATTGTTTTTCACTTTTTTGTATTAATTGGCAATCATTTTTTAACAAAGGTGTGTGAGTAAATTTATACAAACTCACTTTTTCCATCCTTCTATTTTTCCACTCCCAACCAAACAAAAAGGAGAGAAATTAAAATCTTTTTTATTCTCCCACTTTTCTATCCTTTCACCATTTTTTATCCTCCCACTTTTCCACCCCTTCAACCAAACAGACCTAAATAAAAAGCTAGTGTGTGTGAATTGAAAGAAAAGTGTAGTGTGTGTGTGATGTGCACTAGTGTTTGTGTATATGAGTTAAAGCATTAGTGCTTGTAACAGCATTAGCATTGATTAATGCCATCCTATTCTATTTTGCCATCACAAAAAGCTACTTTATTATGTATACCATACCATTTTACAACATATCCAACATCTCAACTTTTATTTTCCTATTCTACTCTTTAAAATAATATATCTACCCAATAAAATAATATATCCCAAAACCTTATCTATTCTCTCTCATCTCTCTCCTCCCTCTAATTTTTAACTCTCTTCCTCTATCTCTCTTCCATTGAAACCACCACCACCTCCATCGTCCAAAAAGGCTACAAAACTCAAACAAACCACCCCTGCTTCACTGCCCATCACCCACCACCACCAAAATAAAACCCACAAATGACCAACAAAAACCTAGCAAAATCAAACCCATAAATGAACAACTTGTGCCATAAATGAACAAAAGGCATAAACTGATCTCTGCGCCGATCTCCATGCTCAACAGCGATTTGCACATCCCACGCCTAACACCGATCTCCATGCCCAATGGTGATCTTCACATCCCACGCCCAACGCTGATTTCTACGCCTAACGCCGATCTCCACACCACACCTAAACACTGATCTTTGCGCCATACTCCAAATGTTGATTTGCAAAGAGAGAGAGAAGAGAAATAATGAGTGGGTGGTGGCTTGCCATGGCCGGTGACAGTGGGTCAGGCCATGGTGTGGTGGCTATGGGGTTGAGTTTGAAGAGAGGAGAGCAGAATGAGAGAGAGAAGGAAGATAGAGAAAAGAAAAGAAATACTGAAAGTGTGAGGAGAGAGAAAGTTGGATGGAGGTTTTTTACAAAAAGTATGAGAGAGACAATTAAAAAATAATTTTTAGAAATACGATTGTGCTACTGTAGCATCTTATTAATAAGATACTACTGTAGCACAATTGTAAAATTTTTTACAATTCCAAATGTTTAGAGCATCAGCAATGGATGGGACAAATCCTAAATGTAGGCCTCTTTTACAATGTTTTACAATTCAGCCCAAAATCCTTGCTCCATTAGATGTTGTATTTTGTAACTATCGTAAAAAAGAAAAAATACAATTGAGCTACAGTACCATCTTACATTTAAGATGGTACTATAGCTAATGGAATAAAAAAAATAAAATTTTTAATACTCTCTCTCCCCTTTTTAACTTGGAAGTTTCTCTCTCCTCTCTCATTATTTCTCTTCTTTTCTCTCTTTCTCATCTGCTCACTGCACTGTTCAGACCCAAGATGGGTCAGCGTGAGGACTCCGATGGGTTTGAAACAGTGCTCCGATGGCTCCGATAGTAATTCCGACGAGGCATCGATGGTGGGTTTCTTTAGAGGTGTGGGTTGCGATCTGGTTTCTGGTATGGATTTTTTGTTGTGATTTTGCTGGGGTGGCAAGTGGTGATTTTTTTGTTGTGATTTTGCTGGGTTGTGATATGGCTAAAGGAAGAGGTCTATGATTTTTTGTTGTTGTTGACAACGGTGGAGATCAACGTGGTGGAGATTGGTGAGTGGCGAGATTTGCTTGGCGGAGATCAGTGGGTGGCGAGATCGGTAGAGTTGTGGTGGCTGTGGCGTTGTGATCGACGTGGGTGTTAATGGTATTTTTTTTTCCTTGGGTTTGCTGGTATATGTGATCGGCATTGTGATCAAGTGATGGTTTTTTTTTTTTTTTTTTTTTTTTTTTTTTATCTCAATTTTGCCGATTTGGGTTGATGTGGGTGATGGAGGAGGAGTCTAGAAGAGAAGAAGGTGAAAAGTAAAGTAATAGAGATTCTGGAAGGTGCGTGTGAGGATAAAATTGGAAAAAAAAGGGAAAATATATTTTATTGTGAAGATATATTATTTTAATGAGTAGAATAGAAAAATAAAAGTTGGGATGTTGGGGTATTGTAAAATGGTATGGTACAATTGATAAAGTAGTTTTTTAGAATGGTAAAATAGGATAGAATTAGAAGAACCAATGCTGATGCTTTTACAAGTTCTAATGCTAGGTGATTTATTGGCTCTAATGCTAAATGATCCTTACATTTCCCATTTGGCATTTCCACTGGGATGCTCTAAAGTCTTGTAATATAAAGAGTCCAATTTTCAATAAAAGTGATTTGTTCACGTGTTTTGATGGAAAACATGCATATTAGGTGGAAAGAACGTAGTTTAATTAAAAACAATTCACACCCAAAAGTGATAGCTAAGATTCTAGAGTCTTTTGTCTAAATAATGCAAAAAATGAAGTTTTTTAGGGTTATAGGTACTGTTGAAAGTTATTTAGGGAATTGAGGAGAGAGACTAAATTTCGGCAATAGTGTTGCCGAAATTGTAAGAAAAGTAGGAGAGAGAAAGAGGGAAAAGGTGGAGAGAGGAAAGCAAAATTTCGGTGCTGCCCAACCCTACCCGTGCGCGAGTGTGCGTGACCGGAAGGAAATAAATGCAGAATTTCGGTACCGGTGTCGCCGAAAACGCAGAAAAAAAAATTTAGGGAATTTCGGTAACGGGTATACCGAAATTGGGGAAGAAAAAAAAAAAAAAAAAACCAATTTCGGTTATGCTGGTACCGAAATTGTGGAGAAAGAAAGAAAAAAAAAAAAAGAAAAGGGAAAACCCAATTTCGGTTATGCTGGTACCGAAATTGGGGGAAGGAAAAAAAAAAAAGAAGAAAACCCAATTTCGGTTATGCTGGTACCGAAATTGGGGGGAAAAAAAAAAAAAAAAGAAAACCCAATTTCGGTTATGGTGGTACCGAAATTGGGGAAGAAAAAAAAAAAAACCCAATTTCAGTTATGCTGGTACCGAAATTGGGGAAAAAAAAAAAAAAAAAGAAAACCCAATTTCGGTTATGGTGGTACCGAAATTGGGGAAGAAAAAAAAAAAACCCAATTTCGGTTATGCTGGTACCGAAATTGGGGAAAAAAAAAAAAAAAACCAATTTCGGTTATGCTGGTACCGAAATTGGGGAAAAAAAAAAAAAAAAGAAAACCCAATTTCGGTTATGGTGGTACCGAAATTGGGAAAAAAAAAAACCAATTTCGGTATTGGCAGTACCGAAATTGGGGAAAAAAAAAATTTCGGTAATGTTGGTAAAAAAAACCAATTTCGGTACTGCCAATACCGAAAATGGAAAAAAATATTTAAAAAAAAAACCAATTTCGGTACTGCCAAAACCGAAATTGGGGGAACAACGGATTTCCGTACGAAGAACCTCTGCCAATACCGAAATTGGGGGAAGAAATTGGCGGAAGAAAAAACAAAACAAATTTTGCAGAGATTCTTTGCAGGATGTGCAACGATTCCTTACAGGATACATTTTGAGATTTTTTGGAGGGAGGACGCTTAATTTCGGTACTGGCAATACCGAAATTGGGGAAGGAAAAAATAAATAAATAAAATAAAAAGACAATTTCGGTACTGGTAATACCGAAATTGGGAAGAAAAAAAAAACAATTTCGGTAATGTCAATACCGAAATTGGGGAAGAAAGAAGGAAAAAAAAAAAAAAAAATTCGGTAACGTCAATACCGAAATTGGGGAAGAAATTGGTAGAAGAAAAAAAAAATTTTTACAGAGATTCTTTGCAGGATGTGCAGAGATTCCTTGCAGGATAACTTTGAGATTTGTTGCAGAGATAGTACTTATTGTATTCGGTCAAACTCAAGTACATCGAGTGTTTAATTTTTATTTGTTTGAATCAAACTTAAGTACATTGAGTGTTTGAGTGTTTGATATTTACTTTTTATGAGTTCATAAATTATTATTCCTTTTACTTTTTATGGGTTCAGAGACAAGATTCTTTTTATTTTTTTTTGGGTTTCACTAACAAGTGAGTTCGTAAGTTTCTTTAGAAATTCTTTTTTTTTTTTGTCGTTTTACCTACTGTGTTATATTTGACAAATTTTTATTAGTACAGTCAGTATAAAGTACAGATATTCTTATCTATGCATAGGAGAAATTGACGGAGGAAAAAATAATTGATGTGCATGATGTAAACAAAAAGAACAAAAAAACTGAAAATTTTGCAGAGATTCTTTGCAGTGTATTTGGTCAATTTCTATTAGTATAATTTAAAATATAAGATTTTAACTTATACGAAACTTGCATCATATTTAAACAGCACCAATATTACTTTAGTTTCCACGTTTTTTATTTTCCATTCTTTTCCCCTAAAAATTCTATCAGCCTTCTTCTCAACTCTTATTTTCCTCATAATTCTATCAACCATTTTCAATTCGTGCGTGCTATACTTTCTACAAACAATTATAAGGAACAACACTTGCAAATATCTATCCGCACAAGGTGAGTTACATCTCTTTAAATTGTTATTTTTCTTTTTATGATATTTATGTTGATATGTTTTAGGGGCATAGCTAAGTATGAAAATTTTGTTTCTATTAAATCATTTGTTCATGAAAATTTTGTTTTTGTATTATGTGTTTTGCAACAAGAACTGATTTGTATGATATGTTTTAAATTATGGTCATAGCTAAAATTTCATATAGTAAAAATATATTTCAAAATTGACATAAATTTTTCTTGAAGAAATTCTTACTTTGTTAGCCTAAAATATACATGTATGCTATAAGAAAACCAAAAAAAAAAAAAAAAAGTTAGTATATGAGCCTAAATCAAAAATCTAAGTTTTAGGTATAATAATAATAATAATAACTAAAATTATACGATCTTAGAAATATTTATCTATTATCGGAATAATGCATTAGAAATATAATCTATCTTATTTTAGAAGAACCAAAATGAAGAGCTACATAATTAGTAATTTATGTAATCATAACACATCATTCTAAATCATTTTAACTACTATGATGGACAATAATAAATTATGTAAACATTGAATATTTTTAATAGATTATCTTCTTGTGTTACTTTCTTGTTTTGCACATTGAATATTAATACTACTTTTATGTTTTAGTGTGAATGGCAGAAAAGTTGTTCATTTTTCTCATCCATTCTGGTGGAATAATTAAACATGGCGAAAATGGGGTTTATTACGAAGGGCCACCTCCTTCTATGCTTCCATTAAGCAGGGGTGTGACATTTGAAGATCTATGTGATAGAGTAGCATCCACGCTTCATATAAACAGAGAAGATTCAAAACTTACTATTTGGTATAAATTTCCTTTTCAATGTCATCCACATCCTATGCATTACCAGCAAGTTTTGGTAGAAGATGATAATGGTGTCAATGCAATATTCGATATGTTAGGCTGCCAATATGGTTTTGTAGGTGCAGAATTGTACGTGGGTGTGGAGCCCATAAGAAGCCACCGAGATGTTTTTCCCATTCGATATGCCAACGAAGGACCAAGTGCATCACATGGCGAGCACTTTCATGATCCATATGCCACTCATACTGGTCATTATTCTGAAGATGTAGCTCGTTCTCCAATCAACATTGGTGGTGCTGATTATCATGCTCCATATACCCATGTTGCTACTGAAGACCAACATGCTCCTTATCGGCCAATGAACACCAATGATGTTGACTATGATAACCCAACTGAGCATGTTGCACTAGAGTTTGAAGCTCCATATGACCAAATTGCCACTCAGAGAGTTGCTAATGATCCCAATGATACACACCGCATAGCTGCTACTACTGAAATTGCAGTCCATACATTATCAGAAAGGATGCGGGCCATGGATAGTGATGTCCAAGTTGATAACGACGAGGTCCTTGAGGATGTTGGAGATGAACATGAGCTTCCCAATGAACCTAATCATGAAAGCAGTCCAGCAATGACGTTCCATCAACCTTCATCATTAAGCTTTTCACAAAACACGTGGGACAATATGATTGATCCAACCCCACCATTTGAAAATCCCATTCAGAGTACATGGGACCCTACCCAAGAGTTTTATGTGGGATTGCTTTTTGCTGATAAGGACGAATTACAAGCTGCTGTTAAACAGTATCACATCAAGAGGAACCAAACATTTAGTGTAAAAGAGTCAGATCCAGCATGTTGGTTTGTACGTTGCAAAAATTGTTCTTGGCGTCTTCGAGCATGCTTCCGGGCTACGCATGGGTTCTTTGAGGTTAGGAAATACAATGGTCCACACACATGTACGGAGTCCACTCTCACACAAGATCACGAGCAATTAGACATCCATATTATTGAGAAAGAGTTGAGGGATATTGTCAAAGATGATCCAAACATACGGATTTCTTCGCTTCAATAGAGTCTTTTCAATAAGTACCAATATCGACCTTCTTATTTTAAGGTGTGGGATGCAAAACAAAAGGCAATTGGTAGAGAATTTGGTGATTGGGACAATCTTATCAATTATTGCCAAAATGGTTAAAAGCTTTGACTGATTCAAACCCGGGTAGCAGGGTTATTTGGAGAACGGTACCTGCTGCTGTGCCAGGCTGTGCCATATTCGAGAGAGTGTTCTGGGCTTTTGGTCCATCAATTGAAGGTTTTCAACATTGTAGACCAGTGATTAGTATAGATGGAACTTTCCTATATGGTAAGTATAAAGGTAAGTTATTGATTGCATCGAGTTAGGATGGTGATAATAGACTTTTTCCACTTGCCTTTGCCATTGTGGAGGAGGAATCTGATGATAGTTGGTATTGGTTTTTGCGGTGTATTCAAAGTAATGTCACTAATCGAGATAGGTTATGTGTCATATCTGATCGCCACCCTGGTATAATGTCAGCGATACCAGTTATATGTGAATCGACACGTTGGCATCATCGTTTTTGCGTTCGCCATGTGGCTAGCAATTTCAATAAAAAAGTTGGGAATAAAAACTTGAAGGCTATGGTAATGTGGGCAGGCATGGAGAATCAGGTACGAAAGTATCAAATAACAAGGGATAGAATTACTCAATTAAGCAAAGATGGTGACGATTATTTAAAGGAATTACCAGTGCAGAAATGGACATTAGCACACGATGGTGGACATCGTTATGGGGAAATGACCACAAATTTGTCTGAAAGCTTCAACGGTGTTCTAAAGAGTGCTAGAAATCTACCCATAACTGCATTAGTTGAGCTTACATACTACCGTTGTGTGGCCTACTTTGCTGATCGGTATACTAAGGCACGCGCAGAGATTACAGCTGGTGAAGTCATTACAGCCTATGCAAAGAATAAATTCAATAAATGGGAAAAAAAGGCACCAAAGCATTCAGTTACTGTGTTTAATCATGAAGATGGTCTGTTTGAAGTCAGAACACCAATAAACCCTAACTCTGCATATAGGGGCAATCATCGTCATGAGGTAAATTTAAGGCATGGCACTTGTAGTTGTCAAAAATGGCAGGTTTATAAGATTTGGTGCTCACATGTCATTGCCATTTGTAAATATCAAAGCATTTCTGCAATGCGATATATCAACCGTTGCTACAGTTTGGAAGAACAAGTTGCTTGTTATGCACCTAGATTTCACATGGTTCCAGACAGTGTACATTGGAATGAGCCTGATTTCCCAGTCTTGTATCCTAATGTGAATTTCCGCCGTGCAAAAGGTCGACCAAGATCAACTCGGTTTCTAAATAAAATGGATTTAGGGACAGAGCATCAACCAAGGCCATTATGCAGCATTTGTAGGCAAGAAGGCCATAACAAAAGAACATGCCCCACTCGAACTGTGGCTGGCTCCACTAGTGGCCGAACTGAATGACCCAACATTACTATTCAATCTACTTCAGTGAATTGGTTGTATTGTTTTTTTTTTTTAGGAGTTAGACCATATTGTTAGTTTATATTATTTGATAGAACAAGTTGGTACTAATTCCATATGCTACAATAACATTAATATAACCATATATAAAGCATATAATTAATGTTTATACCAACTACACTTTAAATAAAAAGAAACACAAATGTACGATTTATTGTACTAAATAAAAATAAAAATAAAAATAATGCACATACATATCAAGGATAAACCAACAAACATATTATGCAATATATTTTTTCCAAGTAATAGATGTCATAACGGATAATAATAAAGTAAAATTGATTATAAAAAGATCACAATAATATAATTTATTACAATTTTTGTCACATACTAATAATAACAATAAATAACATTAAATAATTTTGGAAAAAAAAAATTCGGTATTGGCAATACCGAAAATGGGGAAGAACCAAAAAAAAAAAAAAAAAAAAAAGAGATTCTTTTGCAGAGATTGATGTGCACGGTATAAAAAAAAAACTAAAAAACTAAAAATTTTGCAGAGATTCTTCGCAGGATTTGCAGAGATTCTTTGCAAGATACATTTGAGATTTTTTGCAGAGATAATACTTGTTGTATTTGGTCAATTTCTATTAGTCAAACTCAGGTACGCTGAGTGTTTGATTTTTATCTGTCTGTCTGAGTCAAACTTAAGTACACTAAGTGTTTGGTACTTACTCTAAAAAAAATACATAAATTCTAAAAAGTACATGAAAGAAAGTTATAGAGAAAAAAATTATTGATGTGCACTTCAGAGATTCTTATCTGTCTGTCCGGAAAAAATGATTCATTCATCTTTCTCAAGAAAACTATCTTCAAAGATTGTTATTCTTTTTGCTTTTTATGGGTTCAGAGATAAGATTCTTTTTACTTTTTATGGCCTTCCCGTGACAAGTGAGTTTGTAAGTTTCTTTAGAAACTCATTCTTTTTGGTTTTTTGTCTTTTTACATACTGTGTTATATTTGGTAAATTTTTATCAGTACAGTGTAAAGTATAGAGATTCTTATCCATGCATGGAAGGAATTGATGGAAGAAAAAATAATTGATGTGCACGGTGTAAACAAAAAAATTGAAAATGCATGCAGAGATTCTTTGCAGGATTTGCAGAGATGATCCTTATTGTATTTGGTCAATTTATATTAGTATAGTTTAAAATCTAAGATTTTAACTTATTAGAAACTTGCATCATATTTAAATAGCACCAATATTACTTTAGTTTCCACGTTTCTTATTTTCCATTCTTTTCCCCCTAAAAATTTTATCAGCCTTCTTCTCCACTCTTATTTCCCTCATAATTTTATGAACCATTTTCAAATCATGCGTGCCATGCATTCTACAAACAACTATAAGGAACAACACTTGCAAATAGCCATAAACAACGATAATAATTTAATATATTTTTAATAAACAGCCAGGCCATATTGATTAGTGATTTCTACGATGGGGTACATTCAATTTTTGTTGCATTCCACAACATGGAGGATGCCGATTTACTCGTTCAGGGTACCTTCGTGCTTGCACAGGACTTTTCCCCATGCGCCTTGGCTGTGTTCTAATATCAAAATCTGTTTGATAATTACCAGTTTCATCACTTTCATTATCTGATGACACCTCCATCTGTTCTGCATCCTCTGCATCTTCCTCACTATCCTCATTTGAGGCATCTTCCTCAGAGTCTGTTACAGAGGCCTCTTCCTCAGAGTTTGGAGCACATGCCCATGTATTTGGTGGTGTGGAGAAATCACCAACATGAGGGGATGGTTGAGAAGATTGTTCATATCTAAACTGGTTATCTTGTCCACAATAGTATTGCCCCTCATTGTATGGAGGTGTTGAACTAGGTTGGGGATAATGGTCATAACTAAACAAACCCTCTAATCCTTGTCCTATGGAAGTGGGTAATCCAATCTGTTGATATAAAGACATACAATACTCACTGACATTAATTGGATTATACTCATTGAAGGTGGTAGGCTCATTATGGGCAGAGGTGGATGGCCCAGCTTGGGTAGAGGTGGATGGTCCAGCTTGGGTAGCCATGGATGGTCCAGCTTCATCATTTCTGCGTTGTCTACGCTGTCTTCCTTGCTGCCTCTGTCGTCGCCCAAAGTGTGTCACCCTCTCAGTAGGGACGGAGGAAATATCTGCTTCCATGGATAACTTCACTCGAGTAAGGCCCTCTACTATTGCTGGAAGGACTTGTTGTGCAGTCAGGTCAACCCTCCCTTGGTTTGCAATAGCCGAAGTTAACATATTATTAATTTCCGTTTGCTGCCACATAAAAAGAAAAAAAATTTATTAGTGCAGTATTATTGAAAAAAGCTAAAATAATAATTTGTTATCAATATTAGTGCAGTATTGAAAATGCTAAAATATCTACCTGGTATGTATGGGCAGCCGCGTGGGGTGTCGTGAACAAGTGACCATTTTGTTGGTACCATGCTGTGTAGTCTACATCTACATGAAAATTTTCATCCCCAACTACATTTTTAGCTCGCTGGCTCCAAAGTTGGTAGTATGGTGCATGAGCATGTTGCCAATCAACAGTAGACTTTCCTGTCATCTTTACACAATGCACGGATTTATCCAAATTGTCAGTAGGCCACTTTGGACATCTTTGCAACAATCCAAATTGTCGCATGACTCTCTCTGGGTGGTAAAACTCAACAATTTGAAAGCATAGTAATGGCGCTGTTGTAAGCCATATATGCTTTTCTGCAAGACACCATGGATGCAAATAATTATTGTATGGTGTCCAAACAACCTGCGATTCCAATTACAAAAAATATGTTATAATCGATCAAGACAATAATATAACTAGTAAATTAACCATTGATGCATTGTGACAACATATATTACCTGATCCTTATTATGTGTGTTGTGATTGGAACGGTACGCATGTAGAACATGCGTTGGTGTGTGAGTAAACGTTCTATACGTATCCCACCTATACACAATTCATGATTGCCACTGATTTTAAGGTTTGAAAGTATCAAGGATAAACGCTACAGTATACAATATTGTATAAAAATAGAAAGTAAATATTATACCTGCAACCGTATGGATCGTCACCATTTAAATTTATTGGATTTATTGGAATTGGGGTCAAATATGGAAGATGCTCCCACGCCCATAATTGTAATAGGAAAACAGGACCTGAAATCTCTGTGCTTTTTTTAATCGCAGCAGTACACAACTCTTTATAAAGGAGAGCAAGTGTGGCACTGCCCCAACTATATTGCCCAGCTACTCCAAAGTCCTCTAACAGATTAAGAAAGCAGCAATGCAATTTATTTTGGCTTTTATTTCCAAATAGGAAACCCAAAACCTGAAACATGTATGCCCTAGCATACTGTTGGATTGTTATAGCATTGGCACCCTCTGGTAGGTTTGCAAATGTTCTCCTTACCCATGTTATTTTAAGGGCACCATATGTCAATGCACTTTCCGGTGGTGTCACTCCAAGTAAATTCTGACACTTTAATCCCCATTCCAAATTAGTTGAACCGCACACCGCGTTGCCATCAATAGGCAATCCTGTAATGATTGCTACATCTTGTAGAGTTATTGACATTTCACAATTAGGTAGGTGAAATGTATGGGTTTCAGATTGCCACCGCTCCACCAAAGAAGTGATAAGACTCCAGTCAATATCTATATGTGGTAGGCGGGTAACACGGTGTAGTCTACATTGGTGTAAATATGGGGTGATACGCTCGCTTAACTGCTGGGGGGGTGCAAATGATTGGGGTCGCACTCGCAAGTTGGCAACCTGAATTTTTTTAAAAAATGTACAATGTTATATTACTAATGTTGAAATTATTTTCATGTAAATTGAATAATTGTAGATATTATTAGGATATTCATTAATTTTTATCTCGCAACGTACATTGCCTTCCATTGCATCATTAGAGATGTGATATTGTTGTTGCCCACGCTCCATTTCAAATATATCCTATGTTAAAAAAAAATATTACAATATCTTTAATATATAAACATTGAGATTAAACAATTACAATATCTGAAGGTATATTTTTTACAAACCATTTATATAAAAAATTACAAACTAAGCAAATAATTTCCAATTAAATTAGGGGGTTGAGAACCTTACTATAATTGTGATACAAACTGAAGGAATGTAAGAATTATAGAGCGTATACGTAAATTTAATTAGAGAATTTAGCTGCTTACCACAATTGTGATACTAACTGAAAAAGTGAGAATTATAGAGTGTTACAAAAAAAAGAAAAAGAAAAACACAATTAGATAATAATAAATAAACCCAAAATAACAACAATACTTAAAATGTTTCTAGTCCTTACCTTAAAAAAAATAACAACAATAATATCAATAATAATCATTATCGTTGAAGCAAAAAGTAAAAAACTTACATTAACCCAACATTTACAATTTTTAGTCGTGCACGCTCAAGCAAAATAGATGAAAAACTGAACAATTGAAATAGATGAAGAGTAGAAGAGTAGAAGTGAGGAACCTTTATACGCTCTTCCGTTTTAATAGAAAAAATGAGAAGTAAGAAGACAAAAGATCATTTGTCACAAAGATAAGCGGTAAGAATCTCTGACAGTTTTTAAAGTTTTGTTGGGAAGGATAAATGAAGAAAAAATGAGAAGTAGTAAAGACAAAAATCAATTGTCACAAAGATAACAGGTAAGAATCTCTGTCGGTCTTTAAAATTTGTTGGAAATGATGAATGAATCGTTTTCTGAAGCGCACATCAATCATTTTTTTGTGTACTTAAGTTTGATTCAGACAAATAAAAATCAAACATTTAGCGTACCTGAGTTTGATCAAATACAACAAGTATCTGCAAAAAATCTCAAAGTGTATCCTGCAAAGAATCTCTGCAAACTGTTTTTTTTGTTTTTTCTTCTACCAATTTCTTCCTCAATTATTGCTTGTTTGTTTTTTTTTCTTCTTCCCCAATTATTGCTTGTTTGTTTTTTTTTTCTTCTTACCCAATTATGGGCAGTACTGAAATTGTACTTTTTTTTTCTTTATTTTTTTTCCTCCCCAATTTCGGTATTGGCAGTACCGAAATTGGGGTGGTACTATTCTCCCAATTTCGGTATTGGCAGTACCGAAATTGGGTTTTTTTTTTTTTTTCCAATTTTGATATTGGCAGTACCGAAATTGGTTTTTATTTTCTTATCTTGCAATTGGTTTTTTTTTTTTTTTTTTCTTCCCCAATTTCGGTATTGGCAGTATCGAAATTGGTTTTTTTTTTTTTCTTCCCCAATTTCGGTACCAGCATAATCGAAATTGGTTTTTTTTTTTTCTTCCCCAATTTCGGTACCAGCATAACCGAAATTGAGGTTTTTTTTTTTTTCTTCCCCAATTTCGGTACCAGCATAACCGAAATTGGGTTTTTTTTTTTTTTTTTTCTTCCCCAATTTCGGTACCACCATAACCGAAATTGGGTTTTTTTTTTTTTTTCTTCTTCCCCAATTTCGGTACCACCATAACCGAAATTGGGTTTTCCCTTTTTTTTTTTTTTTTTTCCCCCAATTTCGGTACCAGCATAACCGAAATTGGTTTTTTTTTTTTTTTTCTTCCCCAATTTCGGTATACCCATTACCGAAATTTCCCAAATTTTTTTTCTGCGTTTTCGGCGACACCGGTACCGAAATTCTGCATTTATTTCCTTCCGGTCACGCACACTTGCGCACGGGCAGTGTTGGGCAGCACCGAAATTCTGCTTTTCTCTCTCCACCTTTTCCCTCTTTCTCTCTCCTACTTTTCTTACAATTTCGGCAACACTGTTGCCGAAATTTAGCCTCTCTCCTCATTTCCCTAAATAACTTTCAACAGTACCTATAATCCTAAAAAACTTCATTTTTTGCATTATTTAGACAAAAGACTCTAAGATTCTACTTAGTTTGATTCTTTCTTTTAAAAAAAAATTATTAAAAAAATAAAAATAATACTTCGCATGCTTTTCGTTATACTTATTTAATGGTAGCTTGTTTGCCACAATGCTCAACCATTAAGAATTAAACTAGTCAAGAAGTTTAAGGCTATTACCAAGTTTATAACTAGCCAAACTTTATACAAATATAAAATGTATTTGACGCCAATATGAAATATAAAAATATTTATGAGTGATATATTCATGTCAGATTCGCTATATATTGTTTATTTGTTGTTTTTTTTAAAGAATAAGCCACACTTATTTAAAATCAAAATTTCACTTACAAATGAAAGGATTTTTAATAGTTAGATAACTAGACACAAAATCTGATTGGTATTTTTATCTGATGATAAAGAGTATCATTAGAAGCAGGCGTCATAGGTTGAAACTTTCTCTAAAGAAAAAAAAAGAAAAAAAGAAAGATAGCTAGACACAAAGTATAACTTATGTAAATTTATATTATTAAGTATACACTATTTGATTGCTTATACACAATTATGAATGTGAATAAATTATTACATAAATAATGTAGGTCCTATTAGGTTTTTTAATTAATTTATTTATTTATTATCTCATTTTTGAAAGGTAACAAATAATTTTCCCCCCTCTTCCTTAACTTCTTTATGTTGCTTATACTGGCACTGGTTTGATGCTAATGAGGTGTTTTTGAAAATATCTTATGACAAGCTTCAATTTGACAGGTTTGGAGCGCAAAAATTCCACTCAAACAAAGAGAACCCACAGAGATACAAAAAAAGGTAAAATTTCAAACAGAAACTCGAGTTTGCTACCACATTTTTGGGCTTATAAAAAATGATATGAGGAGCTAGACAATGGGCATCATTAGCTTTCTAATGACACTTCATTTGAGTTAAACGGAGATCCAAAAGGCCAAAATGTAAGTGTACATAAATGAAAGGATCACGCGAAACCCATAGAAAATGGCTTAACATAAGCTTGAGATGCCCACTTTGCACACAAATTTGTCACAAATTATCCATTGGTAATCTAAAAAGTTGGGACTTAGTAAACTAGGCATGTTTCTCTATGCTGTGAAACAAAACGTTTTGTTGGATGTTCTCCAAATTGCTGGAAAATGCGTGCACCAACGATAACAAAAAATCAACACTGAAAACTTCCTATTTGAATCACTCCATTTCTCAATTGAATAACTTTTTTTATCATAGCACAAAATGACCCAAAGTGGGTACCTTTAGAAAGTATGCTACACAAACTTTTCATTTGAAATGGGGCACCCCATTTCTCAATTTAATAAATTTTATCATAGCACAAAATGACCCAAAGTTGGTACCATTAGAAAGTATGTTACATAAATATTCCAATGGTATCAAGAACAAGCAAGCATGGTTTTCAAACCAGGACCAGATCGGCCGGTATGACTAGGTTAACTGTGAACCAATAATGAAACCGATTTTTTATATGTAAGAACTAGGCATTTAAGAGATCTAAGAGAATCAGGTGAACTGGGGTTCAACCTGGAAAACCAGTAGAACCGTAAGCTGGTTCAACTGGGTCAAGTTTTTGTATTTATTTCAAAAAAATTAGAGAAATGGCAGTTGTTGGGTGTTAATTGTCAAACTGTGAGAGACCGCACCCTCAGCCCGTTTTTTTTATGGTGTTGGGCCAAACCTACGTGAATGGGTGGAGTTGTGTTATTGCCCCTCAAAATGGAGGTTCGACTAGTTATATTTTCCCCTTTAGATTAAGGGTTTTACAATGGAGTTGCCACTTATTTAATTATTGAAATAAATAAGGAAACCAAAATTGAAAAATTCCTCATTTTATTAATTTGAAATTGATTTTACACTAATCATAGGAAATTACATGGCTTTAGTCCTAGGTACAATCTAAGATAAAGTACATGGCTTTGTTTCCTAGTTACATGGATAAGCATTGGACCTACTAATCCTTGATCTAAGCTCGGAAGCTATGTTACAAGGTGTGAAGGTGTTAGGCACCCACCTTGCCCGGTGAAACCGGTCTTCTATATTATGGTGGCCAACATTCATATCACATCATCCAATATGTTATCAATCAATTTGCATGTTGAATTTAAAGTGTGTGCATATGATCAATTTATTAAGCATTTCATTTGGATTGAAAAATAAATTCTAGTGAATGTGTGTGGATGGTGATAACCTAGATTCAAGGATTTGAAAGAATTATGAAACAAACATGTTTTTCATATTTTTGATGTGGATTTAAGATTAAAACTAGTGTTATGCATGAACATGTGATGAACAACCAAGAACATGTGAAGAACACATAAGAACATTTAAGAACATTCAAACATATTCAAGGGAATTTAAATAATTACTATCATGCTTTAATCCTAAATTCTAATCATGATAACACAAAAAACAAGTTAGGGAAAAGGGGTTATACCTTCATGCAAGATTCATATGATGAAGGAGGAGACTCTTGGTAGAGGTCCTAAGGGTAGAGGAAAAGAAGAGTTAGGAGAGGAAGAGTGAATCTCACTCAATACCTTAAGTCTCAAGAAGACCAAGATATGACAAGACCACTCAACTTCACTAGAACTCAAGAGAGGGAAGAGAAGGGGGTTTTCTATATCTTGGAATGGAGGAGAGGAGGGGTTTATATAATAGTGGTTGAAAAAATATGAATGGAAGGCCATTTAATGAGGGTTTACAAAGAATCATGAACCTAGATCTCATTTTAGACTTTGGGGAAATCTAGTGCATTAAATGGAGAGATTAGTGGGAGTGAGGAGCAAGCCAAAATTCGGTTTTCCCGTAGCTGCTGTAATAGCCTGAAACCAATTTTGAAAATTCATATCTGGCTCAATTCTTATCAGAATTGTTCGTTTCTTGTGCTCAAATTGAAGCCCCGGATGTCTAGTTTCTGAAAAAATTAACCTCATTCAGAGATTCAAAAAATATTTTGAGAGATATCGATGAAATGGTGAGCAGAGGTTATTTGTTAGAAAATGATTTCAGCACAATTAACATTAATAGGTCTCAAATTAGCTCCCAATTAACATTAAATGGCTCCAATCACTCTTATTTCAAACTTAATTGATTCCAAATTTACTTTAATTAAAAGATAATTGCACAAATTTATGGTAAGGTTGCATACATCTAATGTGGACCAAATCTCGAGGGAGATTGCCTATGTACATCTTGGGAGGATCAGGTCCAAACGTAGTTCATGCATGCAAATTTTTTTTTTTTGAATGAGTACAAGACATGCTTACCTGAGGTCAAGAAAATATGGAGATTCTGGTCATGTGTTTTAGAGGACCAAAGGTTCTAGATTTTGGCTCATGTTTTCAGAGGACCAAGGATTTTTTGGTCTTTGGGTTATGATTTCAAAGGACCAATGAATTTGAAGTTCGGACGTGCTTCCCAGAGGTCCAATGGATTTGTGGAAGGCGATATTTGCTCCAATGTGCATGGGTCCTTTACCCTAGTTCCTGCAAAATAAATATTTTCAATTAGTAACAGAGTTATTCATTGAAAGAAATTTGACATACCTAGCCAATATCCCTAGTTTGGGGCATGTTGCAATGCTTGGACGAGTTCCGAGATGAATACTTTAATGTTAGGCTTGCTTTTTTTTTTTTTTTTTTTTTTTTTTTTTTGTGTGGCCGTCACCTTTTCTGGTTTGGAAACATAAGGGAGCTGCTATAGATCCTATGGATTTTAGGAGAACTAAGGTTGATCCCATGAAGGTAGGAGAGCTACTGTTGATCCTATAGTGTATAAGAGAACTAAGGTCTATCCTATGGATTTTGGAAGAACTAAGATCGATCCCTTGAAGGTAGGAGAACTACTGTCGATCCTACAGTGTATAGGAGAACTAAGGTCGATCCTATAGGTTTCGGGATAACTAAGGTCGATCCCTTGAAGGTAGGAGAACTACTGTCAATCCTACAGTGTATAAGAGAGCTAAGGTCGATCCTATGAGTTTCGGGAGAATTAAGGTCTATCCCTTGAGGGTAGGAGAGCTACTGTCGATCCTACAGTGTATAGGAGAACTAAGGTCGATCCTATGAGTTTTGGGAGAAATAAGGTCGATCCCTTGAAGGTAGGAGAACTACTATTGATCCTATAGTGTATAGGAGAACTAAAGTCAATCCTATGGGTTTTAGGAGAACTAAGGTCGATCCCTTGGAGGTAGGAGAGCTACTGTTGATCCTACAGTGTAGAGGAGAATTAAAGTCGATCCTATGGGTTTTAGGAGAACTAAAGTTGATCCCTTAGAGGTAGGAGAGCTACTGTCGATCCTACAATGTATAGGAGAACTAAAGTCGATCCTATGGGTTTCGAGAGAACTATGGTCGATCCCTTGAAGGTAGGAGAGCTACTGTCGATCCTACAGTGTATAGGAGAACTAAGGTCAATCTTATGGGTTTCGGGAGAACTATAGCCGATCCTTTGAAGGTAGGAGAGTTATTGTCGATCTCATAGTGTATAGGAGAACTAAGGTCGATCCCTTGAAGGTAGGAGAACTACTGTTGATCATACAGTATATAGGAGAGCTAAGGTCGATCCTATGGGTTTCGGGAGAGCTATGGTCGATCCATTGAAGGTAGAAGAGCTATTGTCGATCCTATAGTGTATAGGAGAGCTAAGGTCGATCCTATGGGTTTCAGGAGAACTAAGGTCCATCCCTTGAGGGTAGGAGAGCCACTCTCGATCCTACAGTGTAGGAGAACTAAGGTCGATCCTATGGGTTTCGGGAGAGCTAAGGTCGATCCCTTAGAGGTAGGAGAACTACTGCCAATCCTAAAGTGTATGGGAGAACTAAAGTCGATCCTATGGGTTTCGGGAAAACTAAGGTCGATCCCTTGAAGATAGGGAACTATTATTGATCCTACAATGTATAGGAGAGCTAAGGTCGATACTATGGGTTTTGGGAGAACTATGGTCGATCCTTTAAAGGTAGGGGAGCTACTGTCAATCCTATAGTGTATAGGAGAACTAAGTTCGATCCTCTGGGTTTCGGGAGAACTAAGGTCAATCCCTTGAAGGTAGGAGAACTATTGTCGATCCTACAATGTATAGGAGAACTAAAGTTGATCCTATGGGTTTCAGGAGAACTAAGGTTGATCCCTTGAAAGTAGGAGAGCTACTGTCGATCCTACAGTGTATAGGTATTATCTGGCTAAATGAGAGTGCATAACGGGTCCTTCACTTTGATTCTTGCAAAAAAGAAAGTTTCAATCAGCAATGGAGTCATTCATTACAAGAACTTGGAAGCACTAAGCCAATGCCTCTAGTTTGGGGAATATTCCAAGCTTGGATGAATGTTGAGGGTGGACAGTTGACTTGATGTTGCACCACTGGAGAACATGGAAGAGGATCATAGCTTTCTGTTCCTGAAGAAGAATTTAATGAAGATTTTTTTAGGACTTTTTTATTTTTTTGAAAGAATTGAAAATCTTGATTGATGAAATTTTTTTAAAAGCAACCTAAGAAGTACGAGCTCAATGCCCCTAGTCTTGAGGCTTTTTTTGAAAATTCCTTTTTTTTTTTTCTTTTTCTTTTTTTTTTTGAAAGATTTAGAAAGAATTGAATTCTTTTTTTTTTTTTTTTTTTTTTTTTTTGAGAATTTTGTCTTTTGTCTGTTGTCTTTTTTTTTTTTTTTTTTGAAATATACAAGTTTGTTCATTATCAAAAAGTGAAGAAGATGAAGATGAAGATATAGTAAAAGTGATGAAGATTTATCCATGATGATTTTTTTTTGAAAAACCTATCCTTTGAGTGAGAATAACTTTGGCTGGAAGTTGATGCGTATTAATGGATAAGTGTTTGCTTAATTCCTACCAAAAGATAATTTCAATTAATAATGGATTTATTTATTGAAATTAATTGGAAGTACTTACCTAATGCCCTCAGTTTGGGGCATATTCCATGCTTAAATTGAAGTTGAATTCATTGATGTTGTGACCATTGGGGAACATGAAAGAAGATCATGGTCCGCCATCCTTGGTTCCTGCAAAAAGGCTTTCTTTCTCTAGTTTGTTAGAAACCAATTATTATGAAAACATTTTTTGCTAATGTCTTTAGTGTGGACATGCTTGCAAACAAATGGATTAATGCCTCAAATGAAAACCTACTTCCATGCAAGAAGAACATATTTGCACACAATATAAATATGCCAATGCTCCAAGTTTAAACATGCTAAATGCAAACAAATGGGCTTAACCTAACATGCACCCAAACAATTTTGTCACTTTGTTTTCTAAGGTTTTTTGGGTGATTGGGACTGGGCCTCTGCAAGGCTGCCTACATACCTCTCTCATAGAGGATCAGGTCAAGA
Source organism: Castanopsis chinensis (assembly GCA_032878915.1). Classification (NCBI taxonomy): domain Eukaryota; kingdom Viridiplantae; phylum Streptophyta; class Magnoliopsida; order Fagales; family Fagaceae; genus Castanopsis; species Castanopsis chinensis. Next base: position 116,086 of record JAVQMG010000009.1, read on the forward strand.
CATAGTTCAAGAACTGGATTTTGAAAAAGAATGATTTTTTTTTTTTTTATGAACAAAAGGTGATCCCTTGAACAACCATTTTGGCAAATCAAAGTGTTTAAGAATCAAACAAATCTCTTTGATTAGGAAGTATCAAGATCATTAAGTTCATGTAATCAAATTTGCTTCTTCCTTTTGAACATCGTCAGATTGAGTCTCCAAAGGCGATCAAAAAATGAAATGTGATAATATTTAGGAATCACATTGTTGGGTGCAAACAAGGAGAGTGCTCCAAGTTCGAAAGTTTTTTTAAGTCATTTGAGGATTTGAGAATTTTTCTCCTTGGATATATCATCCAGTGGGGTTTGACAATTTTAAGCAATTTTCCTTTACAATTCAAGAGAAAAATGTTATTAGAGTTTAATATGTGCCTACAATTAGCAAGACTTTAAGGAGGTCTTATTCATGGGTTGAAGTATAGGTCGGGTTTAGGTTATGAAATGAATGATATAAAGAGGCTCAAAATTCCCTATGATGTTCCCCCATGTATGCATTACTCAAAAATCAAGTATTGGAGGAGTTTTCTCATTTCTTTGTTGCCATCTTCTCACTATTCTTCATTGGTCACTTGTATCAACATTTGTTTTTAAGCTCATTCATCTTGAATCATATCTCTAGACTTTCTTCTCTTTTTAGGTTGCATCCTCAAGTTTCCAACTTGGTAGGATTTTCCTATTTTTCTTTTCTTCTTCTTCTTTTCTTTGGCTCTAATTTTTGCCTAGACCGCCATTTTGGGTTTTCAGCCTAGCGGGCTTCTGCTTTTTTTTTTTTTTTTTGGGCCTCAACTTTTGCCTAGATTGCCCTTTTGGGTTTTCAGCCTAGTGAGGTTTTTTTTTTTTTTTTTTTTTTTTTTTTGGCTGTCTTTCATCTCTTGATAGACTGAACTTTTTGGGGATCTTTTGCCTCTCTTGTTTTTCTTAGCTTAAGTCATTTTGAATCACTCTCTATACATCTTTCTTGCCTCGAAGTGCTTGCACATTTCTATGCTTGACGAATCTTTTCCTTTTTTGATGAACTCTCTTTTAGATGAATCTTGTATTCCTCATGGCACGATGGATTTTAGGCTCTTCAACTTTACGAACACTTTTTTTTTTCATTTCTCTTTCCTTGATTGTACGAAACCTCATTTTTCCTTGACGATCTCTTGTCTTTAACCTAATGAATTCTCCACTTCTCTTTCATGTCTTCTAGGAGAGATTTATCAATTAGCTTCAAAGCTACAAGGTTGACTCCTCCTCAACATGAGATTAAAGCATGCATACTTTGGTTTTTCCCACCCTAGGTTTAGATTTTAGTGGGTTCATACGAAAAAGAGGCTAAGTGTTTAAAGACTCAAATGGGTTAGCAATGGATAATGATTGTTCTAGGTATTAGGGAATAATCTTGTTTAAACAAAGATGGCCTCCTATTCCTAGTAATGCTTGCTTGTAAGCACAGTGACTTAAGCTCTTTTAATAAATTTATCTTAAAAGAAAAAGTATGAATGCTCTAATGTTGTGAAACAAAAGATCTTTGAAAATTGGATCAAGTGCATGGATTCTGGGGATTTTCTGATGGATGGATTCTTTTTGATTGCCTTTTAAGTCCATTTCTTCTTATATTCTAAGTCAAGTAGAAAAAGTCTTTACATGGATCAAATGAAATTAATCATTCCTTGGTACAAGTTGATTGCTCAAGTCTTTAAACATCAAGATTTAGAAAATGTTTTGTCCAAGGGATCCTCATGTACCATTTTGAAAAGGAGACTTTTTTTGTTTTTTTTTTTTTTTTCTTTTTAAATCTTGAAAGAGGAAAAAAAAAAAGGTCTTTTTGAAAAAGTCACTAGGAAGTTCAATGGCCCTAGTTCAAAGATTTTTTTTTTTTTGTTTTTTAATGACTCAAAGGCCTAATGCCCCTAGTCCAAAGACTTTCTCATTTGAAATTTTTTTCTTTTTCTTTTTTATTGTATTTTATTTTATTTTTTTCCTTGGAAAGATTTGGGAATCTTGATTTTTTTTTTTGAATTTTCTTTAAATATATACATGAACAAAGTACATCAAATGCTACATGAATTTTTATAATTCAAAGAAATATAGAAACATGGAATAAACAAACAAACTTTAAGCTTAACCATCATGTTGCAAACCAAACGTGGAGCGAGGCAAAGTTGGGCCACTTGCTTTTTCTTGGTCCATTTAGGATGCTTGAGACTTGGTATGCTTGAACCTTGATTATGATGAAATAGCTTGGGCTTGAACTTGGAAGGCTTGAACCTTGATTATGATCTTTTGATATCTGCTTGAAATGGCTTGGGCTTATGCTTGGAAGGGATGCATCTTGTGAATTTTTGGCCTTTGATGTTGATCATGCGTATACAGCTTCGATGGGCTCAAGTGGTGGGCTTAGAATGATTCAAGAAACAATTTTGGGTTTCCATACCAAGTAGAATTCAACCATACGCTTTTAGGCTTGAGTTCATTCACAGCATACAAGATTCAAACAATTATGATGGGCTTAAGCGTTGGACTTAGACTCATCATGGTTTAAACAACGACCAAACACATGCATAATTATATGCAATTTACATGGACTGACCTAAAGGTAGGTTCTATGGGTCGTTACAAAATGGGTAGAAGGTAGGTTAAAGGTTCCCACAAGCTAGGATGTTGTACCTCCCAACTTGTGACGCTAGGAGTGCCACGTTGGTCCAAACGGTATAGTTTGTCCCTATGAACCACCATGGCATAACCATGATGATCCTTGTTGCGGTGGGTGGTAGGTTCACTGCTAGGTATGTGACTCTCAGGAAGACCACAATCCACGGCCAATACCACTGGGCTTTCGAGCTAGCACACAAATAAAATAAATTTCATTCAAGAAAATGATGCATGACATGCAATATAATCACATATTAGACAAATTATATACAATAAACAATAAACGATAAACAAAAAATGATATGGTTGGCCACCATAATCTAATTGAAGCCTAGCACTCAATATCCCCAGCGAAGTCGCCACTGTGAGAGGACCGTGCCGCCGGCCCCTTTTTTTTTGGTGTTGGGACAAACCTACATGAATGGATGGAGTCGAATTATTGCCTTTCAAAATGGAGGTTCGACTAATTATCTTTTTCCCTTTAGATTAAGAGTTTTACAATGGAGTTGCCACTTATTTAATTATTGGAATAAATAAGAAAACCAAAATTGAAAAATTCCTGATTTTATTAATTTGAAATTGAATTTGCACTGATCATAGGAAATTACATGGCTTTATTCCTAGGTACAATCTAAGATAAAGTACATGGTTTTGTTTCCTAGTTGCAATCTAGAAATTGAAAAATTACATGGATAAGCATTGGATCTACTAACCCTTGATCTAAGCTCGGAGGCTATGGTATAAGGTGGGAAGGTGTTAGGCACCCACCTTGCTTGGTGAAACCGGTCTTCTAGATTATGGTGGCCAACATTCATATTACATCATCCAATATGTTATCAATCAATTTGCATGTTGAATTTAACGTGTGTGATTGTGATCAATTTATTAATCATTTCATTTGGATTGAAAAATAAATTCTAGTGAATGTGTGTGGATGGTGATAACCTAGATTCAAGGATTTGAAAGAATTATGAAACAAACATGTTTTTCATATTTTTTTATGTGGATTTGAGATTAAAACTAGTATTATGCATGAACATGTGATAAACAACTAAGAACATGTGAAGAACACATAAAAACATTTAAGAACATTCAAACATATTCAAGGGAATTTAAATAATTACTGTCATGCTTTAATCCTAAATTATAATCATGACAACACAAAAAACAAGTTAGGGAAAAGGGATTATACCTTCATGCAAGATCCATATGGTGGAGGAGGAGACTCTTGGTAGAGGTCCTAAGGGTAGAGGAAAAGAAGAGTTAGGAGAAGAAGAGTGAATCTCACTCAATATCTTGAGTCTCAGGAAGACCAAGATATGACAAGATCACTCAACTTCACTAGAACTTAAGAGAGGGGAAGAGATGGGGGTTTTCTGTATCTTGGAATGGAGGAGAGGAGGGGTTTATTTAATAGTGGTTGAGGAAATATGAATGGAAGGCCATTTAATGAGAGTTGACAAAGAATCATGAACCTTAACCTCATTTTAGCCTTTGTGGAAATTTGGGGGATTAAATGGAGAGATTGGTAGAAGTGAGGAGCAAGCCAAAATTCAGTTTTCTCGTAGCTGTTGTAACAGTCTGTAGACTTAACTTCGAAAAATTATATCTAACTTAATTCTTATTAGAATTGTCCCGTTATTGTGCTCAAATTGAAGCCCCAGATGTCTAGTTTCTAGGAATATTAAGCTCGTTCACAAATTCAAAATATTCTGAGAGATATCGATGAAATGGTGAGCAGAGGTCCTTTGTTAGAAAATGATTTCAACACAATTAACATTAGTAGGTCCCAAATTAGCTCCTAATTAACATTAAATGGCTCCAATCACTCTCATTTTAGACTTAATTGATTCCAAATTTACTCTAATTAAAAGATAATTGCGCAAATTATTCATTGAATAATTAATGTTTAATTATCTAGTTAGTTAGGTGTATGCAACCTTACCATAAAATGTAGTCCTAACCAATCAAATTATGACACATCATTAATCTCAAATTGATTATAATTATAACCAATTAGAATCAATTGTTTATAATTACATATAGTCGAACTCATTTTGTGATAGTGCATCTCGGGCATTAAAACTTGATTTGGTGATGACTTTCAATCTGGTGGTTCGATTAGGGCTTATGACCAGTTGATTTGATCATTACAACATCAAGATCATTTTTGTGAAATGAGATTAAGGACCTAATGACTAGAATCAAGATGCATATTTCTAAGGCAAAATTACCCTTTTACCCTCCAAGTAAGGTTAAATGTGGGTTACAAAATGAGGTGTTAACACGAACCTGAGAACTCTACCCTATTGAGTTTTATGGCTGACACTGTGACCAACAGACCAGGTAATCTCCTTGAGAGCTAATATGAGGTATTATTAGATTTATATTAGATTTACATGATTTATAGTTTCTAAACTTCCATATCACCTCTATCTCAATGTATTAAATATTACAAAATTTGTTTTGATTGCTAAATTAACTTGTGATTTAAGAACAATAACTTTGCATAGGAATTTAGTGTAAGAGCTGGGTCCTCAAATGTAGCCCACCAAGATCAATGAACAGTAGCCTTGGAAGCCCAAAACAATATATTTCTAAGAGAATGGATTATGCAAGGAAGTGACCTAAAATATAATATCTAGGCCATATGTGGTGGGACTCAAAACATTAATATTTAAGACGTAGATTGATAGAGATAACGTTCCTCGGCCATGTCTGAGGGCAAGCTGTTCTTGTATTTATTCCAGTTTCCTTCTTAATATAGTATGTATCTCTCTCTCTCTCTTTTCCCTCTCTTTTTCTTTAATTTCTCTTTCCCCCCCCCCCTTTTTAGTTTGGTAGCAAATTCCTTATATAGTCCTTTATTTTTTTCATCCTAGCCATCCATCTATTGATTTCTTGGGAGATCTCTTGGATACTTGTCCCAACAAGACTTCATGGAAGCTTTATGAGTAGCTGTGAGCTATGAGAGTACTGTTAAGGTGTCATTTCTCCATAAATACGGCCAATTCTTTTGGTGAAGTGCATTTAATATGGTGGTGATAGTCTTTTTCTCAGATATTTCTTCTTTTGCTATTGGCACAGCTCTTATTTTGCACCCATGATTTAATCAAAGAAGATGGCTAGAATGACCATTCATATATCCAAAATTCATGATTGCATTACATGTATTAATTGATTCATTGCATATCATAAAACTGATCTTGAGGTTCTAACGGTCGCGACGGTATGCTCGATTTTTAAATCGGACCGTTAAATTGAAAGATATCTCATGATCAAGTTTGCACGGTCAGCATGCATTGTGTTTAGGTAGAACCAACCACACATGATTAATTTAAATTAATTTTGATTGGCTAGACAATTAAATTTAATTAAATAATTTTGTGATTGGTCGTTAGTTAGTGTCAAAAATAGGCTTGCTTGCATATGAATAAAGAGGATAATCAGATAACAATATAATTGTAGATAATCAAGACTTTCAGGAATGTTTATCTACAAGATAATCATTGGTGAAGAGACCTGAATCATCATAAAAGAAGTTTAATTTTTAGAATATGGACTAAAAACACGTCTAAGTGCAAGTCCCGGCTCTAAAAACATCAAAAGAGGAGTCCAAAGTGGACCAAAACTCAAACGCGAGACCAGTACCCAAAAGGGCCATTCGGCACTTTTGGAGTGCCGATTGACACAAATGTGGACCTCAGCCCGAGGGCACTTGGATTAAGATAAAACACATCCTTTTCGATTTTTTAGAGATAAGGACGCGTCCTAGTTCTTATTCTGATCATTTGGCTAATTTTTCAAACATTTTAGCCCCTATAAATAGAGGATGCCTCTTAAAATTCAGCACACTTTTTCACGCTCTCTGACTCCCCTCTTTCTGACTCTTCTCTTCTTTTATTTTCTTTCTTACGTTAAAGACGTTCTGGAGGCTTTGGCCTTAAGAATTTCTTTTCTGTAAGCAAAGTATTTTAGGTTTCAAAGAGAATTGAATAAATTTCTTTTAACTCTAAAATATTCCTTTGTTAAGAAGAGCATGCTCATGCAAGAGGGAGTTTTTCTTTACTTTTTCTATTCCTTTCTATTAATTCTACTTGATGATGCATGAATAGATTTAGGATGTTTTTATTATTTCTGACTTCTGATGTTATTGCCATGTGTTGTTGAAACCTTTCTTAAAACATGTTCTTGGTATATTTTTGTTGTTATGATTTCTCTTTTGAGTCTAAAAAATCTTCTAATTAACAAAGATTTAAAAAAAAAAAAATTAAAACTGATCTATATTTTGATTAAACACAGATCTAATTTTTTACACATCAAAACTGATCTGTATTTTCATTAAATGCGGATATGATTTTTTTACACCTTAAAACTGGTCTGTATTTTCATTAAATATAGATCTGATTTATTTTACACCTCAAAACTGATCTATATTTTCCTTAAATGCAAATCTAATTTTTTTTACACACAAAACTAATCTATATTTTCATTAAATATAGATCTGTTTTTTTTCTTTTTTGAGAAAATTTTCTTTGTCACAAAATAGCAGATTTTTGAAATTTAAAAGAGGAAGTCAAAAGTTGAGATGGTTTTTGTTTGATGCATGTAACATAGATCTATTTTCATGAGTCTAGTTCCTCTTCTAAAAAAACAAGTATTTTTCTAATTTTATTCATAAAAAAATAGATTTGATTGTTTTCTCTGACAATCTAGATTTTCTTATTTACAAATTGGATCTGATTTTTGTTTACATTTAAACCAAAAATCACTTTTTTTTTTTTTTTTTTTTAACTTTACTCCAAAACAAATTTGATATTTTTTACAAAAACCTTGTTCTTTCTTTACATAAAAACAGATCTAATTTTCTTTACAAAACTACTTTTTTTTACCTATGCAAAAGCAGATCTGGTTTCTTTTTAATGAATCAAATTAATTTTTTTATTCACAAAAACAGATTTGAATTTTTTTTTTTTTCTAAAAAAGAGGTTTCATTCATAAAATAGATTTATGTGAGTTAGTTCTAGTAAAATGTGTCATGTATGTTCAACATATCATTCATATCATGCAAAAAGGGTATATTGGTCATTAGAGTCTAGAAGACCAGACTCTGTTTGGGTGGAACGAGTGCCTAACACCTTCCCATTTGGTAACCTAGCCTCCGAACTTAGTTTCTTTTGGATAGGTAGACCTATGCTTTGTCTTTCTTTTTGTTGGGTTCTAAGACTTTAGGTTTAAATTTATTAGAACTTCAATTTGTAATGTTGGCAAACCATGATCAAAACGTTTAGTCTTGTTTTAGACGTGCTCAAAGTATGTTTAAGTGTAAAGTTGGAATTGAGTGTACTACAGGATTTACTGTGTAAATCTACCTGCTCGATCGATCAAAAATTAGATTCGATTGATCAAAGCTCGTGCAGATTATTTTTTTGTAGAATTTTCCAACTTAGCCCAAGCTCGTTTGACGTGTAGAGTTTTTTGTTTTGTTTTAAGTATAAAAGGGAAAACCCAAGCCATGTTTAGAGCTTGCTCTTTATGCTGTGCGTGTGAATCTCTTATGAGATTTAGAGGTGTTTGCTTTCATATACACTTAGGGTTATCAAGATCTAGATTGATGTCAAGAGCTTGGTGATCAATTCAATTGCATATTCAAGAGCTTAAAGATATACAAGCGGGAGTACTTGTGCTTGTTGGGAATCCAAGAAAGAAGTTGTCCATGGACTCAGAGATGTCACGTGGTCGTGGTAGCAATAGGATGTTAGTAGTCTAAGTCGCTATTATGTAAACTTCAATTCTTTCATAGTGGATTCAATTTACCTTAAGGATAGCTAGGTTAAATCCTCCCTAGGTTTTTTACTAGTTTGGTTTTCCTAGGTTATCATATCGTTGTGTTATTTATTTTCCGCATTGTTTCTATGATATGATTTATATGTGTTAATGTAGATCTGCATAATTTACCAAAGTTAATCACTTGGCTAAATAACTAGGTTAATCTGGTTGTTTTTTAAGGGGTATAAAGACGTACAAGTGGTATCAGAGCAGGTTAGATCTTGTGCTTAGATCTTTGATCTAGGAGTTGATCCTTGACCCTTGTTGTCATGGAACACGGTCACTCTTTTGTGATCCCAACTCACTTTGATGGGAATAATTATGCTTATTGGAAAGTAAGGATGAAAGCATTCCTAAAATCTATTAATGACAGAGTCTGGAACTCCGTTGAATACAGATGGGAGAAGCCCACTACTCCAACTAGTGAATGGCAAACTTCTCAGAAAGAAGCAGCTGCTTTTAATAGCAAAGCTATGAATGCTATTTTTAATGCTGTTTCTATGGCGGAATTCAAGAGAATCTTTAATGTTGAGGTTGCTTATATTGCATGGAATATTCTCCAAACTGTGCATGAAGGCACAAAGGCAGTTAAGATCAATAAGCTGCAACAGTTAACAACTAGAATTGAAAGCATTAGGATGTATGATGATGAAACTTTTGATGAATTCTATGCTAAGCTTAATAATATTGTTAATACTGCTTATAATTTGAGTGAAATCTATGATCAACCTAAAATTGTTAGGAAGATAGTTAGATCTTTAACTGAAGATTTTAGACCCAAAGTAACTGCCATCACTAAAAGCAAGGATGTGGACTCCATCTCTGTTGATGAACTTGTAGAATCTCTTTAGTCCTATGAGTTGGACCTACCTAAGACTAGGAAATTCAAATTAATGGCTCTTAAGTCTGTTGATGATGTTAATGTGAGTGGATTTAATGATGAGCTCTCTGCTACAAAGATTGCCTATCTTGCCAAGAACTTTAGAAACTTTCTTATGATCAACAACAGAAGGGCAAGAGGTAAAAACAATGCTGAACCTAGAAATTTTAGGAGGAATGAACCCACTAAGGTGAACAATAATGAGAAACCTAAAGAGAAATTAGGTCAACCTTCTAATAATTCTATGGGTCAACAATGTTTTGGTTGCTAAGGGTATGGTCTTGTGAAATTTGAATGTCCAACATTCTTGAGGTCTAAGGGTAAGGCTATGGCTGTAACCCTTAGTGATGATGAAGTTTCCAACAATGAGTCTGGTAGAGATAAGGATGGAAACTTCATTGCTTTTACTGCTACAGCTATAGTTGATGAAAATGTTGTTGTTGACGAGAACCCTTTTAATGGGGAACTCTCTAAGGATGCAGACTTACAAGAAGCCTACAATAAGCTTCGTGAAGTTGCTACAAAAGATGCTATGAGTGTTGATCTAGGCTTAAAGAAAATTGCATCTCTTGAACTTGATAAAAAAAATTTGCTTGTGAAACTATTTGATGCTAATGAATTGTTGAACAATGTGAAGACTAAGAACATGCTTTTGCTTGATAAAGTTAAGAATTTAGAACATGAATTATCTGTTGCTAGAGAACAAACTAATAAGTCTGCTAGTTCCAAACTTGATCATATGCTGAGTGTTCAAGAGTCTCCTTAAAAAAAAACTGTCTTAGGTTTTGTAGAAAGCACCTCTGTTCCTGAAACACATTCCAAATTTTGTTCCTTCTTCTGAGCCCCCTGTGAGTGAGGTTGTCAAACTTGTAGAAGTTACATTTCCTAGGAAGATTAGAGTTGATCTTCAAGAGTCTAAACCTAGGACTTCTAATCCTCCTAAGGGCAAGTTGCATGATAGACCTGCATGGGTTTGTCATTTTTGTGGAAAGTCTGGGCACATACATCCAAATTGTTTCAAGTTGCAAGCTGCTAAGCGAGTAAATAAACCAAAAGTGCCGTGCCTCAAGCACAAGATCCTATGGTACTTATTGGTAAGTTGGTAAAGGCTTTAAACCTTTATTCCAATCCTGGAGTTGCTTAGAATTCTAATTTGAATAATAACTCCAATGCTAGAGTTGCATCTAAAAAGCTTTGGATGCAAAAGGCTCGATCTAATTGAGTCTTTCTGACATGGTCTTTGTGCTTTATCGCTCTTCTCTTTGTGACCATTGTTCTTTGTTGTTTTTCTTTTCTTTGTTTATCTAGGATTTGCATTGCATAACATCATGCATTTCATTCTAGACTTTTTTTGTTATTTTTGTTAAAAAATAAAAATAAAAAGGAAAAGGAAAGCAAAATGTGTTTTGCACTATTTTTTTCTTGGATTTGAAATCAAGGTTGGCCAATTTATTTTTACATAACATGTCTATGGACCTTGTTTAGCTTGGATGAGCTTATTTATTGCACTTTACTAGTTTGAGCTTTGTAGTGCATGTTGTGTGGGAAGATGTTTATAGTTTTTGATTACTTTGTCTTGATCTTGAAGTCACATGCCCTTGATTGCCGAACTTGATCTTAATAAGAAAGGCATAAATAACCATCTTACCATTGTTTACTAGCCAATCATGAACACCTTAATGCATATTGTAAGATTTTGTGCTAGATAAAGTGTAGCACATGCACAAAAAGTGTACGTTTTTAGACCCCTTAAACACAACCAGATTAACCTAGTTATTTAACTAAATGATTAACTTAGGTAAATTATATAAATCTAGGTTAACACATATAAATCATATAGTTGAAAAGTGTAGAAAATAAAGAACATAACAATATGATAACCTAGGAAAACTAACTGGTAAAAACCCTGGGGAGAATTTAACCTAGCTATCCTCAAGGTAAACTGAATCCACTATGAAAGCATTGAATTTTACACAATAGCGACTTAGACCACTAACATCCTATTGCTACCTTGAGTAGGAAACTTACTACCACTACCACATGACAACTCCGAGTCCACAGACTACTTCTTTCTTAGATTCTCAGCAAGTACAAGCACTCTCGCTTGTGTATCTTTAAGCTCCTAATGCAGCAACTGAATGATCATCAAGTTTTTAACATAATCTTGATTCTTGATAACCCTAAGTATATGTAAAGGCAAACACCTCTAGATCTCACAAGAGATTCACATACACAGCATAAACAACAACAAGACTCTAGAGAGTTTTGGGGGAAAAACCCTAGAGCTATAAAAGAGGCACACTCTTCTCTCTCTAAAAAGCCTTTAAAAACGTGCTTAGAGTTTCCTTTATATACTAGAAGAAGTAGATTTGAAACCCTAATCCTTAATAGGCTTGAATTGTTGTTTGGGCCGACTTAAAAATCTACAAAAAATTCTTGATCCACGATTCTAGATCGATCGAGTCTATTCTTCGATCGATCTAGACTCGATCGATCGAGCCTTACAAAAGTAGAATAGTAATTTCCTACAATTACTCGATTCCAAACTTAAATTAAACCAAACTTTGAGCAAGTCTAAACCTAGACTAAATGTTTTGATCATGGTTTGCCAACATATACAAATTGAAGTTCTAATACATTAGTTCCTAAAGTCTTAAAGTCTTAGAACCTAACAAAAAGAATATAAGGTGTAGCCTCGGTTTAAATGCTAAAATTGGTGTGTACATTATTGGACTATAATTAAATCAATTAAATAAAATTGGTGTGTACATTATGGGGCAAATCAAGAAACTTACATGATTGCAAGCTTTTATTCTAGGAGATGTGAGAGTTATATGATGTAACACTTTAAGTGATAGTCTCTTTCAAAATTATGTGATGTATTTTGTAGAAATTGTGCTTGATTTCTATTCATATATCACCTCACATGTATCTCAAGATTTTGCTATTGCACACACTACACAAGTTACTCTTTGCTAAACTTTGTACATGCTATTGTGTGTGATTTTGTTTTGGCCATCCAAGATTGGAACTTCCTTGAGTTTAAATGCCAAATGTGCTTGAAGTTCTGAAATTTTAAGGAAAATTGATTGAAAATCTTAATTTTGGAATGTTTGGGTTCAATATAAGTGTTTTTGAAAAGTATTTCATCTTATACTTATGCATTTTATTCATAAAATACTATGCTTTAAGGAGTTTCTGCATAAAATTTGCTCTATTTTTCAAAAAATTGTTTTTTCCAAATTTTTGATCGATCGAATATGTTTCTCGACCGATCGAAATTACAATTAAAATTTTGGTTTGCCTTTAACCGTTTTGATCTCTGCTTGATTGACTCTCGATCAATCAAATGTAATTTTCGATTGATCGAATCTAATTTTTGATCAATCGAAAATTGCATAGAGAGTTTTTCAAAAAACCTTTAGCTTTTCACATGTTCATTACTTTTTCAACTTTTTCAAAAGCTTTTCTCTCTCACTTCAATCGGTCGAGGAGTCAGATCAAATTTTTGTCGTTTTCCCTCGAAATTTTTGCAAGGTTTTTGTCTTCTAAGGCCGATAAGACCTTTTTGCCCTTCCTTTTTCATTTATTTTCATGTTTCATGCATTTTTGTCATGCATGTTGAGCATATTTCGAACCTATGAAAATTTGGGGATTTTGTTGATTTAAGCCTTTTCTTTGGAAATTGATCAATGGGTTTTGTTATGGAACAATATAAAACTAATCTTTGTGCATTAATTTGATCAATTTGATGTTTTGGGAAAAATCGAAAATTCTAGGGTTTGAAACTACCTGTTTTGGGGTTTTTGTTTAATTGATCTTAATTTGATGAAATTGGCTTGTTAGATTGATTAATTTGATCATTATTTTATGTTATCTATATTGTGTAATGATCAATTTGGTCAATTTGTTAGATTTTTGAAAGCGAGTTTTTCATAATTTGGGTTTTTGTTATAAACTCTATACTCAAGCTAATTTTGTGATTTCAAAGTGAAATTGCACTTATTCTCACTGCATTAGAGTATGCATCATGTGTTGATATTGTTCATGTATCATATAGATTGTCCATCTAACTTACAGTTTGTCCTTGGTTTTTTTCTTTTTGTCTTTTTGTCACTTGTTTGTCTCTCCTTTCTGGTCTTTTGTATCATGACTAGGAAGACTAGAGTTAATAGGAAAGCCTCCTCATCCTCTACTCCTTCCTTTGAGAGTGATAGGTTTTCGAGTGATAAAAACTAGGAAACATATGAGAAGCTTAACCCTTTTAGGAATGTTTGGGCTGAGAGAAAGGTTCTTTTAGCTGAGCTTGACCCTAAGATTAGGAGAAACTTTGAACGTAGGGGTTGGTTACTGTTGATGGACATTTCACAGCCCCCTCCAACTAACTTGATCAAAGAGTTTTACTCGAACCCCTTTGTCCACTCTTATGATTCCAACACTCTTGTGAGAAGTTGGATACGGGGTGGCGAGTACACCATTACTCCTTCGGTAGTGGTTGATGCTCTTGGGGTGCCACTGGTCCAGCATCCTGTTTATCCATACAATAAGTCTCCTCCCCTTGATGACATCATGTTATACATCATTAGTACTTCTATCCAGTGGGGTTCTGATCCTCGGATCACGTTTGCTGAGTTGACCGAGATTCATTATCTTTTATTTAGGATTGTTTATCATTCTGTGTGGCCTATCTTTCATTTGCACACTATCCCTATAGAGAGATATGCATTTTTGTATGCCTTTGTCACCAATGCTCCTATGAGCTTTTCTCATCTTCTCTTTCGTTCTTTAATTGAGGTTCATCGGAGTAGTTTTGTGTCTCATGCTCTTTTATTTCTAGTCTTTATTCATCGGATCCTTTTGCATTTAGGTTTAAAAGACTTTCCCGCGTCTGAGCCTGTCCATATAGTTACACCTTTAGGTGCCACCTTTCTTAGGCAGAGGGCTGCTCAGATGAGAGCAAGCTCTAAACTCCCTAGGGTTAAGAATTCTGGTGTCACACCTCCTCCTCCCTCTTCTACAAGTGATACTTCTGCTAAGGCATCTGTCGATCCTACTGCTGTTGTTCGTCTACCTTCTACTTCGGATAATTTAGACATTTGTCATATGTTGGAGACTGTCATAACCATTCAGGCGGCTTATGGTCAGCTTTGGGTGGACATGCTTGATGAGCTTCGTGCTTTGCGAGTGGATTTGGAGTGTATTAAACTATCACCTCCGCCACCTTTTTTTGGTGCTGAATGAGTGCCCTTTGGCAATTCATCACAAAATGGGAGAGTGCATAGTAGAGGAGGGGATTTTGTTGTTAGGGGGAGATTTTGTTATTTTTGGAGCTATGGAGCTTTAGATTGTATCTAGGTGCTTCATTCCGTATTTACCTTTTTGGCTCATGATGTTTTTGTTTGGGTTGTCTATTATAAGGGGAGATACAGATACTTTGATTATATATGTCTCTTGTTTCACATTGTTTATTGATTTATATTTATGAGGTTATTCATGATATATGTCTTTATTTTGTGTTATGTGAAATCAAGAAGTTATTTTGTGTTATTTGTATTTTCCACACATGCGTTTATGTGTTTGTTAAGTGTTACAGGAATATACAGGTTGATTTAGTCGTGCTGCTGTCTACACTTGCAACTGATGGATAGTAGTTAGGTTGAATTTGTTTTTGTTGGGAAATATTTTGTAATGGGCTGTGTTTGTAACTTTGAGCACTTTGTTTAAGTTTATGTTTTGTCACGAATTGCCAAAGGGGGAGTTTGTTGGGTTCTAAGACTTTAGGTTTAAATGTATTAGAACTTCAATTTATAATGTTGACAAAACATGATCAAAACATTTAGTCTTGTTTTAGACTTACTCAAAGTATGTTTAAGTGTAAAGTTGGAATCGAGTGTACCGTAGGATTTACTGTGTAATTCAAAAATATGATTTGATCGATTAAAGCTCATGCAGATTGTTTTTCTGTAGAATTTTTCAACTCAGCCAAAGCTCGTTTAACGTGTAGGGTTTTATCTTTTGTCTTAAGTATAAAAGGGAAAACCCTAGCCATGTTTAGAGGTTGCTCTTTATGCTATGTGTGTAAATCTCTTGTGAGATCTAGAGGTGTTTGCCTTCACATACATTTAGGATTATGAAGATCTAGATTGATGTCAAGAGCTTGGTGATCAATTTAGTTGCAGATTCAAGAGCTTAAAGATATACAAGCAGGAATGCTTGTACTTCTTAGAAATTCAAGAAAGAAGTAGTCCGTGGACTCGAAGCTATCACGTAGTTGTGGTAGTAAGTTTCCTACTCGAGGTAACAATAGAATGTTAGTGGTCTAAGTCGCTATTGTGCAAACTTCAATTCTTTCATAGTAGATTCAGTTTACCTTAAGGATAGCTAAGTTAAATCCTCCCCAGTTTTTTTACCGGTTTAGTTTTCCTGGGTTATCATATTGTTGTGTTATTTATTTTCCTCATTGCTTCTATGATATGATTTATATGTCTTAACCTAAATCTACATAATTTACCTAAGGTTCTCACTTGGCTAAATAACTAGGTTAATCTAGTTGTGTTTTAAGGGGGTCGATTGTAACTAGGACAAAAAGTCATGTATTTTTTGGTAGATTATAACTAGGACTCAAATCCTTGTAATATTCAATCTATCAAGTTTGTATTTATTTTTACTCAATTAATGACAATGAAGAATTTTGATCATGTAAAGTTGTATTTATTTTTTGTTATTTTTTTTTTGGTATACAAAATAAGTGGCAACTCCACACCACTTAACTCAAAAAGAGGGGTGCCCTTTAAAGCACCCAAAAATCTCTTTTTTGAGAGGCTAATTTTTCGGTCTCTCATAGCAGCCTATAGATTTTTTGATCTTGAAAACAAAATAATTTTTGAATCTGGTGATGCAATTTTTCATGAAGAAAATTTTCCTTTTAAATTGAAAAATAGTGGGGGTGAAGAAAATATTTTGTCACAACCTAGTTCTTCTACTTCTCATTTACAAAATCAAGAAAATTTTGAAATGGAACTTAGAAGGAGTAAAAGAGCTAGAGTTGAAAAGGATTTTGGTCCTGATTATTATGTTTTTAACATTGAGGAAAATCCCTAAAATTTAAAAGAGGCTTTGACATCATCTGATGCTATATTTTGGAAAGAGGCTGTAAATGATGAGATGGAATCTCTAATTTCTAATAGAACTTGGAAATTCGTAGATCTTCTACCGGGTTGTAAGACTATAGGTTGTAAATGGGTTCTTAGAAAAAAGTTGAAACCGAATGCATCAATAGATAAGTTTAAAACTAGACTTGTTGCAAAAGGCTTTAAACAAAAAGCTGATCTTGATTTCTTTGATACTTTTTCTTTGGTAATAAGAATTATATCTATTAGATTGTTAATTGCTATAGCTGCAATTTTTTATTTGAAAATTCATTAAATGGATGTAAAAACTGCTTTTTCTAAATGGGGACCTAGAGGAAGAGATTTATATGGATCACCTCGAAGGCTTTGTAGAGCCTGGACAAGAAAGCAAGGTATGTAAGCTAACTAAATCCCTATATGGCTTAAAACAAGCACCTTTTGTGTCATGAAAAGTTTGATTTCTGTATGATTAAGAATGATTATAAATCAAATGAATGTGATAAATGTATTTCTTCTAAATCATGGAATAATTTACATGTTATTATTAGCCTCTATGTGGATGATATGTTGATTTTTGGCTCAAATATGCATGTTATAAATGAGACAATGTGCTTAAGAGCCATTTTGATATGAAAGATCTTGGTGAGGCTAGTTTTATTTTGGGCATGAAAATTACAAAAACATGTGATGGAATATTTCTTGATCAATCACATTATGTTGAGAAAATATTGAGAAAATATAATTTTCATAACAACAAAAGTGTATATACTCCTTTTGATTCTAGTTTTCATTTATTCCCTGTGAATAATGATGAAGAGATTTTTAAATAAAAGGATTATGCTAGAATCATTGGTAGTTTGCGTTATGCTACTGATTGTACTAGACCTGACATTGCATATGCAATAGGAGTGCTAAACAGATTTACTAGCAAGCCTAGTAAAGATCATTGGATAGCTATTGAGTGAGTCATGAGATATTTAATTGGTACTAAAAGCTATGGCTTATTTCATAAAAGTACCCTGTTGTGATTGAAGCTTTTAGTGATGCCGATTGGAATACTATCAGGTAATTCTCTCTCTACCACTGGTTATATTTTTACTTTAGGTAGTGGTGCTAATTGTTGGAAGTCTAAAAAGCAAACAATAATTTCTAATTCAACATTGGAAGCTGAATTAATAGCATTAGCTTTAGTTAGTGAAGAGGAAAATTGACTTAGAGATTTGTTATATAAAATTCCACTTTAGGAAAAGCCAATTCCACCTATATTAATTCATTGTGACAGCATTGCTGCAATTAGTAGAGTTAAAAATCGTTACTACAACGGTAAATCCAGACCTATAAGAAGAAAGCACAGTACCATGCGATCTAATTTGAGTAGTGACATCATAATTGTGGATTATATTAAATCTAATAATAATCTTGCAGATTCATTTACCAAGGCCTTGGCAAAAGATAGGGTCTGGAATACATCGAGGGGGATGGGATTAAAGTCCATAGATTCTTGAGCCATGTATGAGGATACCCAACCCGAGGATCAGAGATCCTGAAATTAGGTTTAATGGGAAAAAGCGAATCATACGATAGTCGTAAGAAATGCACTATTTATTTATTTATTTTAATTATTTATTTTGTAAATGATTATTTAAATTGTTCATCCCTATGATGTAAGTGCATTTATCCTGTAATGTGGAAAAGTTGAGTAAAAAACTCTTAATGAAATTTGTAACTCGTATGAGTAGGGTGTTAGAATTACAGGGATCAGCACACGGCCATAAAGTGCTAGCTATAAAAGCTATGTGAGTGTGGGGGTGGGGCTGCTCCCTATGAGACTTGGACTTAATTTCAAATACACTCGTGAAATTGGAATAAGCATATGGTCATAAAGTGCTAGCTACAACGGCTCATGTTAATACTTGAGTTGTTATGTATAAGTAGTGAAGCTTAATTCCCCTAAAGCAATCCTTGTTCAAGTCAGAGACCACTACGACTCTGGAGTTGAGATCACTGTTTTACTAAGTAAAGGTTCAATGCAGAGCACACCTTCATGATACATAGTGACCCGTCTTTGCCGAGTAATCTCTCTTTAACTAAAAAAATTTTATATTAAAATGAGTGAGGGATTGTTGGAGCATTTTAATATTAATTAATTAAAATGAATAAATATTACAACATAAATGTAAAGATATGGGAGTGAATATGGAAGATGAGGAGTTAGTAAAAATGTTTAATCCCACATTGAAAAGGAGAGAGACTATTTTATTCTTTTTAATTATGGTGATTAATGGGCTAATATGAATTAACTCAGATATTGGGCTAGATACGTGCGCAAGGGGGAGGTGAAGGGTGGAGGTGCTTTGGGCTTGAACACTTTGTGTAGAAGTCGTTCTAGCCATACGACACTTGTTGGATTATTGTATCTTGAGGGAAACAAGTCATAGAATGTCTGCACTGGTTATAAAGTTTTTCAGTCCAAATAGTGTTGTGTAATTTTTTCTCCTTAAATTAATAATATTCAAAAGTATTATTCACTTTCTCTTTGTATTATTTCCATTATTATTTAGTTTGCACCAACACCCTCAAACCACGGTTTCTCTAAAAGCGATGCTTAGATCATTGATAACATTTTTCTCAACTGCTTTTGTGATTCTAGGAAACGAATTCATACCTCCTGCAGTCCGCTTTCTCTTCTCCATCATTGTACATTATTTCTTTACACCTCAATTCACTCTCATCATTGAAGAGAATGCTGGTCTCAGTAACAATCAAATCTATGTAGCAGCCACAACCTACCTACGTACCAAGATTAGTTATGTATCAAAATCAAAACGTATCAAAGTAAGCAAAACCGATAGGCAAGAGAAACTAACCATTGATATGGTAGTGGGTGAAGTGGTTATTGATCACTGTTAACATGTATAGTGTTGTGGGCTTTAGGCCCAACTAGTTTACTTGTATAGAACACATTCTTGTACTACACTCTTACTTGTACTGCACTCATATGCCTCCTGTATATTCTTTCAGTGAGAAATGCAATACTATTGAATTCAGTATTTCTAACATGGTATCAAAGCCATTACTATAATTTTCTTGTGTCTTATAGTCTTGTTTTGCTGGTATTTTCAATTGTCTCAACTTTTGTGGTTAGTAAACCCTTTCAGTGCCCTCTCCCAACAGCCCTGCCTTCGCCAGAGGTCCTTATGGTTGAATCTCCGTTGCCAGAAGCTCCTCCTCTGCCGCCAAAACCACTGCCATCATCGGATCTATCACCTCTGACCTCCGATTAGGACATAAGACATATCACCGTGTAGCTTTTCAATCCCTCTACACAATGCCGTCGGAACATTCCTCATTTGACCATCCACGCGCCTCCACTCACCGGTCAAAGTTTTGGCAAAATCTTCCACGCGCCTCATGCGCCACAGTATTTCTTCGATCCTGTCGTCGCAGACGCTATCGGAATTGTCTTTCTCTGATCTACATCGTCAGAAAAGAATCGGCCTCATCGGACTTATCAAGCGCCCTCATGCGCCAGCTGAAATTCTCTACAACATCAACTACGCGCCACACGCGCTACACACGCCGCCTTACTACCTTTTGACGTCACTTGTTGACGTCATCTGCCACGTTAGCCTTAGTTGCTCCCCTGTTAACGTCACTTCCTGACGTCATCGTCCAGTCAACACTTATTCAGCGCTTATGTCACTTGCTTGCATCAGCCGTTGACGTCATCGTCTGACTTCTGGGGCTTGACCGTTGACTTTAGCAGTGTTGACCGTTGACTTTTTCTAGAGTTGAATTTTTTTATAGCTTGGGTGCTCCTTACCCAGTTTTTAGCGTAGATTTCATTTTTGCAGTCCAATTTTGCATATTTTTCTTCTAAATGAAGAATAAGGATATGTCTTTTTCCTTTTGCAACAATCGTCGCCGACAATCCAGTAAACGTTTTTGCAATTTTTGCAAACATTTTGGCCATAATATTGAGACTTGCTATCAGCGCAATAAATCAGCTATTTCAATTTCTGCTGCCGCTATTGCTAACACTGAGAGTGTCCAACCAATGGCTTCCATCTCTACACAGCCTAAATCTTCGGGTTGTACTTTCACATGTCCACAGATGACCTTAAAAACATCATCGCCAATGTCATTCATATGGTTGGTAATGCATCTTATTCCTCTTCTCTCTCAGCTTTATCTGGTACGTCTCTTTCCTCTTGGCTTATAGATTCTGCTTGTTGCAATCACATGACACCTCACTCGTCCTTATTTTGTGAACTTAAACCTGCACCACACCCTCTTAATATTCGCATAGCAAATGGTTCCACAATGTCTGGTCATAATATAGGTTCGGTTTCGATCTCCAACCTCTCAGTTCCTGAGGTCTTTAATGTTCCTGACCTTTTTTACAATTTGTTTTCTATGGGACAATTAGCTGAGTTAGGTTATCGCATTATATTTGATTATTCTGGGTGTATTGTGCAGGATCCAAGGACGGGATAGGAGCTTGGGACCGGTCCTAAAGTTAGGCGTATGTTTCCCGTGGACAACCTTTGTCTTCCACTTGTTGCTCCTGTTTCTGTTGTTGCAACTGTTGCAGTTTCTTCCATTCCTTCCCTTACACTTTGGCATGCTTGACTTGGTCACGCATCTTCTTCTCAGGTACAACAATTGGCTTCTAGAGGTTTGTTAGGTTCAGTATCTATAGAAAATTTCGATTGTGTTTCATGTCAGTTAGGAAAACAATTAGCTTTACCTTTTAATACTAGTGAATCAATATCCATTGATATCTTTGATCTTATTCATTCTGATGTTTGGGGACCTTCCTCTGTCTCTGGTATTGGTGGATCTTGATATTTTGTTGTCTTTGTTGATGATTACTTTCGCTATAGCTAGATTTTCAATATGAAACATTGTTCTAAATTATTGAAAGTATATTCTAATTTTGCAAAAATGGTTGAAACTCAAATTTTCAAATGTATCAAAATTTTTCATTCTGATAATGCTTTTGAGTACACTCAATATGCTTTCTAAGTTGTTTTGCATTCCTATGGCACCATTCATCAGCTAACTTGTCCAAGCACCTCTCAGCAAAATGGTAGAGCCGAACGAAAACTTCGTCATATTCTTGACATTGTGCGTGCTCTCCTTCTCTTTGCCAAAGTTCTTGCTTCTTTTTGGGGCGAAGCTGCTCTTCATGATGTTCATACTATTAATCGTATTCCCAGTCCTATCATCCAAAATCAAACTCCATATGAGCGCCTTTTTGGGTCACCTTCAGACTATCACCATCTTCGATCCTTCTATTCTACTTGTTTCGTTCTTCTTCAGCCACATGAGCATAAGAAACTTAAGCCTAGGTCAAGGCTTTGTTGTTTTCTTGGCTATGACGAAACTCAAAAGGGGTATCGGTGTTTTGATCCTGTTTCTCATCGTCTTTGTATCTCCCACAATGTTGTCTTTTAGGAATATCGCCTCTTTATTGAGATCTCTCACTTCCGTGCTTCTCTATCTTCCTCTTCTGTCTTAGATCTATTTTCAAATGAGGCACATATTCCTTCTGTAGCTGCTCTTGATCCTCCTGTAGTTGCTTCTATTTCTACTATAGACTTCTCTGTCCAACCACCAGATATCCTTGATCCCTTTCTAGTTCCCCCTTTAATGAACAAGTGGAAGATGAACAAGTCGAAGACGAGCTACCCAACCCTCATTTAGGTCCCCTGCTCCTACTCCGCCTGAAGATCTCGCACAAGACATTCCACCTCATCACTCAACTCGGGTAAGGTCCATTCCTCCACACTTACTTGACTATCATTGTTACACTTCCCTTACTACACTACATGAGCCTTACACCTATCGTGAGGCTTCCACTGACCTTTTATGGCAGATTGCAATGAAAGAGGAACTTGATGCATTATCTAAAAACCATACTTGGGACTTGATCACTCTCCTCCCTAGAAAATCTGTGGTTGGTTGTAAGTGGATCTACAAGATTAAGACTCGCTCTGATGGGTCCATTGAGTGCTACAAAGCTTGTCTTGTTGCAAAAGGTTTTACAGAGGAGTATGGGATTGATTATGAAGAGACCTTTGCTCTGGTTGCTCGTATCTCATCTGTTCGTGCCCTCTTAGCTGTTGCTGCTGCTAGTAAATGGGACATTTTCCAGATAGATGTCAAAAATGCATTCCTTAATGAGGATTTAAGTGAAGAATTTTATATGCAATCTCCTTCTGGTCTCTCTGTTGAATCAAACAAGGTTTGTCACCTTCGACGTGCACTTTATGGCCTTAAACAAGCTCTACGAGCTTGGTTTGCCAAATTCAACTCTTCCATCGCTCGCTTTTGTTACATGGCCAGTCATTATGATTCTGCCTTATTTCTTCGTCGCACTGACAAAGGCACTATTTTACTTGTCCTATATGTGGATGATATGATCATAACAGGTGGTGACCTCAGTGGCATTCAAGAACTCAAGGATTTTCTTAGTCAGCAGTTTGAGATGAAAGATCTTGGACATCTCAGCTACTTCTTAGGTCTTGAAATCACTCATTCTATAGATGGACTTTACATTACTCAAGCCAAGTATCCTTTTGAACTCTTGTCTAGAGCTGGACCCACTGATAGCAAAACTGTTGATACTCTAGTTGAGCTTAATGCGCATCTGACTCTCTAAGGGAGGAAACCATTGACTAATCCCTATCTTTACAGACGCTTAGTTGGCAGCCTAGTTTATCACAATGTTACTCGTTCAGACATTTCCTATGCTGTTTACCAGGTGAGCTAGTATCTGCCTGCTCCACGATCGACTCGCTATGCTGTTGTTCTGCGCATTCTTCGGTACCTAAAGGGCACTCTCTTCCATGGTCTTTTCTACTCTACTCAGTCTCTTCTTGTTCTCTGTGCATTTTCTAATGCTGATTAGGCAGGAGATCCCACTGATCGTAGGTCCACCATTGGTTATTGCTTTCTTCTTGGTTCTTCTTTGATTTCTTGACGAAGCAAGAAACGAACTCATATGGCCCGTTCTAGTACTGAAGCAGAATATTGTGCCCTTGCTGATGCCACATCTGAGCTTCTTTGGCTATGATGGCTTCTCAAAGACTTAGGTGTGTCTACATCCTCTGCTACTCCTCTTTATTGTGACAACAAGAATGCCATTCATATTGCTCACAATGATATCTTCCATGAACGGACTAAACACATCGAGATCGATTGTCATTTTATCCGTTATCATCTTGTCCATAGTGCTCTCAAGCTAATCTTAGTCTCCTCTACAGATCAACTTGTAGATATCTTCACCAAGTCACATCCTAAAGGACGCTTTCGTACTTTGGTTGACAACCTTAAGTTGGTCTCACATCCACCTTGAGTTTGAGGGAGGCTATTAACATGTATAGTGTTGTGGGCTTTAAGCCCAACTAGTTTACTTGTATAGCACACATTCTTGTACTACACTTTTACTTGTACTGCATTCATATGCCTCCTGTATATTCTTTTAATGAGAAATACAATACTATTGAATTCAGTATTTCTAACATGGTATAATATTAGCATTGATACACCATGTTGAATGTGCTATTATGGATGTGGAAGCGAAAGCATAAAGTATAGAACACAATAACACACGAGGATTACGTAATTCAGCCTAACGACTTACATCCACGGAGGAAACCCTAAAGGGCTACATCAATAATATATTAGAGTGTAGTACAAATCTTGTATTACAATGGACAATAACATGTGTATATATAGTAAACTAAACCCTAGATTAATAGACTTCTCGTACAAGTAGGAGACTTGGCTTGCACACAAAGTAGAATTAGGCTTGGGCTTATACTAATGGGCTAATATATCTCTAACACCCCCTCTCAAATTCAAGATGAAAGCTTGATGAAACCTTGAGATTTGATAAGGTTAAGAAGATCCCTTGAATGAAATTTGGCTCTGTGACGGTGGTTTGAGAAAGGCAATGCTCTTGCAGTGTTGATGCGACTTCTATCGGTGGCATGACTATATCGAAGAGATTTGACGGTAGTAGTGCGAAGCTAAAGAAGATGAACGCAGCGAAGAAACACCGAGAAAGACAGAGATTGCTCTTAATACACCGTAAGGATAGAAAACCATGGCCACAAGAAGGTGGCTCTGATACCATGTTAAATATTAGCATTGATACACCATGTTGAATATGCTATTATGGATGCGGAAGCGAAAGTATAAAGTATATAACACAATAACACATAAGAATTACGTGGTTCAGCCTAACGGCCTACATCCACAGAGGAAACTCTAAAGGGCTGCATCAATAATATATTAGAATGTAGTACAAATCTCGTGTTACAATGAACCATAACATATGTATATATAGTAGACTAAACCCTAGACTAATAGACTTCTAGTACAAGTAGGAGATTTGGATTGCACATAAAGTAGAATTAGGATTGGGCTTATACTAATGGGCTAATATATCTCTAACAATCACTTTGAAAACATTGAGCTCAAGTGCAAGTTAAATGAAGAAAAAGAAGAGAAGAAAGATGCTAAAGTGACTAAACCTCCACTACAAAAAATGGGGTTTACAGCCGCGTTTCAAAAACGCGGCTATAGACCCCCAAAAACGCAGCTATAGGATATAGCCGTGTTTACAAACCTGGCCTATATAACGCAGCAATAGCCCCTGCGGGTCTATAGCTGCGGCTAAAGGTCAGACCTATAGCCGCGTTTTTTAAGTGTGGCTATAGACTGCAGGGCTATAGTTGCGTTTCTGAAAATGCGGCTATAGGCTGAGACCTATAGTTGCTTTTTTAAAAAACGCAGCTATAGACCCACCTTGAGCTGCGTTTATAACCGCGACTATAGTTTTATTAAAAAAAAAAAAAAAAAATTCTGGGCTCTTTTTTTTCCCCCAAAAAACTTAAAATTCAAACAAAAAATTTTCAAAATTAAACACAAACCCAGAAAATTCAAAACCAAATACAAACCCAAAAAATTCAAAATCAAACACAACATATTCACAATACAAACACACCTAAAAAATTCAAAATCAAACACAATATATTCATAATACAAACATAACATGCTCCAAAATATAATAACACAAACCCATGAATCTCCTCTCATTCAACAAAACCAACCCAAATCTAACATTAAATTCATTCAAGGAACACAAAAGCACAAAAGAACAAGCTCAAAAACACAAACCCATTTAAACATAAGCACAATATCAGCAACACAATAGCACAAATTCAAGCACATATCCAAAAAATTCAAAATCAAATAATTCCACCAATGTAAAACCCATCCATATAAACACATAAATATTACTCCCAATGCTCATAAAGCTTAGATAAAAAATAAGCTCTAGCAAAAGTATAATACCCATAAGAATATTAAAAAAAATTTACCTCAAATAGTAGAGATGAGTGACCTTAACTTTTTCTATGAAGATTTCCGGTCATCTTTGCAGGAAAAATGAAAAGAATCCGTTGTGTTGTGTTGAGAGAAAAAGAAAAGAAAAGAAAGAAAAAGAAGAGAAGACTGGCCACAGAGAGAAAAGATGAGATATTTTTGAATTGAGTGGATGAGAGCAAATGGGGTACGTGGGGTGCCAAGTCATCCCTTTTTCTTTTTTTAAAAAGGTAGATCTATAGCCGCATTTTTAAAAATGCGGCTATAGGTCCTCCTTTTTTTAAAAATATAATATTTTATTCGGCTACATATCTGAAGGCAATTGTTTCTTCGTTTTTCTATTACCTATATCCGCGTTTAGCAAAAAACACGGCAATAGGTCCTCCTTTAGAAAGCATATGTTTTAGTCCGCTAGTAACACAAAATATTATTTCACTGGACCTATAGCTGCGTTTTTGACAACACGGCTATAGCCCCTCCTTTATAAAAAAAAATATTTATTCGACTGTACATGCCATCCTTTCAAAAATTACTTTTTGGCTGGACCTATAGCTGTGTTTTTGAAAACGCAGCTATAGGCCCTTTGAAAAAACGCAGCTCAAGGTACTTAAAATGCGGTTGTAGACCTAACCTATAGCCGCGTTTTTTAAAACGGGGCTATAGGTTATGTCTATAGCCGAGTTTTATAAAAAACGAGGCCATAGGTCATGTATAGCCACGATTTTTGCAAACGCGGCTATAGCTGGCTTTTTTGTAATGCTCATATTTATTTTACACTTGCCTTTGATAAGAGATACGAAAAGGATGTGCTGGAGGCCTGTTTACCTCATGTAATAACTCGTTTTGAGGAAATACAAAAAGAAGAAAAAGAAAAGATGCGTACGATAAAGCTTTATGGCCGTGATTATGGCCGTGTTGGACCTGGTGGTGAACGGACTTCTATTAATCTAGAACATGCAGCTACATTTGAGATGTTGCCAATGGACCCAGAGCAGAAGAGGAGCCTCATAGATGATCTTGATAGGTTTGTTAAAAGAAAGGAGTTGTATAAGAAAGTTGGCAAGATATGGAAGCGATGGTACTTGCTTTATGGCCCTCCAGGTACCGGTAAATCAAGCTTGATTGCTGCCATAGCTAATTACCTTAATTTTAATATCTATGATTTGAATCTTTCCGGAAGAAGGTACTCAGATTTAGAATTGAGAAAGACATTGCTTTCAACATCTAATCGTTCAATCCTGGTAATTGAGGATATAGATTGCGGGGCAGAGTAGGAAGATAGAGAGAGAATATTACTCAGATACTTCTTTCATTAAGGTTACCATTCTTTGTGAGATGGCGTGTTCTGTTGATAAAAAAAAAAGTTACCATCCTTTATCCTATTGAAATGGACTATAAAATTTTACAATAAATTTCAATTATAACTCTCTTTTAGGAAAAAGTGTTATAATTGAAATTTCTTGTAATCATTTGACTTTATTTTATTTTATTTATAATTATGATACAAATATGAGTAACACTTTCCTTATGTCAATATCTCTATCTAGCTATGTGTATAATTGATTGCCACTTATTTTACTTTGCTGATTTAGGTGTCACAGAATCAGTTTATGACATACTATTCATTTTTCAATGACTCAAGTATGTGGGTTGATTGTTGTTAGATTTGGCTATAATTTGTATGAGATATTTAGCTCAATGAGTCTAATTAATTTCTAGCCTGTCGGAAAATTTTCCTACCATTGGATAGTACTGTGTTAGTTTTGAATCCGAGAATTAGTATTTTTTTCAAATAAAAAGGAAATAGGAATAAGGTTACCTACTAATAATCTCTTTAAATCCCATGAAAAAGTTATGTATGTACAACTTTTACTAAATACATATGCTATGAACTATGTCAACAACTAATACCACTGTCACACTAGCTAATGCAAATGACATAATCTTATGATTTCATCTAACAATATTTACTTTCATGTTATTATTTTTTTTTTAGTTCACACTATCGGGTTTATTGAACATCATCGATGGATTATGGTCAAGCTGTGGAGATGAGCGAATTATTGTGTTCAAGACCAATCATAAGAAGAAGCTTGATCCAGCTTTGTTGCGCCCAGGCCGCATGGACGTACTCGTGCACATGTCGTATTGCACCATGGATGGGTTCAAGGTGTTGGCTTCTAATTTTCTTAATATGGAAAGTGACCACCAACTCTACAGAGAGATTGAAGGATTGTTGGAGAAAGTAGAGGTTACCCCAGCTGAAATTGCAGAGGAACTTTTGAAGAGAGATAACCTCGATGTTTCTCCTAGTCTTAGAGAAATTGTCAAGTTTCTCGAGGAAAAAAGACTTGAGAATGCTCTTGACGATAGTTGTTAACTTGTGTTTAACAAAAATTGTTAAAGTATGTTTAACAAAATTTGTTAAATTAAATTTAACAAACATTGTCAAATTATGTTTAACAAAATTTGTTAAATTATGTTTAGCAAACATTGTCAAATTATGTTTAGCAAAAATTGTTATTTAGTAAAAGTCATTGGACATAATTTCATCCATAATTCTTTTGGCGTATGGGTTTTATTGATGTGAGTAGTGCCCATTCAAGATGGCGTATCTCTAAGGCTGCGTTTGTTTCACATGATTTCAATCTTAGGAAACTGTTTTACACCCTTGTGTGTGTTTGGGCACCCACGGGAAAAATGGTCAACGGAAAACCAACAACCCATTGACCATAAAATAACCTAGCCAAAACATAAAATCATTTATGCTTTGATTTTACCTTTAACCATTTTTCGGAATCTACACCCAGAAGAGAGAGATTGAGACAGAGCTCAAGCACACACCACCTAAAGCTCATCCTTGCCGGTTAGATCGTCGTCCTCGTCCCTCCACACGACGGTGAGTGCTTTTTTCGTCTTCCTTCCTTTTAGTTGCTTACGTAAACCCATCTGTTCAAACCCACCCTCGTCAGAAGTCCCTTCCATCTTCGTCGAGCAATGCCCAAACCACAAGGTGTTGTCTGAAGTCCCCTCCAGCTTCGTTGTCCCCTCCATTCTTTTTTGTTCAAACTCAACCCCATTTGGTTGCATCCCACCACACCCATCCTTGAAACCCAGAAAACCCATTCCTCAAACCCACTCCGACGAATCCATTCATCAAACCCACCACTCCTATGAACCCATTCCGCAAACCCATTTCTCAAACTCCCACTCAGAGCCTAACTCTGATGAAATTTACATATACATATAAATATATATATATATATATATATATATATATTGTATTTACATGCACGACCAAACACTGAAAATACTTTTCCGGTGTTTTTCCTACAATCCAAAACAAACATCTGAAAATATTTTCATTTTTGTAAAATATTTTCTACTAAAATTAGTTTACGCTCAGAAATTCATTTACATGGAAACAAATGCAGCCTTAATTACAATCCCTTGTGAGTGAGATAATTAATTTTAATCTCAAGGATAAGTCAAGGACCATGTTTTTATGGAAATTGAACCAAGGATTCTCTCTTTGAGAAGTTGAATGTCCAAGCAATTTTCCTTTTCCTTCATTTGCTTCTTTGTAGGAATTTTAATGATATTTTGATTGAGGTTCTCAAATTTAATTAAGGGAAAGAAAACTCATTTGAAGCAATTTTATTTTTTATGAACATTGGGAATTAGAAAATTTCCTTAAATCAATTTTTATGGTCACTTTATTTTGAGGATTATTAACTCCAATCTTGATTAAGAAATTATGAATCCCAAAGAATTAGTCATGTTGGATTTTGAAGGAATTAGAATCCCCACTTTATTTAAAATAATTTCGGGAGTCAAGGACTCCATTAAAATGTGGTGGAGTCAAGGACTCCATTAAAATGTGATAGAGTTAAGGACTCCATCAATTGGGTAAAGTCAAAGACTCCATTAAAATGTGGTGGAGTCAAGGACTCCATTAATTGGGTAGAGTCAAGGACTCTATTAATTTTGTGTAGAGTCAAAGACTCGATTAGTTTGGGAGAGTCAATGATTGCATTGATGTGGTAGAGTCAAGAACTCCATTAATTTGATAGAGCCAAGGACTCCATTAAAACATGGTAGAATCTAGGACTCCATTGATGAATTTGATTTGGTAGAGTCGAGGACTCTAGTTGAGAAAACATTGTACCAATACTTGAGAGAATTTTTTATTTGGTAATGTTCAAATAGGATTAATGAGTCAGGGACTTGAATCTAAAACTTCATGTATAGAGTTGGAAACTCTTCATGAAACCCAACCCTATTTGTTTTACTAAACAAAAATTCAGATTTGAAGAAGAGGGAGAGAGAGAGATTTTAGTAGGGTCAAGGACTCTAGTTGAGAAAATATTGAATAAAAACTTGAGATAATCTTTATTTAGTAATTTTCAAATATGATTTACAAGTCAGGGACTCGTATCTAAAGCTTCATGCATAGAGTTAAGAACTCCTCATGAAACCCAACCCTATTTGTTTTACCATGCAAAAATTCAGATTTGAAGAAGAGAGAGAGGAACAGATTTAAAAAAGAAAGGAACTGATAAAATCCCAACCTAATACTGATGCTGTGTATTCCTACTCTGCTTGTTACTCTCTATCTCTGGTTATGTCTCTCTCATATTTTTTTTTTCCTGTGTTTTCTCTCTATCTGCATGCTTCCTTCTTTCTGAAACGTGCTAAAGCCTCTTTAATTTATAGAGGAATTCAGAAACCGTTTCCCCTATTTTTTCTCTTAACTGATCAATTCATGGAACAGTTTGCGTTAATTTTTCTTCAGCAGTTCCTATTTTCATGTTCAACTGTGCCCCACTTATCAACTTTTCAGGTAGTTGGTAGGCTACTCCACTCCTTTTGAGGTGTGGGGTTTTATAGGTATTATGTTTTAATATCTTTTTTCTTTTGGACTCATGTGATCTCTTTTTTAAAAAAGAGATCACATGAGTTAAATATTATGTTTAGGTTTTGTGTTGCAAGTGCAACTAACCATTTCCATGTTGCTTTCTTTCCTTCAATTTTTTCTTGTGGTGGTATGTGTGGCTAGAGACATAATATTTAACCACACGTCCCACTCTTAAACATCTTGTCATTTATTTTTTAAGAAGTCATATATTTTTGACCCCATAAACTTGTCCAAAACTTTTATTTATTTATGATAAATTTTGCTTGGCAATTTTTAAGTAACCACTTTTTTTGCTGATGAAAATTTCATATTTCAACAAATGCAATAAGCATGTGATGGGTTTGTGGATATCATATATTGGTGGGTATGGCTATGTATAAATTAGTATGCTTCTCTTTATATATATATATATATATATATATATATGTGTGTGTGTGTATGTGTGTGTGTGTTGTTAATTGCTCTCTGTTAGCTACTATTGTAAGTTTGTAACTCATGACTCTATGTAGTCTCTTCGAGATGAATATATACATGTATGTTCAAAATTGGATGAATATGCTTAAGAGGGCCAAAATGGAAAAACACCCATTTCTCATAAACTTTCTTGTAAAATGCCTCATGTCTGAAACTATTTAAGTATATGCTCCTGTTTTGAAACTCGATTTTCTAAAAATCAAGTTTTAAATGTAAAACTCGATTTTTGGACAATCGAGTTATAGCAAAATGAAACTTAAAAAAAATTGAACTAATGTTCCTTGAAAATATTCAAGTGGAACTCGAGTTCCATGAACTCGAGTTTTTTGCATAGAATTCGAGTTCCACAATTTTTTTTTTTCTTTTTAAGTTTCATTTTGCTAGAACTCAATTGTACAAAAATTGAGTTTTACATTGAAACTCGATTTTCCAAAAATCGAGTATCAAAACAGGTGCATTTTCCTAAATAGTTTCAGATAGAGGGCATTTTGCTGGAAAGTTTGTGAAAAAGAGATAAACCCCCATTTTGGCGGCTTAAGAGCATACGATGAACATGCATCATATATTGGATGGGTATGTTTGGATGTCAAGATTTATTATATCTGATACTTGTGAACTTAATTTTAATTCACTACCATTAATTATTTACTTAGCATGAGTTTTTTTTCTTTGTAATTTTTCACCATGTACGTATGGGTTTACTTTACATGCCAACTTCTCAGGTTATAGTGTAAAACTCCATTACAAAAGAACAAAGCTTGATTTGAAAGCATTTCCAAAATAATTTTCAACTTGTTTCAAGCTATCCAAGCTTTCAAAACTTGCTGTATGAAAATACTCTCAAAGAGTGAGTTGCTTTAAAAAAAAAAAAAAAAAAAAACACATGAAACCCATTAGTTCCTTCTAAAATCCCATGGGACTTCAATTTCAAAACATCATGAAACTTTTCCATTAAAAAACATTGGCTAAATTACAAAATGCACATTCTAACTTTGATCAAAATTAGTTTATTAGTTTATTTATTTTTACTTTCGTTCAATTAATTCTTCAAGTTTCAAGTTTATTCAATTCAGGTCTTTCGTTTACATCTATTAGAAGAATATCATTAGAATCCAACTAACTACTTAAAAAATTTTGGAAAACTATAAAATAAAATTTCTCATGTAAAAATTCTATCAAATTAATAAAAAAAAAAATTGAAAAAAGAAGAAGAGATATTAGCTGTATATAATTCAAATATGCGACTTATTTTTTCCAAAAATTAATGTGATTGAAGCATACATACTTTCAAAATAAACCTTTTCTAAAAATTCAAATACCAAATGTTTATATTTGATCAACCGTTTCCCAAAAAACTCATGATGGACTTTTCATGTGGAAAATAAATTTACAAAAGCAAACAAGATTTTTCTTTGAACAATTTTCCAAACATCCATGGTATTTTCCTTTAAATTTTTTCTAAAAAATCATGGGATTTTCCTTACACATTTTTCAAAAGCCCATGGAATTTTTCCATGAAAATCACTTTTCTAAAAATTCATGAGATTTTTCTCGTAAAAACCATTTTCCAAGACTTTATCTCATAAGAAAGCATTTACAAAAATCTATGGTTTTTTTGTCCTTTTAAAATAAAATTACTTTTCAAAATCCTTTGAACTTTTCACCTTTTTGAAATAAATTTCCTTCTTCAAAATAAACTTCTCTTTCTCAAAATAACCATGGAATTTCCCCTTTTCAAAAATGGATTTTCAAAAATTATTTATCCTTCAAAATATATCCAAAGGAACATTTTCCATAAACCAAAAATCCTTGTTTTTCAAAATGCCAAAAAGATAAATAAATTTTTTTCATCTAAGAACCCCTTTCGAAATATTTTTCCAATAAAACCAAAAAGACACAAATAAAAAATATTTTTTAAAATTCCATTTACAAAAACTTGTTCTGCAAAAATTTACATTTCCAAAGTGATTTTCTAAAAATGGTTCTTAGTTCATGGCTTTAAACAAATCAGGCTCATGGACTCCCAAATTTAACCTTTGTTTTTATTTTTCTTTTTATATTTGTCCTTTTTGCATGAGAAATTACATTGGAAAAATTGCAACTTATATTTCAAACAAACATGTGATTGAAGCATGTGTAATTTCAAAATAGTTTCACAATAAACCTTTTTGAAAACTCCAAATGTCAAATGTTTAAGTTACCTTTCAAATAGTGAGTTATAGGATTGTATTTAAAATACGGTACTATTAAAGGATGTGCATTGTGGGGGTGTCGAATACCTTATCCACATGTAGCTGAGCTTATGAGTCCATATCTTTTGGTTGAAGACATCTTTTTATTTTCCATTTTAGCTTATAAGCTCTTAGAACTAAATCTGGGGGAAAAAAAACCAACATTAAACCGGGAGGTAACCAATCACAACTTAGAAAACCAACTGGCCATGGTTGGTGGTCACCCCCTGAAATGAATAAGAAAATTAAAAGCACATTCATGCACACACATCACCTTAGTGTCACACACAAGTCATCATATGCATGTCACCAAGACTTCAAACTGTGGATGTCATTGTTGAAATTCGATTTCGATGTGATGTATAATTATTCAGTTACTATATGGTTCAAATTTGTTATACTTTGATTATTTTATGAATTTAACAAAAACCGATATAACTTGTACTTATACTTGAGGTTTACCTAATTACCAAAAAATCATTATATGAGAATTTTAAATGAAATTTTGACTATCAAAATGTTACAAAACAACTTATTCAATTTTTTTTTTTTTTTTTAAAAACCCACTTAATATTCAGATGGCTTGAGTGGCATTTAATTATCTTACATATTAGTCTGATATATATATATATATATATATAATTTTGTGCATTTTGTTCATGCATAATATACGTAATCCACAAGAGTATAAAGAAATATATATGTTACTAAAATTTAACTCTAAAGTAAAAAAAAAAAAAAAAAAAAAAAGAAAAGAAAAAAAGATCTTAACTCTACCACTAGTTTTATATCACATTTATTTAATCTCAATCGTTCATCTATTATTATAACATATATATTAACTAGTGCAATATTCTATGCTTTAAAAAAAAATACTATAGTATTTCATATCAACAGTTATATATATATAGATAATTTCATATCAACAGTTAAACCTTTTTTTTTTTTTTTGGAGAAACTATTTACTGTTAAACTTAGGTAGGCATCGTACATATAATAAAGAGATAAAGTGTGCAGCATAGAATTAGTAATTTCATTATAGTTGTAGATGACTAAACCACCACGAGAAGCCTATATATAGATTATTTTATTATAAGATATATAGATTAATTAATTAACCAATAAATAAAATTGACATTACTATATTTTAATTATTTAAAAAAAAAGGATTATAAAAACCCAAGCCGCACCAACCCAATCATACAATGGACCTAAAAGTGCAAACAATTCAGCCTAAGCCGACACCAACTCCTTAATATTATTGGTGGGTAATTATTAAAATGTATACTTTTTTTTCCCTATATTATGTGTTTATAAAGGTTTGCAATTTTAATTGTCTAATAAACTTAGCATGGATGTCGTTATAAAAAAAATTAAGGCTATCAAAACAAGATGATGACAACAACCCAATTTGAAATGTTGATGACACCCATCCAAAATTGTATTCTTTAATTGGCAAGACATTTATTGACAACTAAAGTTATCATTTCCATTTCAATTAGTTCAACTGGTAAAGTTTCTGATGGTTGAAAAAGAAATTTAGGGTTCAATCCCCATCTACACCATAAACCAATTGGTGTCTTGGTTTTATGATAAAAGAGTTATCATTAGGAGCGCAAACCATAGGTTGAAACACTCTAAAAAAAAAAAATACCACAGAAAAGAAGTATCTGATTTGGTTGTACACTATAAATTTTGATTGTGACCACCATATATACTATTAAAAGAAATTCCTTTGGTAGCAATGTTTGTACATACAAAAGAAAGATCAATGGAAAATTTAAGTCTGCTCTAGACAAAACTCATAAACTAAAAAATAGCCATACAAATCCTTAAATGAGAGAGAATCAACTACGGTTGTGACTGAAGGGATGTAAGAGTCATGGTTTGATCTAAAGGTGGCCAAGAAAAAAGAAATGAGTTCAAAATCATTAAGTGGCTGATCATTAAAAGCCAATGTGTCCACAAGACTAGCGGGCTTATGAAATAATCAGCAATAGATTTGCTAACTCTTTTCAAGGTGGAGGTTAATAATGAAATTTAATTGTTTGAGTCCTTTTTTTTTTTTTTTTTTTTGACGGGGAAAAACCTGAAATGTATTAAGATAACCCGACTAAATCAGCTTGTAAAACAGTCAAAACATGTGGCGGAAAATCCTCTATCCAAACTGTAAAATCTGCATATCTTGTCAGATTGTGAGTAACACTATTACATTCTCTCCTTGCATGGAGTATTGTAATTTTAAAAAACTGTTAAGAGTAGATCTTTGCATCTTCAATCCATGGGTCTATTAAGGACAGTGTAGTAGCAGCCAGAGATAATGCTCTAATAACCTCTAGCGAGTCACCTTCCAGAATTGCTTTGTTAATACCAATATCAGCTGCAAAGGACACAACCGTGGCAGCAGCTAATGCTTTAACTTCAGAACTGTTGTAGGCTTGCTGCAACTTCTTTGAATAGGACGCAATGACGGAAGCCCAAGTTGTCTCTAATTACAACGCTGATGCCTAACTTGTTCTCACCGGAAAAGACTGCCCCATCAAAATTAATTTTTGCCATGTCCAACGGTGGAGCTCTCCAGCGTTGCCTACTTCGTGTCTGCCTCTGACAGGGAAGTTGTTGAAGTGGTTTGGTAGGCTTGAAATTTAGCAAGCATCTCATTGGACTGTTGGGCGATTTGGTCGACGTTGCAAGCTGCTTAGTTGAGTCGGACTTGATTTCTTTATTTCCAGATCATCCACGCAGTCATAGCAAAGAGTTCGGCATTGTTTTGCTGCTCAATCATCTAAGATAATAATTCTTTGAAGTTGAGAAAATGTACCTCCCTCCGACAAGAGACCACAACTCTGGATTAGCCCAAATGACGTCGACTTCCTTACACGTCCATATGGCATGAAGAGAAGTTTCATGAGCTTCATGGCAGCGGTCACAAAGAGGGTCCTCAGTGATTGTCCTTCGCACCAGGTTTGCTTTTGTTGACATTGCATTACGACAAGCACGCCACATCAAATTCTTAACTTTGTTTGGCACATGAAGAGACCAAATGCCATTCCAAAGCTTTGAATCCATATGTGTGGGCTGTTGGGCAGATTGCAGCTCGGTTTCCGCCTTCAAAAATCTACATCCAGATTTACATGTGTACCTTCCATCATGAGAGTGGGGCCATGTCAATACGTCCTTTGTAGCAACTTATCCCAATGGTATTTTTTTGATCATGGCAACTTCATCACACGCAAAGACTCCATCAATCAATTCTTCATTCCATTGCCTTGTAGTTTCATTGATTAGCTCTGCGAATTAACAAGTTTTAAACTCAAGTTGTTAATTAGATTTATTATGCACAACTTGTTAACACAAACAAACACCAATGTCATGTCAAAACTAAGTGCAGCAGAAAAATAAATAAGACAAGATATGATGACCCAGGAAAACCAATGAAATCAACCAGTTTCACAGTAAAAAACATGGGGGGAAACCTTCCCGAAAAGAAATTCACTATAGTAAAGAGAAGTTTCAGATTTAGTACAAAACCTTTGTCCCTAGACTCTACAATCCCCGTAGATGAATTCACAGCAGAAACCTTCTACTGCTTCAGAACCTCTGAACTCTTCAATATATGAACGCTACCCTTTGATGCACGGATCCCAATACGTGACTAACTCCTTTGCACGAATCCCAGTACGTGACTCACTCACCAACTTGAGGAAGAAGAATGTTGGCTGCAAAGTTCTTCACTTCATCAACAATGAAGATCAAGAAGCACTTGGTTACAAAATCCTAAGGCGCAAAGACGCAGTAACTTCTTTCAGAGAGAATAAGGCTTCAATCAGCTTTTGCATATGTTCTCCTTGTATTCTCTTGTGTGACGACTTCAAAAATAAGTCTTATATATGCCTAGGGTTGTGAGAAAAGAAACCCTACACAAATACAAAAGCCTGGCCCAAAAATCAGATCTGGAAATCTGAATTCCTATAACCTAAATAGATACCTCGATCGATCGAGCAGCTATCGAGCCTCATTAAACCTCGATAGATACCTCTATAGATACCTCGACAGATAGCTATCTGTCCAGTAGCTATCTGTAGGTGTCCAGCAAGTGTCCGCAGGTGTCCAGCTTTAGTACACACTTTTTCTTCACTTGTTTCTTGGTCCATTCTTCATGGCTTTAATACTAGACTTGAACAACATGTTCTTTGAAGTATTAAACACATTCTAGATCTATTAAAATACAAGTAAAGTGCGTTTTGTCAAAGGATTAACCAACTACATAAAATATGTCCTTAACACAAAATATCGAGCTCTGCTCTACCCCACCTCATTTCAACTGAACCAAAGACACAATGCCACTATAATAATCAATCCCAGCTATTCAACATTCATTTTCTACCCAGAATTTAGGTGCCAAATGAAGTCCACAAACTCCATGAAGGCCATTGTTGCATGAAGACAAAGCCACATTCTACGCACTTCTAACTATGAAGCTGTGAAGCACTTGCTTGTATACACTTGTATCTTGAAACACTCGCACACAAACAAAACTTTCATTAAGCTTATGACAAGTTGAATACAAGGCATATATAGGAACAAGTAAAATACGATCAAGGTAATAAGCAAGACACAAACTATAAAGCATAACTTGATCATACATGAACAGTCATTAAAGAACAACTACAATGATCATTTAACTAGTAAAAGATCATCTGGACATGCAATGCAAAGAAGAGCAATGCAAAATTCAATTGCATGTCTAAACACACATAATAGAAGATACCCAACCCTTTTACAAAAATATCCCAACTCATGTAAAATCTATAATCTAAGAAATAATCTTGTGAAATAGAGAGAAAAGATTGAATCAACATACCTTAGAGATGATTTGAAGATGATTACTCTTGAGATTTGGTTAGGTTCTTGAGAAAAAATTGGTTTTGGGTTGAGAGAGGCTCGAGGGAGGCAAAAGGGTTATGTTTGAAAAACTATCTTGATCAGCCCTTAAAAACTGAAAACACTCATTTTTCGCGAGATAGCTTCTCGCGAAGTTACTCGCGAAAAAAGTCACAGAAGCACAAAAATTTTCGTGGGATAGACCTACTCGCTCAATAGTCACTAATGTTTCTGTTTGAATTTCATGTGTTTTCATTTTTTGCCTATCTCATTTTCGCAGGAAGAGCTTTGTCGTGAGCATTTCATGAAAATGCCTCTAAAGGAGCTTTTGATGAAAACATAGAAAATGCATTAAGAACAAAAACTCAAAACACAAAAGCATAAAAATTTTTTTTTTCAAAAACATATAAAATACTCAAAAATCTTTTTGAGTTTGATAGATAAGTAATTGAATAAACACATCACATTTGAGCATGTACAATCACACAAATGAAATAAGCATTCATTGAACAATATACTTGTGTGTTATGTGTGTGTATCAAATGTGGAATAGTCCTTAGTCTAGAGTGAAGCTTTAATGATCAATTCAATCAAGTCATACACAATTAGTGCTAAGTTAAGTGGTCTATCTCAAATATAGAAATGAACATATATGACCTCTCACAAGAAACTGGTCACAAAACTTTGAAGCTTTTCTTTTTAGCTTCTTACATCTTATACCTTTTGATCAAATAATAACATTACATCTCATTTTGAAACCGATATCTGAAATTTTTGATATTTCAATTTTATGAGTAAGTCTTTAGCTTTTTGAGGCACCATATATTTCAATACAAGTCGCTTTTCATTTTTTCTAGCCAAATACTAGTATGTGCGATGGTTTTTATAGCTCATTATCTCTTTTCTAGATTGGAAATTCGTTAAGCTATAGAGAAAAGAGGGGAAAAAAAAAAAACATAGGAAGACATATAGACACAAGTCTAAGCATGTATCAAAATCAACAAGACTATTGACTAATCATTCAGGACAAGCTTGAAGATCGATTTACAACAATCACATATAGATTTCAAATTTTTTCCCACAAAGATAGATGTGCATACAAAACAAGCTAAGCTCGTAAATGCACTATGCCATTAGTACAAAGGTACTAGACTAAACTCACATGTGACAAACACAACACAAGCGATCAAACTTTTTTGGAGATTTTTCAATTTTTATGGATTTTTAATCTTTCAACACACTCAAAAGTAGAACAAGCAAAGTAAAATCAATAAAAACAACAAGTACAAAATAAAACTTGTAAAAGAAACATGCTATAAGTCAGAAGCAATGACACAAGAAGATTATGCATGTCATTATGCATGAACCTAGAAATTGGAAGTATTAATGCAAGGGCATAGAGAGTGATCATGTATGGGTACTATTCTTCACCCGCTCTTTACGAGTGTTTTGGGTAAGACCCTTAGATGGAGGGGTACGACCAACATAAGTTTCCAACCACGGAGTGAAGCTAGCTAGGCATAGTGGGATGTTCTTCAACCTTTCCATAACGTCTCTAATGAGATGTCCCTCATTTTCTCCTTTAGTTTATGCTCCCTTTGATCTTTTCTTTGAACTTTCTTAACCACATATAGAGTCAGCCTTCTTGAGTGCATGAAGCTTAAAACAATTAGGCTTTGTGTGCCTTTATATGCCACAATAATGACACGCATGCTTCACTTGAGGCCCCCTTTGATTATTGGGTAATGACTTCCCTTTATCCTTTGGATTTGCACTAATGGTTCTCTTTACAGCAATAGGGGTCCCAATCTCAAGCCTTACTTCTTTGAGTTTCTCAACATTTTTGGCTGATACGAACCTCACTTACTTCTTGAGTTTTTTGCTACAGCTTTCTTCTCTGGTATACCCCAAACTGGTCTTATCATATGAAGATTTTTGTGAGGATAGTACATTGTCAAGTTTCTTGGTGGAGATACGCTCAACCTTGACAATAGCTTGGATAATTTCAAGTTCAAAAAACTTGATCTTAGAATAAGTTTCAACCAACTCTCGCTTGAGACTTTCCACTTCACATATGGCTTCCTTAAGTTTCACAAGGGTACACCTATGCTCTTCTTTAATCTTCTTCACCTTTCTCATAGCATGGTTCGCAACCTTGGTGTATTTGCCACAATCTTCAAACAAAGAATCATATGCTTCTTGAAGGTTGTTCGCACCTTCATTTTGGCATATATCTTCATCCTTCCGATTCTTCACCTTCCTCACCCTCGAAATGCTCACCAAGTCCATCTACCAAATTGCTCAAATCAACCTTAGAATCAACGGAGGTAATTTCCATGAAGGCCCTATAGTCCCCGTCACTGTTACATTCACCTTCTGTGTCTGAATTTGAGCTTTCGGAACCACTAAAAGTAAGGGCAAAAACCTTACCCTTCCATCTCAAATAGTTGGGACATTCCTTCTTGAGATGTCCATGGCCGTTGCATTCGTAGCACACGATTCCTTATGGGGATTGAGAGTCCTTCCCATCTATCTTCTTGAACTCCTTCCTATCACCTTTAGAGGATGAAAAATTTCCTTTACTGAAAGACTTCCCACTGCTTTTCATCTTCAGAAATTTTCGAAAATTTATTGCAAGGAATGCTTCTCCTTGTCCACATCATCTTCTTTGGAGGAGTCATCCATTGTCTCGTTGATGGTTTTAAGAACAAGTAATTTGCTTGGCTTGTGGGAAGGCAATCTGAGCTCAAATGTTTAGAGAGATCCAATAAGCACTTGAATATTGATCTCATCCAAATCTTTACTCTCTTCTATAGTAGTGACCTTTGCACAGAAGCTCTCCGGTAAATACCTCAAATCTTTCTCATCACCTTAGCATCCTCAATCTTTTCTCTGAGATTGAGCATGGCAATCAGGATTTCATTGAGTTTCCTATAGAATGAATCAAATGACTCATCATCACTCATCTTGATCTCTTTAAATCGGGTGGTAAGCATTTGAGACTTTGAGTCCTTGATTTTCTTGGTACCTTCATAGGTCGTCTCAAGAATTGTCCAAACTTCCTTGGCAAGCTTCCTTGGCGGTCATCACATGTCATCTTCAGAAATTTCCAAAACTTTTTTGCAAGGAATGCTACCTCCTTCTCCACATCATCTTCTTCAGAAGAGTCATCCATTTTTTAGTTGATGGTTTTGAGAACAAGTGATTTTCTTGGCTTGTGGGAAGGCAATCCAATCTCATATGTTTAGAGAGATCTAATAAGCTCTTGAATCTTGATCTCATCCAAATATTTACTCTCTTCTATAGCTATGACCTTTGCACGGAAGCTCTCTAGTAAAGACCTCAAAATCGTTCTCACCACCTTAGCATCTTCAATCATCTCTCCGAGATAGAGCTTGGCAATCATGATTTCATTGAGCTTCCTATAGAATGAATCAAATGACTCATAGCCACTCATCTTGAGCTCTTCAAATCAGGTGGTATGCAATTGAAGCTTTGAGTCCTTGATTTTCTAGGTACCTATATAGGTAGTCTCAAAAATCATCCAAGCTTTCTTGGAGGTCTCCACATGTCATCTTCAAAAATTTCCAGAAATATTTTGCAAGGAATGCTACCTCCTTCTCCACATCATCTTCTTCAGAGGAGTCATCCATTCTCTCGTTGATGGTTTTCAGAACAAGTGATTTGCTTGGCTTATGGGAAGGCAATCGAAGCTCATATGTTTAGAGAGATCCAATAAGCTCTTGAATCTCGATCTCATCCAAATCTTTACTCTCTTCTATAGCTGTGACCTTTGCACGGAAGCTTTCCGGTAAAGACCTCAAAATCTCTCTCACCACCTTAGCATCCTCAATCTTCTCTCCGAGATTGAGCTTGGCAATCACGATTTCATTGAGCTTCCCAAAGAATGAATCAAATGACTCACCGTTACTCACCTTGAGATCTTCAAATCGGGTGGTAAGCATTT
Organism: Castanopsis chinensis; assembly: GCA_032878915.1. Classification (NCBI taxonomy): domain Eukaryota; kingdom Viridiplantae; phylum Streptophyta; class Magnoliopsida; order Fagales; family Fagaceae; genus Castanopsis; species Castanopsis chinensis. The sequence goes on from JAVQMG010000009.1 coordinate 158,473, forward strand.
GAAGTTTTGTGTCCTTGATTTTCTTAATGCCTTCATAGGTAGTCTCAAGAATCATCCAAGCTTCCTTGGTGGTCTTCACATGTGATATCCTGTGAAACTCATCAGTAGACACACCATAAAAGATTGCATACATTGCTTTACTATTGACAATTGCCAAAGCAAGAGCTGCCTTGTCTCATTCAGACTTGGCCGTCGTGGGTCTAACATACCCATTCTAAATGAAATCCCATACGGACTCATCTGTAGCACAAAGGAATGCCCATATATGGACATTCCAAAATACATAGTTGCTCCTATCAAAGAATGGTGGAGCATTGAGCGATTGTGATCAATCCATCACAAGAGGGTCTAGGATCACGCTTCGGTAATGAAACCACAACAAGTGCACCCGCTCTGATACCAATTGAAAGCTCAGATTTGTGTTAAAAACACAAGAGCTGTTTAAACCCCAAATTAAAAAATTACGGCTCAGTTGATTTTACTCTAACTTAAAACAAGTGTAGAATAGAGTAAATGCGAGTGAACAAACAATAAAACTACTCTTAGCCATATTTAGCATATCATAGCAGTAAAATGAAAGCTAAAAGAGTATGGAAGAGAAATGCAAACACAAGATAACACGTCGATGTGTTATCGAAGAGGAAACTAAAAAACTTGACGAAAAATATCTCCGCCGCCCTCTAAGCGGTAAATGAATCCATTAGACAATATGTTGGGATACACGAATAGCAAGAGACGCTCCAAGCCTAATCTACCCAGTACACCTAAGCTCTCCAAGCTCCTACTCTATCAAAGCTTCTCGAAACCGTGTCTTGTCTTGCTTTACCGATCCCGCAATGTGCCTGATTGCATCCGCCAAAACTTGTCTTCTTCCAATGGTTCTGAGCAGCACCAAAACCTCACTTTGCACTCAGATTGGGAGTGGTAAGTGTTTGGGCTATCAACCTCTCAAGGATATGGATATAGAGAGGTGGGAGTATAAGGAAAACCATAAAAAATTGTACAGATGATTGTGGGTTTACAATCTCTAACTATCAAGTGTGTTTACTAGGGCTTTCTCTCTGAAAAACACTGCTTACAATATGTGGGTAATGTGGGTATTTATAGTGTGGGTGAAGACATGGTGGAGTAGATAAGCCAAAATAGCAAAATATATTATTTCTCGGGTATCTCGCAGGAATGCCTTACCGACGAGCTACTTGCAAAAACCAGTTTTCACAAAATTGTCATGACCCTTCGCATTCCAATCATGTGCTCTTCACATGGCTTACTTCGCAGGAAGATTACTCACGAGATACCCGCTAAAACCACTTCTTCTTCAATACAAGTTTGGGTCTTCACACTCTCTCTCACACACAACATATACAATGAAGTTCCCCATAAAATACAAGGTAAATATGATTGAAGAAAATTACAGTCAAATTTGGCACGGAATTAAAGCCAACACACAATAGTGTAAATAATAATATTACAATTACAATCAAATTTAGCACGAAATTAAAGCTAACACAGAATAGTTGGAAATAATAGCTTTAAATTATTTGTAAAACAGTGATTTCCAACTAGCTTGTGTTTGCTTTAATTCTGTGTCAAATTTGATTATAATTTCTTCAATCATTTTCCTGTATGTATGTGGATTTATCTGTAAGGGATGATTATGTGAGATAGGTGAAGAATCGAGCTTTAAAGATGAATCAGTGCAGTTTGCGACTAACTCGAGAGAAGCTCATGAGAAGTGTAACCTTCTGTTTGGCAAAAAGATAAAGTGTTTTACCAAATTCTTTACCCCACACTATAAATACCCTCATTATCCACAAATTGTAAGAAGTTTTTTTTAGAGAGAAAACCTTAACAAATACACTTGAGTGTTAGATATTGTTATACCCACAATCATCTACACATTTCCTTGTGGTTTACCTCAACTCTTACCACTCCATCTCTAGATCCTTGAGAGGTTATTAGCTCAAACACTTACACAGTCAATCTGATTGTTAAATGAGATTTTGGTGTTGTTGGGAAGTATTTGGAAGGAGCCATTAGTGGCAGATGCAATCAGTTTGAATTACGGGATTTAGAAAGTTAGAGAAGACAAGATTTCGAGAAATCCGTTGGTAAGAGGAGTTTGGAGGGTTCAAATACATGAGATAGACTAGCCTTGGAGGATCTTTTGTCATTGATGTGCTCCAACTTTATTCTCTAGTAGATCAATTTCGACTTGGAGGTCGTGGAGATGTTTTTTGACGAGTTCTTCGGTTTCCTCTTAAATAACACATCTTGGTGTTTTCTTGTATTTGCATCTCTCTTCCCTACTCCTTAAGTCTCCATTTTATTGTTAATTGTGGATGAATATGGCTTGGAGTAGTTTTATCGGTTCATTACGCATATTTACTCTTGTTACGCACTTTGTAAAGTTTGGGTAAAAGCAATCTAACCGTAATTTTTAATTAGAGTCTAAACAAGCTTGTGTATTTTCACACAAATCCAAGCTTTCATTATCCCCAAAAAAAAAAAAAAAAAAAAAAAAAAAAGAGAGAGAAGAAGAAGACAGAGAGAAGAAGAAGACGAAAGAAGATAGTATACTATTACACACAATAATTGCTTCATTGTCAACTGTTCTTCAAATCCCATAAATCCACAACAACAATTCTTTTCTATCTTCTCCTATTTTTAGTTATTGACCACATCTAGAAAATGCGGTTGGTGGTCTCTATACTTAAACTAGACTCGGGTTTTTGAAATTATTGTACACTCTTCTAGGCCAGACCACACTAGCAACATAGAGAGAACCATTTAACAATGGTATTCAGCTCCGGGAATTTTGCAAACAAAGTGTGTTTGCATTCGCTTCTTCTACTGCTTTTTTCAGCAAATGTGGCTTTCTCTGGCACAGTCGTGACCTCCATTCCGGGATTCGATGGTGACCTTCCTTTTAAACTCTACACCGGGTATGTTCTTATCGGGCTAGATTTTGTTGGTGTTGTGTTGCATTTAACTTCCCGAAATCTATACAAATTTCATTACACAGTGTTTCTTTTTTGTTGATTTTCAGGTACATAACTGTGGATAAAGCTGAGATGTTTTACTATTTCATCGAATCAGAGGGAAGCCCCAAAGAGGACCCTGTTTTGCTTTGGTATAGTGGCGGCCCTGGTTGCTCGGCTTTCAATGGTCTCATCTACCAGATTGGTATGCTTAACTGAAAAATATGTTTAAGGTGCAACTTTTTCGGTACTTTAGTGATGCAGTACTCGTTTCTCTCGCAAAAAAATAGGTTTTGCTAATCAAACTTAATTTTTATGTAAGAGGAGCAATTATCACGTAAGTGTATTTTAAGAGGATTAGATAATATTTTTTTTGTTTGATAGTCTTATTAGACTCTCAATATTGAGAAATTTATGTGGGCCCATGTGGAACTTTATTAAACGGCTCACTTCTTAGGATAGAATGGAACCAACTTTATTAAACAGTTCGTTTTTGAGAAATCTTCTTTGGAAATATTATTTTGGGTTGTGTTTATTATACACAAAATGTTACACAACTTTATACACCGCATTGTTGAACTAAAACAATGACTTCAAGTCACAGTTTTCGTTCAAAAATTGTGTGTATCCTTTCAGGTTATGTTTATTACCCCATATCGTTAATTACATCATGTAACTTTACTTGTAGGTCCATTAGCTTTCAATATGACACACTATATAGGGGGTACGCCAAAAACATATTATTATCCATACTCATGGACAAAGGTTAGTACACCACATGTTTTATCTAATACTAGTACTATTATGGTGATGTTATTGAATGTTGGTGAATCATTTCCCAGGACGCCAACATTTTATTTGTCGATGCACCTGTTGGCACTGGTTTCTCCTATGCAACAAGTGCCGAAGCTTACGCTGTCTCAGACACAATAACAGCAGCACAAGTTTATACTTTCTTAAGGAAGGTGAATAACGCTCTTTGCTTATTACATTAATAGAAGCAATTAGAGTATTAGCAGCTAGTTATTACTTATTAGATATCTTGACTCATATCTCCACAGTAAAACGGTGATAAAATAATCTTTGCCAATGTTAATAACAAAAAGTAGTGCTTACAAAGAACTTCTAGGTATTTATATTTGAGTTCTACTAGAGCTACAACTTAATTCAAGACACAATGTTAATATGGTGATAGGTTCTGATTGGAATAGTATCATGTTTAGATAGATCAACTACTGGCACCAATTTTACTATTAATGAATAGTTGTACGAAAAGTAATGAAAAATGTTGTATCGTACTTATAAGTTAAATATGGTTTGTTGGTTCCGAACAATATAATTGAAGCAGTAAATGTTGTCATGGAAGTTTTCTTTTTTTTACTTGTAATTTTTGTTATTGTTGTAAATGCAGTGGTTGACTGAAGAATACCCAGAATATTTGCTAAATGAATTATTTATTGGGGCTGATTCATATTCAGGCACGTCTGGCCCAATTGTTGCGAAACATACAACTGATGGTAATTAACTTTACGATTTTGCTCTTAAAAAGTAAATTTGAGTATTATACTTGAAACAAAATTTCAAATAGAAGTGACTCATTTTTTAAATTGGCTAAAAATATTACAGATAATAATGCTGGAGTCGTACCACGCCTGAATCTTAAGGTAATTGTTCGATCTGCAGGACTTGAATGCCTCAAGTATCTCATAAAGTTACTTCAACACATTGATAAATAAGGCCATGGATTTTGAGAATTATGAGTTGAAAAACTCTTTGCTTGAAATGGTTTCAGGGATATATTCTTGGGTGCCCTCGGACTGATGAGGACATTAATGACAATTCAAGGGTAATATATTCTCATCGAATGGGGCTTGTATCAGATGAACTCTATGAGGTAATTCAACATGTTCATTTTGTAATTTTTGATCTCGTTATGTGTTCTACCTTTTATGGGAGTTCTATTTCTATTAGGGTAAAGCTTAGGTAGACATTATTAGGCGTTGTACCATATTTTCATTAATTAAATTCAATTACATGGCTTCATTGATTAAAGCAGTGCAAATACTGTCTTTCTTTTTAGGAACAATTAAATTCTGACTTATTGATTAATACGACCGCATGATTGAATTTAATTGAAAAAACTACTTTAAGTGCGTAAGCTATGGTTTTGTTTTGCTTGTCATCATGAAATTGAAAATAGTGTACGCTTTTACAGGCAGCCAAAGAAAGTTGCAATGGTAGTTACGCTGAAGCTACCACATCGCAATCACAATGCTACGAGGATATTCAATCAATGAAGCATGTAAGAGACTACTAACTCTTCTTAAAACACATATTTCTTTGTATGGATATTTGGAAATATAACACCAATAGAGTGTAATTCCCTGAATTTTTAGTGCACTAAAGACATAAACAAAAACCATATTTTGGAGCCTAAGTGCACTTGGGCATCTCCACATCCATATGGAGAAACTCTTAGAAGAGCCCTTGAGGAAGAGTCTGATGGCCTCACCTTAAATTCTAATGATGTCCCAGAATATTTTTGCCATGTAAATCTCTCTCTTCCTCTCTCTCTCTCTCTCTCTCTCTCTTTCTCTCTCTCCCTCTCTCTCTCTCTCTCTCTCTCTCTCTCTCTCTCTCTCTCTCTCTCTCTAACAACAAATTTACAGCTTGTAGAGTAAAATTGTTTATAATGAAATTGATCCACTTTTTGCAGACCTTTGGTTATGCACTTTCTTACATTTGGGCCAATGATAAAACTGTCCGAGAAGCCCTTCATATTAGAGAGGTACTGGACTACTATAAAATTAGTAACAGTGGTAATATTATAAGATGACGCTGCTAAGTGCTAAACACATCTCTGTTATTGCAATCAGGGAACAATAAATGACTAGAAGAGGTGCAACCAGAGCTTAGCATTCACAAATGATGTCCCCAGTGTTGTTGGTTACCATAAAAATCTCAGCAAATTGGGCTTACAAGTATATTCCTTACAACTCACTGCATCAAAATTCTTCCTCTTTTTTTGGACCCGTTATAATTAAAATTTAAACTTGTTAAACACAAGTTGTTTTACCCAATTGTACACACACACACACACACACCAAAAAACTACTGAAATCGTGACTTAGAGCTCAAGTCACAAATTCGGTTGCTTTTTTATGCATAAAATTGTATAAAACAACGAGTGTATAATAAATGGTGCTTGTGTTTTTTTAGCAACAAATTAGGCTTTGGCCCTAAACATCCATATTTGCCTTGGAATTACATCTTATGTATAGAATTGGTATATAATTGAGGATTACATTTTCTTTAAAGCAATATGTTTATAATTTTGCTGAAAGATATGGTTTTGCTTCTCCTTTCCTGCAGTGGTGACCATGACCTAGTAATCCCAAACATTGGTACGCAACAATGGATCAAGGTACTAAATTTGACCATTGTTAATGATTGGCGACCGTGGTTAGTGGATGGTCAAGTTGCAGGGTAACTTCTTTAACCTTTTAGATGTAGCAAGATTAGCTTTTTAAAATTATGAATATCACATATTAATAATTTTTATCATTTGTTCAATGTAGATACACGATCAAGTATTCTACTAATGGATACCGCTTGACCTATGCATCTGTTAAGGTAAGTTTAAAAAATTGATAAAAAAATAGTTTCATAATTATTGATAAGCATAAATGGAAAATTCTTGGCTCGAAACATGTTTGAAATTATCCTATTCCTACCTACTATTTATTAATTAAAGAAACCATTTATATGTAATTTTAGTTATCGGGTAATAAATTAGAAAAGATGACTCCAAACATTTTTCAAGCCAAATTTTGTGGACAGTCATTAGGGGTAAAGATACTTCTTAACCATTATCTTATCGTTTGTTTAGGGAGCTGGTCACTCTCCACAAGAGTACAAGCGTAGGGAATGCTTTCAGATGTTCAACAGGTTCATCCATTATTATCCAATCTAATTAACACTCGCAGCTTCAAGTTTAAGGAGTGGTTCTACTCTCATTATGCGGAAAATTTTCTTCTTGTTATTTTGTATTATTTCGTTGATGGAATTGAATAAATGTTGAAAACAATTAAGGGTACGTTTGGTATATTGTAATGACACCGTAATGTAATTGTTATTCTTATGATTTAGCTATTCAATAGTTTGATTATGTTTTTATTACAATGAATAGTCATTCCTTATAAATAGCTATTCTTCAAAATGAGGAATAACTATTCATCTCTAAAAGGAATGTAATAGCTATTCCTTAATAAATGTATTGATTTCTAAAATTAATATATTTCGAAATAATCAAACTTTTTATATGCATGTAACAATTATTAAATTAAAAAACCATAAAAAACAACTAATCTCTCTTTCAAATTAAAAAAAAAAAAATATAGATTATTTTTAGGAAATATAATTATATTAGTAAAATATTTCCTAATATAGACCTTAAGTTTGTTTTAAATTGCTGCCATTCCATTGTTTTCAGGATTCTATTACTGTGTTGTCACCAAACAAATGAATAGTAATAAACATTACATTATACCATCTTATATTCCTTGTAATACCTATTCCTGTTCCTATGTAATTACCGTTACAATCTTCCAAACACACCCTAATAGTTGATTCATTAAAAAAGGTTAGCAGGATAGACAGTTCATGGCATTTTGAAGCTTTGAGTTTGATGTTATAAAAGATTTCGACTTTCCCAAGGAGTCGTGGAAAGGGTCATAAGGAATTAGCGAGAGAGTTTTTTTTTTTTTTTAATAAGAATATTGTAACTGTTTTAAGAAGATATATTCAATACATCCTGAGCCAGAGCAAACTCAATCATAATGGGATTTTCCTCTTTTCATGTTACATAATCATCAATATTCTTAGCATATTGTGCCAAGATGTGTGTTTGGTGATTGCCATACCTTTTAATGTGGGAAATAATTGTATGTCTGAACTCTAGTAGCTTAAGCCATGGCCCTCAATGATATTTGCAATACACACTGGTGCTATACCATTGCCTTTTAAAGCATTGATAATAGCCAATGAATCACTCTCCACCACCAAATCTCTATTTCCAACGTCCCAAGCAAAATTAATTCCTTCCTCTAACGCCTTTGCCTCAATCTTCATAGGACCCAAGGACGCATACTGCTTCTTGCTCAAAGTGTCCTCCACCTTCCTGCATGATCACATACAACTACTCCTATACTAGCGGACTTGTGAATAGAGAGAGTCGCCCCTTCCACGTTAAGCTTGAAATGAGGCTCAGTCGAAGATAACCACTGCACTACCTCTTCCATCACCTGATGAGATATAATGAAATTGGCTCTTTGGAATTCCTCCAAAAGATGTCGAGCTTTCCACAAAATCAGTGATGCTATAGATCTAGCTTTGCTCTACCCCACCTCATTTCAACTAAAACAAAGACACCATGCCACTATAATAATCACTCCTAGCTGTTCAGCATCCATTTTTTGACCAGACTTTAGGTGCCAAATGAAGTCCACAAACTCCATGAAGGCCATTGTTGCATGAAGACAAAGCCACCGTCTACACACTTCGAACTGTGAAGCTTTGAAGCACTTGCATGTATGCACCTGTATCCTAAAACTCTCGCACACAAACAAAACTTTCATTAAGCTTATGACAAGTTGAATACAAGGCACATATAGGAACAAGTAAAATGCGATCAAGGTAATAAGCAAGACATAAACTATGATGCATAACTTGATCATACAAGAACAGTCATTAAAGAACAACTACAATGATCATTTAACTAGTAAAAGATCACCCGGACACGCAATGCAATTAAGAGCAATGCAAAAATCAATTACATGTCCAAACACACAAAATAGAAGATTCCCAACCCTTTTTCAAAAATATCCCAACTCATGAAAAATCTATAATCTAAGGCATAATCTTGTGAAATAGAGAGAAAAGATTGAATCAACATACCTTAGAGATGATTTGAAGATGATTACTCTTGAGATTTGGTTGGGTTCTTGAGAAAAAATTGGTTTTGGGTTGAGAAAGGCTAGAGGGAGGTAGAAGGGTTATGTTTGAAAAACTATCTTGATCAGCCCTTAGAAACTGAAAACACGTGTTTTTCGAGGTATAGCTTCTTGCAAACTTACTAGCAAAAAAAGTCACTGAAGCACAAAAATTTTCGCAGGATAGACCTACTTGCTCAATAGTCATGAAAGTTTCCGTTTGAATTTCATGTGTTTTATTTTTTGCCTATCTCATTTTCATGGGAAGAGCTTAGTCATGAGCTTCTCGTGAAAATGCCTCTAAAGGAGTTTTTGATGAAAACATAGAAAATGCATTAAGAACAAAAACTCAAAACACAAAAGCATAAAAACACTTTCAAAAACATATAAAATACTCAAAAATCTTTTTGAGTTTGATCGACAAGTAATTGAGTATACACATCACATTTGAGCATGTACAATCACACAAATAAAATAAGCATTCATTGAATAATATACTTGTGTATCAAATGTGGAATAGTCCTTAGTCTAGAGTGAAGCTTCAATAATCAATTCAATCAAGTCATACACAACTAGTGCTAAGTCTAGTGGTCTATCTGAATTATAGAAATGAACATATATAACCTCTCACAAGAAAATGATCACAAAACTTTAAAGCTTTTCTTTTTAGCTTCTTACATCTTATAACTTTTGATCAAATAATAATATTACATCTCATTTTGAAATCGATGTTTGAAATTTTTGATATTTTAATTTTGTGAGTAAGCCTTTGGCTTTTTGACGCACCATACATTTCAATACAAGTCGCTTTTCCTTTTTCCTAGTCAAATACTAGTATGTGTGACAGCTTTTGCAACTCATTATCTCTTTTCTAGATTTGACATTTGTGGATCTATAGAGCAAAAAAAAAAAAAAAAAAAACACAAACAAAAAAAACGTGGGAAGATATATAGGCACAAGTCTATACATGTATCAAAATCAACAAGACTAGTGACTAATCATTCAGAATAAGCTTGAAGATCGATTTACAAAAATTACATATAGATTTCAAGATTTTTCCCACAAAGATAGATGTGCATACAAAACAAGCTAAGCTCATAAATGCACTACGCCATTAGTACGAAGGTATTAGGCCAAACTCACATGTGACAAACACAACACAAGCGATCAAACTTTTTTGAAAAATTTTCAATTTTTTTCGGGTTTTTGAATCTTTCAACACACTCAAAAACAGAACAAGCAAAGTAAGATCAATAAAAACAACAAGTACAAAATAAAACTTGTAAAAGAAACATGCTATAAATTGGAAGAAATAACACAAGAAGATTATGCATGTCATTATGCATGAACCTATGACCTTAAACATTGGAAGTATTAATACAAGGGCATTGAGAGTGATCATGCAAGGTTACACTTCTTCACCCACACTTTACAAGTGTTTTGGGTAAGACCCTTAGATGGAGGGGTACGACCAACATAACTTTCCAACCTCAGAGTGAAGCAGCAAGGCATAGTGAGATGTTCTTCAACATTTCCGCAACGTGTCCAATGAGATGTCTCTCATTTTCTCCCTTAGGTTGTGCTCCCTTTGGTCTTTTCTTTGAACTTTCTTGAACACGCATAGAGTCAGCCTTCTTGAGTGCATGAAGCTTGAAACAATTAGGCCTTGTGTGCCTTTAAATGCCACAATAATGACACGTAAGCTTCAATTGAGGCCCCCTTTGATTTTTAGGTAATGACTTCCCTTTATCCTTTGGATTTGCACCAATGGTTCTCTTTACAGAAGCAAGGGTCTCAATCTCAGGCTTCACTTCTTTGAGTTTCTCAACATTCTTGTCTGATATGAACCTCAATTCTTCTTGAGTTCGCTAGTAGAGCTTTCTTCTTTGGTATATCCCTAACTAGGCTTATCATATGAAGACTTTTGTGAGGACAGTACATTGTCAAGTTTCTTGGTGGAGATAAGCTCAACCTTGACATTAGCTTGGATAATTTCAAGTTCAAGAAACTTGATCTTAGAATAAGCTTCAACCAACTTTCTCTTGAGACTTTCTACTTCACATTTGGCTTCCTTAAGTTGCACAAGTGTACACCTATGCTCTTCTTTAATCTTCTTCATCTTTCTCACAGCTTGGTTCGTAACCTTGGCATACTTGCCACAATCTTCTAGTAAAGAATCATATGCTTCTTGAAGGTTGTTCGCACCTTCATTTCGGCATATATCTTCATCCTTCCGATTCTTCAACTTCCTCACCCTCAGAATGCTCACCAAGTTCATCTTCCAAATTGCTCAAATCATCCTTAGAATCATCGGAGATAATTGCCATGAAGGCCCAATAGTTCCCATCACTGTCACACTCTCCTTATGTGTCTGAATTTAAGCTTTCGGAGTCGCTAAGAGTAATGGCAAATACCTTACCCTTCCTTCTCAAATAGTTGGGACATTCCTTCTTAAGATGTCCATGACTGTTGCATTCGAAGCACACAATTCCTTGAAGGGATTGAGAGTCCTTCTTGTCTTTCTTCTTGAACTCCTTCCTATCACCTTTGGAGGATGAAAACTTTTCTTTGCTAAAAGACTTCCCACTACTTTTCATCTTCAGAAATTTCTAAAAATTTTTTGCAAGGAATGCTTTTCCTTCTCCACATCATCTTCTATGGAGGAGTCATCCATTGTCTCGTTGATGGTTTTGAGAACAAATGATTTTCTTGGCTTGTGGGAAGGCAATCCTAGCTCAAATGTTTAGAGAGATCCAATAAGCACTCGAATCTTGATCTCATCCAAATCTTTACTCTTTTCTATAGTTGTGACCTTTACACGGAAGCTCTCCGATAAAGACCTTAAAATCTTTCTCACCACCTTAGCATCCTCAATCTTCTCTCCGAGATTGAGCTTGGCAATCATGATTTCATTGAGCTTCCCATAGAATGAATCAAATGACTCATTGTCACTCATCTTGAGCTCTTCAAAACGGGTGGTAAGCATTTGAAGCTTTGTGTCCTTGATTTTCTTGGTACCTTCATAGGTAGCCTCAAAAGTCGTCCAAGCTTCCTTGGCGGTCTTCACATGTCATCTTCATAAATTTTTAGAAATTTTTTGCAATGAATGCTACCTCCTTCTCCACATCACCTTCTTCGAAGGAGTCATCCATTCTCTCGTTGATGGTTTTGAGAACAAGTGATTTTCTTGGCTTATGGGAAGGCAATCCAAGCTCATTTGTTTAGAAAGATCCAATAAGCTCTTGTATCTTGATCTCATCCAAATCTTTACTCTCTTCTATAGCTGTGACCTTTGCACAGAAGCTCCCAGGTAAAGATATCAAAATCTTTTTTACCACCTTAGCATCCTCAATCTTCTCTTCGAGATTGAGCTTGGAAATCATGATTTCATTGAACTTCCCAAAGAATGAACCAAATGAATCATCGTAACTCATCTTGAGCTTTTCAAATTGGGTGGTAAGCATTTGAAGCTTTGTGTCCTTGATTTTCTTAGTACCTTCATAGGTAGTCTCAAGAATCATCCAAGCTTCCTTGGCGGTCTTCACATACAATATCTTGTGAAATTTATCAATAGACACACCATAAAAGATAGCATTAATTGCTTTACTATTGACATTTGTCAAAGCAAGAGCTACCTTGTCCCATTCGGATTTGGCTGTCGTGGGTCTAACATACTCATTCTAAACGAAATATCATACGAACTCATCTATAGCACAAAGGAATGCCCTCATATAGACTTTCCAAAATGCATAGTTCCTCCCATCAAAGAATAGTGGAGCATTGAGTTATTGTGATCAATCCATCAAAAGAAGGGTCTAGGATCGCACTTAGGTAATGAAACCATAGCAAGTGCACCCGCTCTAATACCAATTGAAAGCTCGGATTTGTGTTAAAAACACAAGAGCTGTTCAAACCCTAAATTAAATAATTACGGCTCGGTTGATTTTATTCTAACTTAAAAAAAGTGCAGAATAGAGTCAATGTAAGCGAACAAACAATAAAACTACTCTAAGCAATATTTATGATATCACAGTAGTAAAATGAAAGCTGAAAGAGTAGCGAAGAGAGATGCAAACACAAGATAACATGCCGATGTGTTATTGAAGAGGAAACTGAAGAATTCGGCAAAAAATCTCTCCACCGCCCTCCAAGTGGTAAATCAATCTACTAGACAATAAGTTGGGATACACGAATAGCAAGAGATCCTCCAAGCCTAATCTACCCTAGTGCACCTAAGCTCTCTAAGCTCCTACTCCAACAAAGCTTCTCTGAACCGTGTCTTGTCTAGCTTTCTAGATCCAGCAATACACTCGATTGCATCCGCCAAAGCTTGGCTTCTTCCAATACTTCCTAGCAGCACCAAAACCTCACTTAGAACTCAAATTGGGTGTGGCAAGTGTTTGGGCTATCAACCTCTCAACGATATGGATATGGAGAGGTAGGAGTGTGAGGAAAACCACGAAGAATTGTATAGATGATTGTGGGTATAAAATCTCTAACTCTCAAGTGTGTTTGCTTGGGTTTTCTTTCTGAAAAGCACTGCTTACAATATGTGGGTAATGTGGGTATATATGGTGTGGGTGAAGACAAGGTAGAGCAGATAAGCCAAAATAGCAAAATAGATTGTTTCCCAGGTATCTCGAAGGAAGGCCTTACCTGCGACCTACTCGCAAAAACTAGTTATCACCAGATTGTCAAGACTCTTCGCATTCTAGTCATGTGCTCTGCACATGGCTTACTTCGCGGGAAGATTACTCGTGAGATAACCGCTAAAACCATTCCTTTTTTGTTGGGGACATATTTTCATGTAATTCGCATATCCTTTGACAAAACGCACTTTACTTGTATTTGAGTAAATCTAAGTAGGTACAAGATGATCATTACAAGTGGTTAAATTGAAGACATAAAGATTACTCAAGAACTGCTCAAGTGCAAACTGCAGGTCTCAATACCTCCTCGACAGAATCTCGATCTGTCGAGATTCATTAAAGCTCGACAGATGTCTCGATCGATCAAGCTTACGGAAGTCAGATTATAGCCAGCAACGTTTTTACTCTAAAAGGCTAAATTGTTTATGGGTTTGTATAATTCTTATTGGACTAGGAAAGCCCAAGGTTTGTGTAAACCTACTTGGAATAGGAGAGCCCATTAAGCTCCTATTTAAAGGAGATGGAAAAAGAAAAACCTAACCCTAGAAAGCTTTATAAGGTTTTCTTTTTGAAACCCTAGTCTTCTCCTACAGAAGAAAGAGTTCTTGCTGCATTTCTTGTATGCCGTTGGGTTTTGTAACCAAGCAAAGTCTCTTGCACCAAATTTGAAGATCTTATTGGTGTTTCTATGTGAAGTTGCTGCAAATCAATTACAACAATCAAAGGGTTGCCGTGGAGTTAGTCACGTACTGGGATTCGTGCAAAGGAGTAAGCCGCGTACTGGGATCCACGCATCAAATTAGTTAGTCACGTACTGGGAGCCGTGTATCAAAAGGAGAAACTGTTACTATAGAACAAGTCCAATTGGATATTGGGGTAAGGGTTCAACTGTAGGTTGGTAAGGTACTTGGGATTCCTTACTTGTAACCGCTTGTTGTGATAATAATGGAGTTTTGGGAGTGGTGACCTTAAATCACCCGGTGGGGTTTTTGCCGTCAGGTTTTCCCCATTCGTAAACAAGAGCTCTCTTTGTAAGGAACTGGGTTGCAATACAAATATCACTAGAGCTATCTTCTTCCGTAAGGCAGCAGCCGGGTCCTTTTCTTTCAGACAGTGTTAAACGGCTCCAGTTTTGTGCAAGATCATCCATTGCTTGGGTGATAATTCCTAACCTCACACTCCTATTTCCCAAAGCCCGAAAAAAGAAACCACTAGCCGAGGAATATTTCTATTCCAAGGAGACTAACTACACTTTCTTGGAGAAGGGACAAACTATTCTACTCCACCAAAGAAGACAAAGCTCCTTCGTGAGAGAAACTTCATTGTTTGAGACTTGGATTGTGAAGTGAATATGCATTTTAGAGCTACCCAAACCTCCCTAGTAGTTTTGCATGTTACCATGTGTGCAAAAATATGTTCTAAGAGTGATGAATAAGTGCACTATAGTTAACATATGTTTTAAGTAACACATATGTTTATACTTCTATTTTCACCATATTAAAATATTATTGATGGATAATTCTTGAAATATAAACTTATTTATTTTTTTACACAATGTGGCGGCAATAGTGAAATAAGGTTTGCAATTTCAATTTACTAAACTAGTTAACTTGAGAAATTAGGTATATAAATATTATAAAATTATCCAAAATATTTATTGCTGATTACTTAATATACATTTTGTTATATTTTTTTTTTTCATTTTAAAAAATTTATTAATTGAGACTATTTTAGCTATGCTTCTTGTTAAAAAGATAAAATTTAAGAAGTGTATACTTAAATTGAAGAAAACACACACACACACACATACAAATTAATCTTTTGTTGTAGAGTTGCATATTCTTCCAAAGTAACGATAATTAAAAAGTGCAAGCAACAAATAATAATAAAATAAATATTTAATATATATTGGTTACTGCATTATTGGCGAATGGTGGTCAATAATAGAAATGTATACTTCATTTTTTCTCTATTGTGTTTGCAATAATTTAATATTGGGGTTATCCAAAAAAATAAAAATAAATAATATTGGGTAGCAATTTTGAATACTAAATAAGATTAACTTGGATGTAGTTGCGAAATATTTTTTTTAAAAAAATGTTAGATATTGGAGAATTTTGAGAAATTTAGGGGTCAAAATAGGGTGATATGATATGAGGAGCTAGAAAATGGGTACCATAAGCTTTCTGACAACACTTCATTTGAGTTAAACAAGGGCAGAAGGCCAAAAAATAAGTTCACATAAATGGAAAGAATCATGCGAAACCCAGGGTGAATGGTTCAAAATAAGCATGACGTGCCCACTTCGCACATAAATTTTTCACAAATTACTCATGGGTGATCCAAAAAGTTGCGCACTGAAACAAAAAGCTCCGCTAGATGTTCCCCAAATTGTTGGAAAATGCTTGCAACAAGGATGACGAGAAAAAAATATATTGCAAATTTCGTATTTGAACCACCCAACCTTCTCAACTGAATAACTTTTTGATCGTAGCACAAAACACAAAAAGTTGGCACCTTTAAAAAGAGTGTTACACAAGTTTTCCAATGGTATCAAGAAAAATAAAAAATAAAAAACAGAGATCGTTAATGCCTTCAACCAAGTACACAAAATTGGTACGAAAAACTATATATAAGGTCAAGAAATCGAAATAAAACGCCTTTAACAGAGCTTATTCCTCACTTCTAAATGACTGCAAGTTCCTTTTTGACCAATTTTAGCGAATCAAGGTGAACCATGTATATCGGTAAGCGAGTAGATGTGCAGATATCCTTGCTAAAGGAGATGCTCATTATCTGCAGATTTGTTGTTTTAAATCCTTCCCCCCCCCCCCCCCCCCTGCTGAACTCTATGTTATTTTGAATTCTGATGCCTTTGGTCTATACACTTGAAGGCTTTCAGCCACAACAATGCCTACTTTGACTAGTTTGTTTATAATGCATTATCCTTTTAACGAAAAAAAAACCACATGCTCATACATACCATGTGCTTTGGCTAATGCTCATAGTATGTATGAGCAAATTTTTTATTCTCGTTCTATAAATTTATCACCCCTCCTACTCAAAAATATGAATAAAAATACCATGAAAATACCTAAAAATCCATCGTCAAATCCAACCTTCCTCTTGGGTATACTTGATAAATCCTTTTATTTCATTGTTCTTATGCTTCTTGTCTCGATAAGACTATAATGAATACCATGCATGTGTGATTATGAATATTTATAGACACGCATAATTAACCTAGGATTATTTTCAAGCTTATGTTAGTATGTTAATTCTCATGATTAAATGAACACATCCATGCATGTATAACATGGGTACCGATTTTTTTTTTTTTTAATTAAGAACTTGGGTATCGCTAGAGATTTTGTTTTTGTATCTTACCCATTTTTATTAATGTTCTTGTAATAATCCTGTGATGGGTTTATGGATATCATGTTTGGGTGGGTATGGTTATGTATGAATTAATTGATGTTCTTTCTAGCATGTAGTTTATCTCTTTCTGATGAAATATACACATGTTTAAATCTGGATCAATATACTTAAGAACATATTAAAATAAAAATTAAATAAGAAAACACAACCAAAGCTGCACTAACCAAATCACATAGTGGGCCTAAAAGTACAAACATTTTTAGGACATATGTAGAACTTGTTATGAATATATATGTCATTTAGAATTGGCTAATCTTTTGACAAGATGTACTTTACTTGTATTCTGGTAGATTTAGGATGGGTTTAGTATTTCAAGAAACAAGAGTTCAAGTCTAATATTAAAGCCATGCAAATCTGTTCAAGAAACAAGTGAAGAAGTACTGAGTCATTAAAGCTCGACAGCTGCTCGGCAGATAACCTATCTATCGAGGTCTCGATAGCTGTATCTATTGAGAATTACAAAATTAGAATTTCAAAATCTAATTTTCGACCCATGCTAACATGTATGTGCAGGGTTTCTTTTCTCACAACTCTAAACATATATATGGCTTATTTTAAAGGCCGTCACATAATAGAATATAAGGAGAACACATGAAAAAAGTGACCGAATGTCTTACTCTCTCTTAAAGAAGCTACTATGCCTTTGCGTCTTAAGGTTTTGTAACCAAGTGCTTCTTAATATTTATTGTTGAAGAACTTTACAACCAATAATCTTCTTCAAGTTGGTAAGTTAGTCATGTACTAAGAGTTGTGCATCATTAGTTAGTCACGTACTAGGATTCATGCAAAAGGGTGGCGTTCATATATTGAAGAGTTCAGAAGTTCTGAAGTAATAGAAGGTTTTCACTGTAAGTTTATCTACGGGGATTGTAGAATCTAGGGACAAAGGTTTTATACTAGATATAAAACTTCTCTTTATTATAGTGAATTATTTTTCCGGAAGGTTTTCCCCTAGGTTTTTTATTATGAAACTAGTTTGTTTCATTGATTTTCTTAGGTCATCGTATCTTGTCTTATTTACTATTCCATTGTGCATGATATTGACATGATATTGATGTTTATTTGTTTTAAGAAGGTTTATTCATAATAAATGTAATTAATAACTTGGGTTTAAAACTTATTAATTCTATCAACCGAGATCTAAATTTTTCAACAAGTGGTATCAAAGTGGGTACACGCTGATTGGATTAATGTCCTGAGTTTAATCCTTGACCCCTATTGTCATGGATCATGGACATTCTCTTTTGATTCCTTCTTTATTTGATGACATTAATTATGCCCACTGGAAAGTTCATGTGAAAGTTTTTTTGCAAACTCTAGGTGAAAAAGTATGGCAAGCTATTGAAGTTGGCTGGATTAAGCCAAAGGAAGCGTCGGTGGATTGGGATAAAGCAACAATCATAGCAGCAAATTTCAACAGTAGGACCTTGAATGCTTTGTTTTGGGAGGTGACCAATGAGGAATTCAGAAAAATATCATCCACAGAAGTTGCCAAGAAAGCATGGATTATTCTTGAGGCCACCTATGAAGGTACCAAGGCAGTAAAGACTGTGAAGTTTCAAAAACTCACCAATAGTTTTGGAGAAATAAGGATGGAGGAGGATGAGACCTTTGATAAGTTCTATGCTAAACTCAAGGACATTGTGAATTTTGCCTTCAATCTTAGAGAATTTATAGCAGAATCCAAAATTGTGAGGAAAATTGTTAGGTCCATACCTGAAAAATTCCATGCCATGATCATGCCATTGAAGAAGTGACAGACATTAATCAAATTCCTTTGACTAAACTTGTAGGGAACCTTCAAATCTATAAGATGGGATTAGGTTTAATGGGAAAAGGTGGAAAGAGTAAAAACTTGGCTCTTAAAGGTATAAAGGAGGAGATTGATGACTTTGAAGATGAAGATGAAGATGAAAGCAAAGATGAAGATGAAGATGATGATGAGGATGAGAATGAGAATCTAACCTTCATAGTTGATGAGATTATCAAGCTTCTTCAATATAGGAAAAAGGATAAGGACAAACCTTCTAAGAAATCTAAATCCTCTAGGAAGGGTAAGAGTGAGAAACCCCTTTATCCAATGCCATGAGTGCAAAGGTTTTTGTCATATGAGGATAGAGTGCCCAAACTATCTTATGAAGAAAAAGACCAAAAAGTCAAAAGATAAAGGGTTGGTTGCTACTTGAAGTGATACTGAGAATGACTTTTCTGATGAGTATGTGGATGAATGTGGTCATTTTATAGCTTTTACTACCACAACTGATAAGGTGATTATGGAGAGTGCTAGTGATAATGAGGATTCTTCTGATGATGAAGTACCCAAGAAGATGACCCTTTAGGAAGCCTATGATAAGCTATGCACTGAATTCATAAAATTTGAAAAAACTTTTCATCATTGTAGAAAAGAGTTTAATGAGGCAATAACTGAAAAAGCTGATCTATTAGTCAAATGAAATGACACTACAAGGTTGGTTGAGACTCTTGTTATGGAAAACGCCTCATAAGAAGAGAATGTCAAGAATCTTAAGGTTGAGCTTAGTCAAGCTAGAACTCAAATAGAAAGGATGTCTAGTGCAAAGGTTGATGAGATATTGAGTGCTCAAAAGCCTAGTTCTGATAAGACTGGCTTAGGATATGATGTTTCCTCCAGCCTTTCCTCTTCCACTTCTTTTGGATCAAGGACTGTCCTTGTGGCCTAATCTGAGAAAAGTGATAAAGGTATGAAATCCAAAATTGATTTGGCCAATTCTAAATCCTGTGTTAGACATCATATTTGTCACCATTGTGGTGTTTCTAGATGGCCATTGAAACAATGTTTTCTAAACTTTGTATCTTTTGTAGTTTAGATGAGCATATCTATGCACAATTAAGCAAGTAAACTTTGTAGCTTGTGCTTGTGATAAGGAAGATTAAGTAATTTTTTGAACTTAACACTCGTATAACTCTTTTTGATGGGAAGAACTAGAAAATCCTAACAGAAAATCATAAGTCACCATCTCATCAATGTTGTCTGCCAATCATGAAATGACATCTATATGCTTCGGCATAACAAGAATGCATGTCAAAAGCTTAACATCATTGGGTTTTTTTTATTATTATTTAATTCTCTCTTTTATATGCCCATGCATGTTTTGCTGAAAAAAAATATGCAAAGAAAAACAAAAGCAAAAAGAATCAAAATTCTTTATATATGATTGCAAGTGTGTCTTCTAAAAGATGTGAGAGTTATAGGATGTACCTTGAATGTGATAGTCCCTATCAAGCAGTTATGATTGTGTATGAGTTAAATTGATTTTCTCATATCTCAAATCGTCATAACATGTAGACATTTATGCAATCTTGCAATATTTTACACACATAATACACAAATTCTTTGCTACTTTTGATATATATGCAAGTACAATGTGATTTGGTCATCACAATGGATACGTGTTAATGTATGTTCACTAAACTGTCTTGACTTATTTTTGAAATATAAAATTGGTTAGACTTGTTTAGTGTGTGTGTGTGTGTGTGTGTGTGTGTGTGTTTTGGTTCTAAATGTTTTACATTTTTCTTGTTGAGAGATGTTTCTAAGAACTTAACTTATTGTTTGGATCTTTGGTTGGTAGCATGCTTAATTGCATTCATGTCTATGTTTTTCTCTTCTTTGAAAATCTGTTTTTGCCCATCTCGATAGCTCTGGAAAAATTGCTATCTATCGAGCCCTTTTTCTTATTGTCTAGATAGAAGTTAAAGCAATCTCGATCCATCGAGCTTTCTGGACTTTGCCTCGATAGCTTCTCAACAAATTCTTGATCCATCGAGAAACTTTCTGTCTGGTAGATAGATCCTCTACAGATTCTCGATCCATCGAGGTTGGCTTCTACTCGACAGCTTCTCGATCTGTTATGATCCTCTTACATGCATTGTTTTTCACATGTTTTGCATTTTTCTTTAATCTTGTCTTCCATAGCATCTTGTTCCATTACATTGGTGCTTTTGTATGGATTCTTTGTGGCCCCTTGATCATCCTTGATTATCTTTATGTTTCTCGGGTGAAGCTTTCTAGCTTCTTGTATCATTTGTCAATCATGACAAAAAGGGGGAGAAATTGTGAAAAATATGTGGTTTTCTTTTAAGATTCTACATGTTAGGGGGAGAAATGCATACCTTTGTAAAGGGGAGTTGTGTTTCATCTTGTTAAGGGGAGTGTTTACCTCCTTGTTGTTTTAGGAGCTTATTTTAACTTCTTGTATACCGATCTTGTGACCATATGTACATACATTATGCTTATCTTTGATATATATATATATATATATATATATACATGATGATGATGATGTATGTCTTCTTCACCTACCTCTATATGTGTTGTTTCTTTTCTCTCTTTTCACACATATTTCTTTATTGTATGCAATCTTTTATTTCTGTTTCACACTAAGATACCTTGATGAATTTTGTTTAAAATGTTTTAGAAATACAGGTTGTTAAATCTATCATGCCATGAGCTATCTTCTTGCAAAGTCTTTCAAGAGTTTTTGTTAGGATTAGATTTTATTGTATTCAACAATTGATTATGAGTTGAGTGATTTATAACTTCTCTCATATTTCATTTTTTGTTGTAGTTTTGTCACAGATTGCCAAAGGAAGAGATTGTTAGGACATATGTGGAACTTGTTATGAATATATGTCATTTAGAATTGGCTAATCCTTTGACAAAACACACTTTACTTGTATTTGGGTAGATCTAGGATGAGTTTAGTACTTTAAGGAACAAAAGTTCAAGTCTAGTTTTGAAGCCATGCAAATCTATTTAAGAAACAAGTGAAGAAGTGTTGATTCATTAAAGCTTGACAACTGCTTGACAAATAACCTATCTATTGAGGTCTCGACAGATAGCTCGACAGATAGCTCGACAGTTGTATCTATTGATAATTACAAAATCAGAATTTCCAGATTTGATTTTTGGCTCATGCTAACAGGTATGTGTAGGGTTTCTTTTCTCACAACCTTAAACATATATAAGACTTATTTAAAGGTTGTCACATAAGAGAATACAAGAAGAACACATGCAAAAAGTGACCAAATGTCTTATTCTCTCTAAAAGAAGTTACTGCGTCTTTGCACATTAGGGTTTTGTAATCAAGTGCTTTTTTATCTTCATTATTGATGAAGTGAGAAACTTTGCAGCTAACAATCTTCTTCAAGTTGGTGAGTTAGTCACGTACTGAGATTCGTGCAAAATGGTGGTGTTCATATATTGAAGAGTTTAGAGGTTTTGAAGTGGTAGAAGGTTTATATTGTAAGTTCATCTACAGAAATTGTAGAGTCTAGGGACAAAGGTTTTGTACTAGATCTAAAACTTCTCTTTATTAGAATGAATTGCTTTTCGAGAAGGTTTCTTCCCAGGTTTTTTACTGTGAACCTAGTTTGTTTTATTAATTTTCTTAGGTTATCATATCTTGTCTTATTTACCATTCCGCTGTGCATGATATTAATGTTTGTTTGTTTTAAGAAGGTTTATTCATAAAAAATCTAATTAACAACTTGGATTTAAAACTTGTTAATTCTATCAATCGGAGTCTAAATTTCCTAACAAACATCTCAACCCAAGCCCACACCGATTCCTTAACAAAACAAGGCAAGGCAATTAAGGAAAGAGAAAACAAATGTGGGCCCAGAAATTTTGCATTTATATTAAAGCAATTTTTTTCTTCTTTCCACATGCGCACCATTGTTTTGAAACCTAGACCGGACCGTACGGTCAAACCGAAAAAACCTCGAACCGCTCATGTTTGCGGTTCTTTTAGCATCAAGAACCGCTATAAGGGAAAAATGCAGGGAGCCGTGCGAACCGCGGTCGGACCTTACAGTTCTGAGAACCGTGAACGGTCCTTGTGGTTCTCGCGGTTCTCATATTTTTGGTTGGAAAAAAGAATATCCAAACAGAAAATGTAAAAAGAAATCACAAAACGGAGGATCTGACCTAGAAAATTTCTGATCTTTGTTTTAGTCTCTTTGCTTCACTCTCAAAAAACATCTCACATACTCCAAACACAAACCAAAATCCAATTCTTACAATAAAGTTGAATCAGAATAAGAAATATGAAAAAAAAAAAAAAAAAAAAAGAAGAAGTAGAAGAACAATTCGATCTGACCTAGAGGGGAGGAGGCCGAGCGGCGGTGGGGCGGCGGATGAGGGAGTGCTACACGAGAAATGCCGATCTCCACCGGCTTCGGTGACCTCGATCTCCTTCGATCTCCACTAGCTTCGGCGACCTTGATCTCCTCTGATCTCCATCGACTTCGACGAGCTTGATCTCCTCCGATCTCCACCGGCTTCAGCGACCTCAATCTCCACCGGCGACCTCGACTTCACCGGCGCTTCAGATGCTCTCTCTCTCTCTCTCTCTCTCTCTCTCTCTGATGTGATTATGTGATACTACTCAGTGGCCAAACGGGTAAGTATGTGATAAATGTGATGGTTGAGTAATAAATACCCAATTGAAAAATGTGTGGTGGAGATTCTTATCCCTTACTTTAATTATTATTATTTTTACGTAATCGTGTTTTTTTTTTTTTTTTTGAACGTGTGGTATTTAATATTAAGAAATAGAAATTATGAAATACTACCACAATATTTTCACAATAAATTTTAAGTAATAGTTTGTTATTAGTTAATATTGGTGAGTAAAATAGCTGGTCACGTGGAAATTATGAAATACTACCACTTTTGTTTCTAGTGCTTTTTTAGGTTTGTGAATGTGAGCTAAATAGCTGGTCATGTGGACATTAGAAAGTGAAAATTAGAAAGACAATATGATGCTTTTAATTTTTTTTAATCAAAAAATAGTTATTATTATTATTGGATAAATATTTCATATTTGGGTTTGAAATGAATATATTAGACATAGCTAAAATATGGATTTATAGTTTTACTTGGACTATTTTAGTTAATTTTTCTATTTTTTATTAATTTAATATTTTTATATATATTTAAAATAATTATTAAATTAATTATGGCGTCATCACGATTCGACCCCGGTTCGACCTCAGTTCGATCTCAAAAACCTTGAACCTCTCCTTTTTACGGTTTAATGAACAGTCCGAGTCTGAAAACCATGATGCGCACATACCATATTGCACCATGAATTGATTCAAGACGTTGGTATCAATGGTGACCATCAACTTTTGAAACATATTGAAGGATTGTTAGAGAATGGTGGAATAACTCTTGAAGGGTGATTATTCGAGTGATGATACCGATGCTGCTCTTGAAGGACTTGTCAAATTTTTTGAGGATGAAAATTTTGAAAATGCAAAGAGCGAAGTGTAAAAATCCAAACAAAATTAGTTTTTTTTTTTTTTTTTCCTTCTTAAAGTTAACAAAGAACATTTTACCATTGAGTTCTTGACATATATAATTCTGGAAGTGATAGAAAATTTAACCATTGAAAAAAATTGCTTCCTAAAATTTTTTAGAGTATTAGTTGAAAAGTTGAAATTGTCATTTGAGCTCTTATAGGGTAATAAGTTTCAACATAAATCTTAAATGCCTTTAAAAAAAAAAGAAATTAAGTAGCTGATGTCCACTCAATGTGTGATGCATTTTGAAACATATTGTAGAAATTTAACGGCCAGTTATAATCTTTGGAAGATTAACTTCAATTATATTACTTAATTAAAAAGAGAAAAAAAAATTATTATAAATAATGTTGTTGAGAATAAGAACTTATTGCTTGAGTGATTGAAAAATACTTAACTATTTTCACTAATTTAACAGTATAATTTTTTAAAATAAATATTATTAAATTTTCATTTATCTTTTATTGCACTTTCTTTCAACTTTTCCTCTGATAAGCCAACAAGATCGACGCCTCTCACCCCACAACAGTTGGAATGAGTGACCGTTCCAGAGGAATCTCCTCTTCTCTGCGCCCCAGTCCAATATACACACTTCAACATGGCACCTTAGGTGCGGCAGAAGCCCACAATGAGCGGTAACACCCCCTGATCTTTAGGCCTACGAGGCAGTTACGAGCTCCAGAGCCCAATTCCCTCCAAAACAGCTTAATGCCCCCACTTGGGTTACAAGCTCGCATCACAGAGCTCGGCTCTTTCAACTATTGCTAAGACAATTGAATTTGATCAAGATATGTAATATTTCAAATAATTTTTTCTTATATAAATCTTAGCAAAATAATCATATGCTCCTATAAAAATTCATTTAAATAAAGAATTAGTGTACCTTATTAATATTGTAAGGACTCAAAAAGAAAGAGCCTTAGCCCACTTAGAATAGTGATGCACAGTCTTTCAAGCTAAGCCCAAAACAATGAATTTTTTAAGAGAGTGGGCTTCAGAGTCAGCTGCAATGCAAAGAAGATCACAAGCCTAAGACTGATGGAACCAGAGTAATTAATAGGCGTGGAAAGAACAACAATTCAGTAAAAATTCATCTTCAGGCAAGTTCGAGGATAGGTTTCTTATTGATAAACAAAGATGATATTTCTTTTACAGGGTCCTTCTTAGTTTACACACTTGATACTTTTTTCTTGGAAATTGTCCATTTGCTCTTTTTTAGGGGTTCTTTTCCTTACATAGCCCCTTCCCTTGCATCTCAGCCCTCCATCTATACGTTTTAGGGGAACTCTTTGGATGCTTGTCCTATCAGGATCCTTCTGGAGGTAGTAAAAAGAGATATGAGCTGTGAAGTCACTGTTCAGAGATCATTTCCTTTTTAATGTAGTTAGTTAGGTTGGTGCAGAGTATTGAATGTGAAGGTGGGAGGTGTCTTCTTCAGGATACTTCAATCCTCCACCCTTGCACGTCTTGTACCTTTCCTTTGCCACCCATTCCCATATCCTTGGGTTTTTTTAGGGTGCCAATTGCTGTTTGGCTCTTTAATTCTCTTCGGTTGGGCGTAGTCCTTGGAGTTTGCATGCCTTTATTTGCTTAGTTGTGCAAATTTATCCTCGAACTGGGTTCCTCAATCCTCGGCCCTCCCACAAATACGTTGTTTAATTACATAGTATGATTTTTGGTTATTACAATATTGTACATAATACAGTAATAACCATAATTTATGTTATGTAATTAAAAAAATCTTAATAATATTAGAAAGAGAAAAGAAAAAAAAATTGAAAAAAATCTCAGATTTTAGAACATGTCCCTAATTTAAGTTCTTCTAATTTATTCAAAAATGTTAGTGTCTTGAATTTCTTATCATGTCTCAAAGTAAGTCAACTACAATAATTATCTTTTTGGTGTTGAATAACAATCTTGTTAATTTAAGTTGGACGATTTTTCTTTTTCCTCTCACATGGTTGTTTCTAAACTCTCTTGTGTACAATATTAATGCTTTGTATTACCTTGTGTTAAACTTTTTGTCCTTTTACAATTGAGAAATGTTACATCTACAATATTTTCATAACAAATCCTAGGTAGCATATTGTTATTTGCTATTAATTACTGGTGGATAAGAAAGCAATTTCAGTGATAAGTTTTAAATTAAAACCAGTAACAATCTATCACCTAAGATTTGTTGCTAAAGTGTAGTAAAAATTTTATAAATATAACACTTCTCTTAACAATACGTATATTAAAATATTATTACTAGCCGATTCCAAAAACATAAACTTATTTATTTTTCTACATATTATGGCTGTAATAGTGACATAAAGGTTTACAATTTTGACTTACTAATAAAGTTAACTTAAACAGACTTACGAGAAATCAAAATTTAAACATCACAAAAGTATGTAAAATATTCATTACTGATTAATTAATGTATATTCTTTTTTAATACTCATTTCAAAGTCAATTAATTTCTACCAAATTCACCACACTTATTAAGAACGAGAAGGTCAATTTTATTTGTAAGTACTTTATCATAATTTTTTTTTTCTTGGAAAAAAAACCCCCAAAGAAGACAAACACAAATTAATTTGTTGCTCTAAAGTTGCTTTGTGCTTCTAAAGTAATTATACTTAAAAAGAGCAAGTAAAATTGATATAACAAATAATAAGATAAATATTTGTCTTCAAAGTACAAGTTTTTTCATTTGTTTTGGCTACACTAAAAATATTATTGGTGGATAATTATAAAAGTGTACACTTTTTTTTTCCTTACATTATTTGTTTATAAAGGTTTGCAATTTTAACTGTCTAATAAAGAAAAAAAAATGTGTTTTTTTTTTAAATTAAGGCGATCAAAACAAGGTGATAACAAAAACCTAATTTGCTGCCCGATTTGAGATGTTGGTGACAATTGCAAGAACTGTTATCATTCCTGCAGGTGAATAAAGTACGAAAGCAACTATCACGAATTTGATTGTGACCACCATAAATACCATGAAAAGAGATTCCTTTGGTACTTAGAAGAGAAAGATCAATTGTACAATTTTTGTACTTAGAAGAAAAAGATCATTTGAGATTTGCTAAAGACAAAAGTCATAAGCTAAAAGATGGTC
Organism: Castanopsis chinensis; assembly: GCA_032878915.1. NCBI lineage: Eukaryota > Viridiplantae > Streptophyta > Magnoliopsida > Fagales > Fagaceae > Castanopsis > Castanopsis chinensis. The sequence goes on from JAVQMG010000009.1 coordinate 185,984, forward strand.
ATACAAATCCTTAGATGAGAGAGAATCAACTATGTTAGTGATTATATCTTTGAAACTCTTAATCTCTCTTCTGATAAATCTATGGTTGGTGATAATTCTTCTACTCTTACTATGGCTGAGGAGGCGGGCCTTATCATGCCCCCCAAGTCGCCATGAGGACCCTAGCTTGGAACTATCGGGGTGCAGGCAGAGCTCCAACAGTTAGGGGTCTCAGGGAGCTTATTCGTGAATCTAACCCGGAGGTAGTTTTCCTGTCAAAAACCAAATCCAAATCTCCAAGAATAAATAAAATTAAATCTAGATTGAAGTTTGCGAATTTTTATTGTGTGGAGCCAGAAGGTCGAGCTGGTGGTCTTGCTTTATTTTGGAGCTTGGGGGTGGAGCTGGAAGTTGTGTATTCTGATTTAAATATGATTACTGCTCTTGTGTATTCTAACCCTCCCAATTCGCCATGGTTGCTTTTTGCCATCTATGGGCCTTGTAGGAGAAATAAAAGAATCATATTTTGGGAGAAGCTTGAGAATATGGTGCTTTCCTTTTCGGGCCCTTGGTTAGTCATAGGGGACTTGAATTGTATCAAGAGGGTAGATGAAAAAAGGGGTGGGCGCGCTATACCTGAAAGTTCTATTAATTGTTTTAGGGACTTCATGTCAAACACTGGAGCTATCGACCTTGGTTTTAATGGGTCGTCTTTCACTTGGTCAAATAGGCGTGAAGGTCTGGCAAATATCAAGGAACGCCTGAATCAATGTCTCTGTAATCGAGATTGGCAAATTCTTTTTCCCAAGGCTGGGGTTAAGCATATGTCCAATGCCAATTTAGACCATAATCCTATTCTGCTTGACACCTATTTGGAGCCCAAAAATCTCAACCGCCCTTTTAGATTTGAAGCAATGTGAACTAAGGATGAAAGGAGCAGTGTTGTGGTGGAGAATGCTTGGCAAGCAGAAGTGGAGGGTTCTCATGGGTTTCGACTTGCAAGAAAATTGGAAGAGGCGAAAAAAGGTTTTAAGAAGTGGAATAAGGAGGTTTTTGGCCTTGTAAGAGAAAGAATTAAAGGCATACAAGCTAATATTGCTGAAATTCAACAGAAACCGCCCACTAAAGAAAATCTAGAGCTAGAGGCAGCTCTAAATCTTGAGCTTGATGATTGGTTGACCAAGGAAGAGTTGAGATGGAAGCAGAAATCTAGGGAATTATGGTTAAAAGAGGGTGATAGGAATTCGAGATTCTTTCATTTATCTACCCTCATTCGCAGGAGAAGAAATCGTATATCAGAAATTAAATTGGATGACGGCTCTTGGATCAATAATAGAGCTGACATCCAAGGTTACTTTGAACGAAGTTTCAAGTCTCTGTACCAGTCTAGCAATCCTCAAATCCCTAGAGAGTTGGAGAACTTAATTAATCCTTGTATTTTTTATGAAGAAAACGCTGAGCTCTGCAGAATACCTTCTAGAGATGAAATTAAAAAGGTGGTTTTTGGGATGAAATCCTTAAAGGCCCCAGGCCCTGATGGCTTCCCTGCTCTCTTTTACAAACATTACTAGGGAGTTGTGGGGGATCAAGTGGTGCTTGCTACGCAAAGTTTTTTCCGAAATGGTTGGATGCTAAAAAGCTTCAATCAAACATACATATCTCTCATTCCAAAGAGAAATGGGGCTTGCAATTTCAACGAATTCCGACCCATTGGCCTCTGTAATGTTTGCTACAACATTATAACAAAAATCCTAGTTAGTAGAATTCGGCCGCTATTGAACAGATTAGTGGATCCAGCTCAAGTTGCCTTTGTCCCTAATAGGTGGATCACGGAGAATGTGGTCCTTGCTCAAGAGATAGTCCATAGTTTCAAGCAAATGAAGAAGAAGAAGGGTTTCTTAGGGATAAAACTAGATTTTCAAAAGGCTTATGACAGAATGGAAAGGAGCTTCTTAATAAGGGTGCTTAAAGCTTTTGGTTTTAGCGATAAGTTCTCTAATTTAATTTTTCAATGCATCTCCACTGTTCATTATTCCTTGCTGCTAAATGGGGGAATTTGTCCAAGCTTTGTTCCTGGTCGTGGCCTCAGACAGGGGGATCCTCTCTCGCCATACCTATTTATTCTTGGCAGCGAGGTTCTTATGAGATTGATCAATAGAGAGGTGGATCAAAAAAACATATCTCCAGTAAAAGTGGCCTGCACTGCTCCTGCTATTTCAAAACTTTGCTACGCGGATGATGTTATCCTTTTCTGCAAAGTTAAGATTTCTGAGCTTGCCTCACTCAAAATGTGCCTTGAAAAATATTGCGCTTGGTCTGGTAAATTAATTAGTGTGGAAAAGTCTAGTGTCTTCCCCTCTAAAGGGGTTAGCTCTCAGTTTCTCAATCAAATAAAATGTTGGTGGGGTCTTAATTCTCTCCCTTAATGCTCCACCTATCTTGGTGTCCCTTTGTTTTTATCCAAGAGCAGATCCCAAGACCTCAAGATGGTGAAAGACAGGTTAGAGAGCAAACTTAGTGGCTGGAAAAGTAGAAATTTATCTTGGGCAGGAAGAGTAACTCTGATCAAATCAGTAGCACAATCGATTCCAACATTCACCATGGCTGCCTTACAATTCCCCAAGAATTTGTGTGACCGGCTGGATTCAGTGGTCCGAAGGTTTTGGTGGAATCCTAAAATGGAGTCTAGACATTATTGGACTCCTATCTCTTGGTCTTCTCTCTATAGACCTTTGAAGGAAGGTGGTTTGGGCTTCAGGAAGTCTTGGGAGTTCAACCAAGCCCTTCTTTCAAAACTTGCCTGGTGGATTTTGTCTGGAAAGAATTGTCTTTGTGTTAAGGTTCTTAGAGCTAAATATAAAATCAGACACAATTGGCTGTGCCATATCTCTCAAGGTAACTCTTCTCCTATCTGGAAAAGCTTAGAAGGAGTAAAGCACCTCTTCTCTAATGTAGCTTGTATGACTGTTGGTGATGGCAATACCATAGGAATTTGGGATGATCCTTGGATTCCAGATCTTCAGGGATTTATTCCTAAGCCCAAAGCTGGGGTTAATCCACATGAGATTTTGTTGGTTTCTCAGCTTCTAAATTCTGATCATAGTGCTTGGGATATTCACAAGCTGAAGCAATGGTTTGAGGATTTAGAAATAGAATTAATTTTAAAAATTCCTTTATCTTCGTGTGTTGTTAAGGATGGGTGGACATGGACCCCCACAAGTTCTGGAGATTTGACTATTAAATCCGCTTATTGGATTTGTCGGGGTTTCTCACATAGTCAATCATTTGAGCCACTATGGTATCAAATTTGGAAATCCAATATTCATGAAAGGCTTAAAATGCTAATTTGGAGAATTGCAGCGGATTGTTTGCCTACAAAGGCCAACTTAGCCAGATTTTTTGATATTGGAGATATGCTTTGTCCCCTTTGTAAGGCAGAAGTTGAGTCCTCAATCCATCCTTTTGCTCTATGCCCGGTGGCAAAGGCTCTTTGGTTCAACAGTCAGTGGGGAGTGAGGTCTGAGGCTCTTGGTTTTTCTTGCTCATTCATTTCCTTTTCTCCCCCCCTTTCTTGGGTAGTTTGAATCTTGACCAAAGAAATGTATTTTTGTTGTTTGGAGCTATTCTTTATGATGGAATTTGGAAGTTGAGGAATCAAGTTCATTTTGAAAATCTCCCCTTAAGCATTGATGACTTATCTTCTAGAATTGGGAGGCTCCTGGCTGAATTCAAAAATTCTAGAACTACGGAGATGGTTTCTGTGGGTCCAGCAGAGTTGCTTCATGCTTGGTCACCTCCTAGACGATTCTCAATTAAAATTAATGTGGATGCCGCAATTGGTCTAAAATTTTCTGCTGTTGCTGTTGTGGTGAGAGATTGGAGAGGGAGGTTGGTCTTTGCTTGCTCTCAAAAGGTGAATACCACCTTCCCTCTCCAAGCTAAAGCTGAAGCAGTGAAGTGGGCCTTGTTGTTGGCTGGCAAGTTGGAAGTAGAGGGTATTTATATTGAGTCTGACTCCAAGATCTGTTGTGATGCTCTTATTAATCCAAGTCAAGCTTCCCCTTGGAGAATTAGGTCCAAAGTTATGGAAATGCAGGCCCTTCTATATGATCTGCCTAATGTTTTTGTTTCTTGGGTTCCTAGATTAGCTAATATGGCAGCCCATTCTCTAGCAAAGTGGTCCTTGTCATGTAATTTTTTTTGGTTCTTTTGATATTGGCTGCTGTCCCCCTATTTTTGCCTCTGTTGTGTGGGGTGAAGCTGGCAGCTAGTTGTGTTCTGTTGTTGCTCCTTTGTTTAATAAAGTTATCCCACTCATCAAAAAAAAAAAAAAAACTATGTTAGTGATTAAAGGGATGTAAGACTCATGGTTTGATTCAAAGCTGCCCAAGAGAAAAGAGATGAGTTCAAATCATTATGTGGCTAATCAATAGTAACCAATGTGTCCACAAGATTGGTGAGCTTGAGAAATAATTAGCAATAGATTAGCTACCTTTTTCATGGTGGAAGTTAATAATGAAATTTCATTGTTTGAGTCTTAGATTGCAAAGTGAATATGCGTTTAGAGCTACCCAAACCTCCCTGGAAGTTGCGCATGCTACCATATGTGCAAAGATATTTTCTAAGAGTGATGATGAATGAGTGCACTTAAATATATGTTTATACATTTATTTTTGCTATATTGAAATATTATTGGTTGATAATTCTTAAAAAACAAACTTATTTTTTTTCCTACCTAATTTGGTTGTAATAGTGAAATAAAGTTTGTTTGCAGTTTTTTGATTTACTAAAATAGTTAACTTGAGAAGTCAAGTATTTAAATATTATAATTATAAAAAATATTTATTTCTAATTACTTAATATATACTCGTTATATTTTTTTCATTTTAAAAAATTAATTCATTGAGACTATATTCACCATACTTCTTAAGAAAAACATCAATTTTAGTAGTATATACTTCATTTTAAATTGTAAAAAAAAATGCATGCACAAATTAATCTTCTGTGGTCGAGTTGCATATTCTTCCAAATTATTGATAATTAAAAAGAGCAAAAAACAAAGAATAATAAGATATATATTTTTCTTCAAAACACAAGTTTATACATTTGTTTTGGTTACTATAAAAGCATTACTGGTGGCCAATAATAAAATGTATGCTTCATTTTCTTTCTCTATTATGTGTTTCCGTTAATTTGATATTGGGTTGCAATTTTAATTCTTTAATGAAGTTAGCTTGGATATAGTTACAAAATATTTTAAAAAAATGTTAATTATTGGAAACTTTCGAAATATCTTGGGGATCAAAATGGGGTGATATGATATGAGGAGCTAGTAAATGGGCATCATAAGTTTTCTAATGACTCTTCATTTGAGCTAAACAAGGGTCAAAAGGGCCAAAAAAAAAAAGTTTACATTAAGTGGAAAGAATCATGTGAAACTCAGAGAATGGTTCAAAATAAGTTTGAGGTGCCCACTTTGCACATAAATTTGTCACGAATTACTCATGGTGATCCAAAAAGTTGGTACTAAGTAAATTAGGCGTTCATGAGTAATTTGTGACAAATTACTCATGAACGCCTTCAACCAAGTACACAAAATTGTTACCTAAAAACTATATATACAAAAAGGGGACAATTTTCGAAATAGGATGCACCAAATTGGGACCCAAAGCACGTGCTAAGGCATACTACGTGCTTTGAACCTGATGCTCTTTTTTCTTTTTTTTCTTTTTTCCTTTTAGGTGAAAAAAGTCAAAAACCCTGATGCTCATTGTATGTATGAGCAAATTCATTATTCTTATTTTTTATAAATTCATTACACCTTCTACTAAAAAATATGAAACAAAAACACCATTAAAATACCCAAATACTCTCCCAATCATTCTAGAAACTTTTCAAATAAAATAATCCTTTATCAAATCCAAGCGTCCTCTAAAGAATAATTTCTAAACCCCTTTTTATTTCAAATTTCTTATGCTTCAATTTGCTATAATGAATATTGTAGGGACACAACTCGAGCCCAAACCCACAGTCAGAAGGGGATGGGCCTGAAAGGCTTTTTACAATAAAATTTGTAGAGAGTAAGTTTGGAATCTAGGTTCTAGTGATGTTGGATAACCAAGATGACGGGCTTTTATCATAGTAATACACACAAGGAACTATTTATGTAGTAGAATCTATCCTTGGACGCAAGCCGAGGACGAATTGTATTAGTTTTCTCTCTTTCAAGGATAGGTTACAATTATGAACGCCAAAAAGTGTCCAGTGCTTTTCTCCCCCTCCCCTCCTTTAATGTCTTTCTCTTCCTTTTATATCACCATTATTCTTTCCTCCATCTTCCACGTATGGCCCAGATTGTTAATCTAGATACTTGTCCCATCTACCACCTTCTTGAAGTCTTCAAACAATAGCTATAAGGCTGATCCTTATTGTTCAGAGGTCATTTTCTCATTAATACGGCTAGAAAGGTAGGTGCAGAGTCTTTAATGCGGTAGTAGCAGCTTTCTCTAAAATATTTCTTATTCATTACTTCTCTCTGTGCTCATGTTGAACTTATCCTTATCTATCAGGCTTCCTAGAAGTTTCTTATAAACATCATGATATACAGTATATTCATCACTTCATATAGCTGAGGAGATGCCACTCCTCGAACTGTTCCCCCCCAACCTATGTCGTAATGATTTGCTTGTGGACCTCTAAATTCAGTGTCCTTATGATCAACAGGCCCTCCTCGAACAGGTCAATACCCTCGGATCAAGCCCAAGGCCCAAGAACATACTCTGACCTTTCTGCCCCCATAAATACCATGCATGTGTGATTATGAATATTTATAGGAACAAAATTGGCTTTTGCCCTTTTCAAAAAAACAATCCAGTATTTTGCCCCATTTCCCAAACTAATTAGAGAAATACTCCTATTTTGAAGCTCGATTTTCTAAAAATCGAGTTAAAAAAAAAAAAAAATCTAGAGCACTATAGTGGAGTTTTAAGGAGCCTATAGTGATGTTTTAAGGACCTATAGTGGCATTTTTAAACTCGATTTTCATGAAATCGAGTTACATGTCATGAAGATCGAGTCTAAAAATGCCATTATAGGTCCTTAAAACGTCACTATAGGCTCCTTAAAAACGCCATTATAAGGCTTAACTCGATTTTGAGAAAATCGAGTTTCAAAAGAGTGGCATTTCTCTAATTAGTTTGAGAAAGAGGGTAAAATGCTGAATTGTTTTTTTGAAAAAGACAAAAGCCCATTTTCTCCATATTTATAAACATGCATAATAAAGCTAGAATTATTTTCAAGCTTATGTTAGTGTGTTAATTGTCATGATTAAATGAACACATCCATGCATCTATATCATGGGTATCACTTTTCTTTTTCTTTTTCTTTTTAAGAACATGGGTTTCACTTGAAATTTTGTTTTTGTGCCTTACCCCTTTATATTTTCTTGAAATAAGCCTGTGATGGATTTATGGATATCATCTTTGAGTGGGTATCGTTATGTATAAATTAATTTTCTTCTCACTAGCATGTAGTTCGTTTTTATGATGAATACATACATACATACATATATATATTGTTTAAAATTGGACGAATATGCTTCAGAATGATTAAAATCAAAAGGAATAAAACACACGCCATCTGTCCATGGTTCATTGGTAATTCTTAGTTTGATTAGGGAAACCACAAAAAATGAATATGCTAATGAAGGCTATAGATTTGGTCAAGCATAGAAAAAAAAATTAAATGAAAAAAAAAAAAATCATCTTATTCAAAACCCCGCCAATTATGAAATCCCTTCTCTACTCTCTCCTACTTCATGTTTTGAAATGTATTGTTCTTATAGAGAAGAGGGCCCAAAGCCAATCTTAAGGAATAGTGAAGCTTCATAGGATCTTTCTAAGTATATTTTAACTTTTACTATATAAAATATATATATATATATATATATATATATATATGTTGCAGAGTTTACCATATGGGACAAAGAATTTAGTGAAGAACACAGGAGCCTCAATGCTAAACTCTTTCTAGTAACTTTACTTGCATGTATTTCATCTCATCTATTGATGCCATGCTTTTTGTTAAACTCTTTTTTATAACGAAAATCATTGAGTCTTGTTGTCTTGTTCAATTCTAATAATCTTTGTGCCATTTTTATGCAGACCTCTGATTTATTACGTCACTAGTGGCAATGGATGGCTCATCTCTCAGGTTATCGAACCTATTACTTCTGGGGGATTAGAATCTAACAATGTACAAAGTCATATACTAGATGATAATCAGCTTTTCCTCTTGTACTTCATCATGGGTACTTACATTGGCCCGGATCTCAAAGGGGAGAGGCCGCAAAAGTCAGTTTTGCTATATATTGAAACTGCCAATCTATTGTGGAAAGTAGTAAATAAGGATAGAGTAAATATGTTATTAATTAGGTAAATAAGGTGAAAATTCTTAATCATTTAATGTTATTTTTTCAACCGTTGAATCTATTAAAAATCTACGGTACAAAAAAGGTGTAACTCCTTTAGAGTTACACCAAGTGTAACTTAAACCCATCTATATATATATATATATATATATATATATATATTCATTACTATGTACTCTAATTTTTTCATTTAAATGCAGTTACTTTTAGCGATGAATTAGACACGGTAATTGACAATGTGAAATTCATTATTAATACTTAATTATTTTGTCATCACTTTCACCGCAAGTTTCATTTTTCAATAATACGTGGCAGATTATTTACCAAAGAAACAATCCATGGTAAATTTTTCAATAAATAAGAAAGAGTGAGAGTTCAAATCAATTGTACTTTACTTATGAAGTCGGTTGACTCTTAGATTCTTTTATTGTCAAAAAACCTAACACCCAACCCGTGGTGGCTGTACGAATTTTCTCAAGGTGGTCATGAAAAACTTAAACTAAACAAAATCTAATAAAAAGATAATTTCATATTTTGACAAAAAAAAACTAAAATACATAAAGCCTTACAATTTCTTTCCACGAAATTTTTTATTTTGAAATTATTTCATGATAATCTCATTATCAATACAGCAAGCTACATCTTTTTCAAAATTTTATTTAATAAAATTTTTCTTGGATTTTTCTTTTTGTTTGCAAGGGCTCAATACATTGTTAAGAGGAACAAAGTTTGAGAACAAAATTTGACTACAAACTTAGTTAACTTATACTAAACAAAATAACATAACTACATATTTTGAAAATCTAACTATTGAATTATAAGTTATTTATGTTTTTAAAACACATGTCAAATTTTATGTCAATTGGATGTTATTTACTATTTGATCCATAAACTTATTTTTTACGTATAATTTTAGACTACAAAATCTTGAAGTCCAAACATTTAATTGATGACATAAGCTATTGATTTTGTATCTTTTTGAATTTTTGCAAGCATGGAGGATATAAGAAAAAAAAAATGTAATCTATCACTACAATAGATGGAGGACACAATTTATTTATTTATTTATTTTTTGTGCTGGACTCTTTTTTTAACATTATGTGTGTGTGTGTGTGTGTGTGTTTTTTTTTTTTTTTTTTTTGGGGCAAGGGGGGGGGGGGGGGTGGGCTATAGTAACGTTTTACAAACGCCACTATAGGTCCTGGACCTATAGTGGCGTTTTTAAAACGCTGCTCTAGGCCCTTGGAAATGCTGTTGTTAGGGACATATTTATGTAATTGGCTAATCCTTTAAAAAAAAAAATACACTTTATTTGTAATTGGGTAGATCTAAGATGAGTTTAGCACTTCAAGAAATAAGTGTTCAAGTTAAGTATTGAACCCATGCAACTCTGACCAAGAAATAAGTGAAGAATATGCTGCTCATGAAAGCTCGACTGAATCCTTTCTATTGAGAATTACTGCTGAAGCTTGACAGAAGCTCGACATAAGCTGTATCTGTCGAGAATTACGAAATCAGGTTTTCTAGATCTAATTAAACGCATATCCTTAAATATTTGTATAGGGTTTCTTTTCTCACAACCCTAGACATATATAACGATTATTTTTAAGAGCCATCACAATGGATGCAAGGTGTTGATAACAGAATATACACATATTGTGAGCAGAGATAGAATTTGCTCTAGTTCATCATATTCTCAATAGAAGCTATTGCGTCTTTACGCTAAGGGTTTTGTGACCAAGGAGCTTCCTAATATTCATTGTTGATGAACTGAAGAACTTTCCAGCCAACATCTTTCTCAATTTGGTATGTTAGTCACGTACTGAGATCCGTGCATCATTGGTTAGTCACGTATTGGGATTCATGCATTGAACGGAGAGATTGCCGCTACAATACAAGTCCAATTAAGTATTGGGGTAAGGATTCAACTGTAAGTTGTTATTGGATACTGGGATTCTTTGTACTTGTAACCGCTTGTTATTGATAATAATGAATTCTTGGAGTGGTGACCTTAAATTCACTTGGTGGAGTTTTATCTCGGTGGTTTTCCCTATTCGTAAAGAAATCACCCATGTCAAATTTATTTTTCACTACATTTAGCTTAGTTGGTGATTTGTTTATGCTACATTGTCATTGTATGTTAAATTCACTTAATTAATTAACTTGGATAATTAATTGATCAATTTGCCAAAGGGGTCAATCCATTTTTGCCCTATTAGCTGCTATAGGCCAGTGTTTAAACAACGCAGCTATAGATATGCCTGTAGTAGTGTTTTTAGAAAACACCACTATAGGGCACCTATATTGGCGTTTTTTGCAAATGTCACTAAAAAAACGCTACTATAGGCAGCTTTTTTTTGTAATGTAATTGTGGATTTGTCAAAATTCATATCCAATAAAAGAAAATATTGGGTGGAGTTGTAGCCTTAGTCTACAACTAAGTTAATTTGTTGCTAAACATTGTCCAAAGTTTAATTATATTGGGCTTAAAAACATTTAGGGTGATTACACATTTTTTTAAGGGTAAAAAAAAAATCATAAAATCATAAAATTTTTTAAATTTTATATATAATAATGATTTTTGTTTTAGGTCAAAGTGGTTGTGACCACCTTGGCTGTAACGTGGAGCCGCCAGTGCATTCAACCATGTTTATTCATGGCTAAAAGAATTAAATATACTAGCCTTATCACACGTGCTTCGAAAGTGCGATAAGACTTTTTTTTTTTAGTTTAATATAATTTTTAAATTTGAATTTGTATATTGTTTGTGAGGTTACATAGGAAGAGATTTTTATTAAGCTAAATTTAAGATTTGAAAATGAGTAAACGGTTGGGTTTAGTGTGTGCTAGTTTTTAGGAAAAAATATTTCAAACGTATGTGAGATATATTTAAATAGAGTGTGTGCTAATTTTTAGGAAAAAAGTTACTTAGGTAGATTTTTTTTTTTTTTTAAATTTTCTTGAATTACAATTTTAACCCTATTTTTTATTTTTTAGGAATAATGATTATCAAATTAAATTAGGGGAATTTTTGACATTTTTTGAAGCCATAACTAAATTTCTAAACCTTTTAATATATAGAAATAAATGTGGCGCAGAGACTACTTAACCCTCCAATCGGTGACTACTCTAGGGCAGGTGCGGATGGGAGGGTTTCAGTGGTGACTCCAGAAATTTTTTTCAGAGTAGTCATTAAAATAATAATAATAATAATAATAATAATAATAGAACTTGAATATATTAATCACAAAAAAATGGGCAAATACATAAAGTTTTAAAATTTCCTTTACAAGTGTTTATATTTTGAAATCGCTGTATGATATGATACCTTCACTATCAATGTTATCAACTATATCTTTTTCAATATACATAATTAAGCAATCATTAAACTACTGATCCCCCTTTCAATTATCAACATTTTGCCTAAATAAGTAGCAATATAAACAAAATGCATTACCTTTTTTAAAAAAATGTATAACATAAATCCAAAAAATTTGGCTAAAGACTAAAGCAAGCATTAACAGACTAGTTATTTGAAAAGTGTGCATTTTTTTTTTTAAAATACCAATTTTAAAATATGCCCTTTGAAAACACAATTTAAATGTTAGATTTGGGTTTTTAGGCTAATTTGTTTGTTTAGACCATTTTTGAAAATGCTACATTCACAACATTTTTCAACATTTACACAACAAAGCCTAGGTGGTAAGTTTTTACTAGTTCTATTTTGAACATACCACCGAAATTATTTTTTTGTCCACTAGTAACAACTTGCTATTTAAGATTTATTGTAAAAGTTCTGCAAAAATGTTATGAAGATAGCATTTCTTGCAATTTTTTGGTTCAACATTCAACCGACCAAAATTTTGGAAAAGTTTAATTTAATTTTTAATGGGCTCAAATTGTTATTTAAGGTGTTCAAATTTCTTTTAGGATGGTCAAGCTTTTTTTTCTAGGGTAGTCAACAATCCATATTTAAAATTCAATTTTTTTAAGGTATATTAAAAAATAATTCAAGTCAGGGTGGTCATGTGACCACCCTGAACTACACTTGGTGTCGCCACTAAGGGTTTGGAAGGCGGTGTGGTCACTTAACATTCCTCCAAAGGTATGGAACTTTTTGTGGAGGGCATGCTCTAATATATTGCCAACTCGGGACAACCTATGCCAGAAGAAGAGGAGCAAGTGAAGCCTCTCTATGCTATGTGTTGCCAACAAAGAGAAACTGTTTGCCATTTTCTATGGGATTGCCCTTTAGCTCGTAATGTGTGGGCCCTAGTCAGAGGAAAGATTCAAAAAAGCAATGCCCATGCCTCAGATTTTTTCCCGTTAACATGAAGTATGCTAGAGAGGCTACCTATTGAGGAAATGGAGCTTTGGGCAATGCTTGCATGGGCCATATGGAATGCACGTAACAAAATCTACTTTGAGGACAATCAAGCTCGACCTGATCACTACCAAAAAGATTGCTATTTGTAACGAAACTTTTTCGACGACTACAAAAAGCCGTTGGAAAAACTAGCTTTTTCGACGGCAACCTCTTTCATCAACAATTACTCATCAAATATTAAAACATTTGTGACGGCAAAATGAGTTTGCCGAAAAGGCCTATTATTTTTTGTCGAAAATATGAGTTGTTTTGGAGGGAAGTGTTCTTGCGTTACTTTTTACAACAGCATAAAAAAGTTTGCTGCTAATAAAGTATTATTTACGACAATCGAAGAAAACTGGTTGGAACTATTAGCACTTGTAACGGCTTATATGCATCGAAAATACAAAATATTTTTTTTTATGGTGGTAGTATTTGTTGATTGGCCAAAAATGTATTGACCCCTTGGGTGAATTAAACAATTAGATAGCCAAGTGAATTAATTAAGTCAATTAACATGTAATGTGCATGGTAGCACAAACAAATCACCAAATAACTAAATGTAGTGGAAATTAAATTTGACACGAGTGATTTGTTTAGGAATGGGGAAAACCACTGAGGCAAAACCCCACAGGATGAATTCAAGGTCACTACTCTCGAGAATCCACTATTATCAAAACAAGCGGTTACAAGTAAAGGAATCTTAATACCTTATACCAACCTACATTTGAACTCTTAACCCAATACCCAGTTGGACTTGCAATGTAGTGACAATCTCTCATTTCAATGCACGGCTCCAAGTACTTGACTAACCAATTGATCCATGGATCCCACTACATGTCTAACACACCAACTTGAGAAATATGCTGGCTGAAAAGTTCTTCAGTTTATCTATGTTAGGACATATGTAGTTGTTCAACCTTGTGAACATATGTCATTATTTTATGTAGTTGGCTTATCCTTAGACAAAACGCACTTTACTTGTAATTGGGTAGAACTAGGATGGGTTAAACACTTCAAGAAACAGTGGTTCAAGATTAAGTGTTGAAGCCGTCAAAGTCTGTCCAAGATACAAGCAAGGAAGTGCTGGTTTTTAAATCTCGACACCTACCTCGACAGATACATCTATCGAGATTTAAAGAAGCTGTTTTGCCCGAGCCTCGACAGCTGTCTCGACACCTCTCGACACCTCTATCTGTCGAGAATTAAAGAAAACAGAATTCCAAGTCTGTTTCAAGTCCAATCCGTGTGTGTGTCTTTGGGAATTCTTTTCTCCTAACCCTAGACATATAAAAGGATTATTTTAAGGGCCGTCAAAGTAAGCAACAAGCAGAAATCACAAGACACAAGTTGCTTCTTCTCTATTCATGCAAATTGTGATTTGTGAGACAAAGTTCGTGCCCTAGTTCATCTCTGATGATTTGAAGAACTTTGCAGCCAACATTCTTTCTTCCTCAAGTTGGTGAGTGAGTCACGTACTTGGATTCGTGCAAAAGGAGTAAGCCGCGTACTGGGATCCGCGCATCACATTGGTTAGTCACGTACTGGGAGCCGTGCATTGAAAAGGAGAAATTGTCACTACAGAACAAGTCCAATTGGGTATTGGGGTAAGAGTTCAACTGTAGGTTGGTGAGGTACTGGGATTCCTTACTTGTAACTGCTTGTTGTGATAATAGTGGAGTTTCGGGAGTGGTGACCTTAAATCACCCGGTGGGGTTTTTGCCTTAGGGTTTTCCCCATTCGTGAACAAATCACCGTGTTGTTTATTTTCCGCTGCATAACTTAGTTTGGTGATTTGTTTGTGCTGCCACGTGATTGCATGTTAATTTGATTAATTAATAACTGGGCTAATTTAATTAATCTAAATTATCACAAGGGGTCAACGCGTTTGTGGCCTGTCAATCTACATGATGAAAATCAAGAAGCTCCTTATTTACAAAACCCTATAGTGTACAAACGCAGCAGCTTCTTCAAGAGAAAGATGAACTAGGGCAAATTGTCTCCAGTCACACTATGCATCAATAAAACCTTTGCATCCAGTTGCATCAAGTGAGATAGCCCTTAAAATAATCCTTATATATGTCTAGGATTGTGAAAAAAGAAAACCTAAACACATAGCTTGGATATGCGTGAAAAATAGATCTAAAAATCTGAATTTTATAATTCTCGATAGATATAGCTGTCGAGATATCTGTCGAGTTTCGTATATTAAACCACGATAGATACATCTGTCGAGCTATTTGTCGAGATTTAATGAACAACACTTCTTCACTTGATTCTTGGACAGATTTGCATGGCTTCAATACTTGGACTTGAACTCTTGTTCCTTGAAATATTAAACACATCCTAGATCTACCCAATTACAAGTAAAGTGCGTTTTGTCAAAAGATTAGCCAATTCTATATGACATATGTCCTTAACATATTCTACATATGTGCTAACAATCTCCCCCTTTAGCAATCCGTGATAAAACCACAATAAACAAATGAAATATGAGAGAAGTCATAAATCACTCAACCTTTATTTCTGAAATATTTTAAACAAAACTCATCTAAGCATCTTAGTGTGAAACAAAAATAAAAGATTGCATACAATTAAAAATAAGAAACATTTGTATAAAGAGAAAAAAGAAACAACATGTGGAGAGATAGGTGAAAAGTGATAACAACATCATCAAATATATATCAATAATGAATACAAAGCTTGCTATCACTAAGTGGTCACAAGACCAATGTACAAGAACAATGTATCTAAAAGAGAAAGAAAAGAAAATATACAAAAGTCCTCACTATATCCCTCAAAAACAAAAACACTCCCCCTAACAAAAATATCCTATGCTAACTCTCTCCCTAAGTACATGACTACCCTCATACTCAAAACTACTCCCCCTTTTGTCATGAATTACAAAGGGCAAATCACTGAGAAGCAGTCAACTCATCATCACCAGAAGAGCTAGCATCCTCATCCTCATTTGCATCATCATCACTGGAGCCAGCATCATCGCCCTCATCCTCTAAAGCTTACGGAGATGGAGATGAAGATGTAGTGAAACCACCAATGATAGCCTGTCGTCATGCGATACGACCAACATGGGTGTTCACCTAACACAACTCATTACTAAGAGTGTCAAGGTGTGCTATGATGGCCTCAAGAGTCATACCACCTGCAAAAGAAGAGGGTGCAGAGGTGGATGGAGTAGAACGGACTAGAGGAGTCGCTGTCTCAATCCATGGCTGCTTTGGTCGAAGCTAGGCCTCGCTCCGTCTAACGGACACCTCGCTAATGGCACCCATGATAGAGAAATGAGGAGACTCTAGATAAGAAATAGAGGAGTGGCGAATGATCTTCGTGATAGTAGAAGGAAAGATAAGTTTATCACCGGTCGGCGTATTCTTATAGACATCTATAAGAAAGAGATTGAAATGAGAGGGAAAGTCAATGGTAAGGTCCTCAATGAGGGATAATAAAAATTGAGCACGAGGCTCAGTAATAGAATTATAATGAGACAAGGGATGTAAAACAATATCACAATATTCAAGAAACTCGGGCCTTTTGCAAAGCCCGAGCATGAGGTGTCTTGACAGTCACCCCATGATGAAGGTGTTTCACAAAAGAGAGACAAGAGTTCGTCTTTGGACACAGTCCGTAGAAGATGACAGTTGGGGTAATTAGGATGTGATACCCTCGGGACGTGTAGCACATCAGATATAAGCTCTAGAGTGGCTACTATATGGATACCTCGAACAGAATTGATGAAATGAGGCATAGAATAATCGAATTCATACATATTGGAGTAAAACTCCTGTATGATCATGGAGGGACAACTCACTGAGATCTCATAAAGAGATTCCCATCCCTATATGTGAATGACAGCAGGTAGATTAGCATCAAAGAAGTCCGATAAGATAACATGGCGTTCCGAATGAATGCCACATTTGGAGAAGTTCTTCGAGAAGTCTTGACGGGCATTCTCATCATAGAACCTGACATGAAGTGGAGTAGAGTCAGAAGGAGAAGATACTTGGAACAAAGAGGGTTCCAGGATGGAGCATTTTAAGCTTTGGTGTGATGCGCAGACTATCCAAGAGAGAGAGAGAGAGAGAGAGAGAGAGAGAGAGAAAGAGAGGCACTAATCAACAGATATACCAAAAAGAGAAAAAAGAATTATACTTATGGATGAATATTGCATGATCATGTGATGTGAAACAAGAATATCATCATGGGCTCAGCCCAATCCAAACCTACCAACACATAAGGTTCCAACATAGAAAACACACATCTATAATGCACGAAACATTGTGAAAATGCAAATGTGACGCAATGCATGAACATATAGGATCATATAAGCAAAACCCAACCCAAAACTTTCACAAAATACTCACCATTATAAAAACCCCAAAAAATTTTCAAAAACCCAAAACTTAGATCTAAATGTATGAAATGCTCTATTGTAGGCTCTTATGCTTGAAAAAGCCTTCTTAGTGCAAGGGATGGTTTGGCGAGTAGGGAATGGGGGTTCTGTACGAATTAAAGGGGACCGTTGACTGCCAAATAAAGCTTGCTACTCTATTATTTCATTCTTGCCACAGGTGGATGATGATACATAAGTTAGCTTCTTTATTGACCAAGACAGGTTTGTGTGGAAGGAATCGGTGGTTGAGGAGCTTTTTTCTCCCTCATGAAGCTAACATTATTTTGAGCATTCCTCTGAGCTTTAGGTGACCTCCTGATCGTATTGCTTGGGCTCTTACTCCTTCGGGTTTATTCTCTACTAGAAGTGTTTAAAAATTGATTGTTTCAAGCGCTTCAACTTCCATGGCAGGCAGCTCCAATGAGGACGATCAAAGGAAAATTTAGGAAAGGATTGTGGTAGCTCTGGGTTCCTAATAAAATCAAGCTTTTTGTGTGGAGGGCTTGTAATGATGCTCTGCCAACTATGGAAAATTTGTTTCGTCAGCATATCGTTAATTTGATCAATGCAATCTCTGTCAAGAACAGACTGAGGATGTTATGCATATTCTTCGGCTATGCAAGGATATCTCGAGTGTTTGGTTGTTTCTAGAGTGGTTTAACCACACGATTCCGGTTCAACCTGTTAATTTTCATGAACTCCTGACTAGATTCATGTATTGTCCAGACGAGTATCGTGCTAAGATTTTTGTTATTGCTGCCTGGAGCATCTAGAACAGAAGGAATGCTCTGCATTTTGGGCATAATGCTATCCCTGTGGATCGTATATGCAGTAGCACTGGAAATTTTTTGCAGGAATTTTTGGCTTCCCAAGAAGAGGACTCGGTCCTTCCTTGCCCTTCTTCTATGCAACATTGGTGTCCTCCGGCGTCTGATATGTGTAAGGTTAATTTTGATGCCGCGGTCTTTCGATCTTCAAATTTGGCAAGTTTGGGTGTGGTAGTTCGCGAGAGCAGTGGAGTAGTTGTTGGTGCGCTCTCTGTTCCATCTCTCTTTGTAGTTCGGTGGCTGAGCTGGAAGCATTAGCCTGTCTGAGGGCTGTTCATTTTGCGCTAGAAATTGGCCTTACCCAAGTGGTTTTTGAAGGGGATTCAGCTGCTGTTATTGATGCTCTTTGGCAAGGGTCAAGTGAGCATACTTGCTATGGGAACGTGCTAGATGATATCCAAGCTTATATTTCAGCTTTTTAGGTTTATGATTTTAATTTAGTTAGTCGTTTGTGTAATTCGATTGCTGATGCTTTTGCTAAGAAAGCTAGTTCTGTTGTGGGTTGCAGGTTTGGAAGGGTGACATTCCTGCTGACATTGCTCCTCTTTTATTTCGTGATGTTCATTGATTTTTGTTTTGAAAAAATTCCCAGGCCTGGGGTCTGATTTCTCGAAAAAAAAATGTATGAAATGCATGAAAAAGAGAGAAAACGAGATCATACCAGTGAAGGAAGGATCACTCTAGACTGAAAATCAAATGGGTTTGAGGTTTAGAGAGAGAGAAATGTGTTTGAGAGGTGAAAAGACACAAAATTGTCGAGAGATATCAAATAAATGAAGTTTGAAATCACGTTGGATCTATTTATAGAAAACACATCTCGATGGATCGAGAGCTATCAAGAATTTATCAAGCACTAATTCTCGACAGATGAATCTGTCGAGGTGCTGTCGAGAATCTGTCAACGGCAAAATACCTCGATGGATTGAAAATCTATTGAGCAGACAGAAATTTTCTCGATGGATCAAGAATCTGTAGAGAAGCTATTGAAACAAATTCTAGAAAGTTTCGATGGATCGAAGATGCAATACGATCTGTCAAGAAAAGCAGTCCAAAGGTCTTGATAGATAGCTATTTGTCGAGCTTGATAAAAACAAGTTTTCAAAGAAGAGAAAAACACAGAAATGAATGCAATCAAGCAAGCTACTCAACCAAAGATTCAAACAACATTTTAAGCTCTCAAAAACATCTCTCGACAAGAAAAATGCAAAGCATTTAGATCCAAAACACACACACACACACACACACACACACACACACACACACACACACACAACAAGTCTAACCAATTTTATGTTTCAAAAACAAGTCAAGACAATTTAGTGAGCATACATTAACACATGTATTTCTTGTGATGGCCAAATCATATTGTACTTGCACATGTATCAAAAGTAGGAAAGAATTTTGCATGTTGTGTGTAAAAAACATCACAAGATTGCATAAGTGTTTACATGTTATGACGATCTGAGATATAAGAAAATTAATTTAACTCACAAACAATCATAACTGCTTGTAGGGGACTATCACTTTCGAGGTGCATCCTATAACTCCCACATCTCCTATAAACACGCTTGCAACCATATTTAAAAGCATTTTGATTCTTTTTACTTTTGATTTTTCTTTGCAGATATTTTGTTTTGATTATATCATGCATGGGCATATAAGAGAGAGAAGAAATACCCAATTATGTTAAGCTTTGACATTGCAATTTTGTTATGCCGGAGCATATAAATGTCATATCATGATTGGCGGGCTTTAGTGGTGAGATGGTTATTTATACCTTTCTCTTATGATTTTTTAGTCATTTGTGTCAAAAAGAGTGATATGAGTGTCAAGTACAAGAGATTACTTAATCTTACTCATTACAAACACAAGCCACAAAGCTCACTTGCTTAATTGTGCATAGAGATGCTCATCTAAGTTACAAAAGATACAAAATTTAAAAAACTTTGTTCCAATGGCCATCCAAGGTACACAAGTACCAATGTACACAAAACACACACTATTTTTATATTTTTCTGATTTTCCAAAAAAAAATATTTTTTCTTTATGAAAAACAAAATAAAGCAAAACTGAAAACAAACAAACAAAACATACCATAAAATTAGACTGACTCAAACAAGAAAGCAAAACACACAAGTAATGCATAAACAAAAAAAGAAATGGAGAGAGAGAAAAAGTGACTGAATCACTTAGAGCATTTTTCCTTCCACACCTTGGAAGAACCTTTCCTTTGAGCGAACTTGTGACTCAGTGGTGAGGGGGAAGAATTGAAACCATTCAAGTTCGAAAGAAACACGAGGGCGTTAAGAAGATCTCCAAGAGGAGCAAAAGAGGATGGAATTTAATTCTGGTTTCCAGATGAAACCATATTGTTACTCTGTTGAGTGGCTAACCACTTGTAGCAATTAGGTCAAGTATGTCCAGAAGCTCTACAATAATGACAGAGATGCTGCTTCTTTTGTTTAGATTTTTGGTTATTACCCTTCTTAGTCCTAGTGTTTCTAGTCTCTTTCTTATCAAGTTTAGGGGATGCTCCTAAGATAGATTTTTCCTTGTTTATGTTCTCACCAGCTAAAACAGTTTTCACATCATTGTTCTCAGAATCAACATTATTAGCAAGTAAAACAAACACAGTAGTATTAGAGGAAGCAATATTAGAGAAAGAGAAATCATACCCTAAACCAGTTCAATCAGAAGCAGATTTTCGAAAGCTAAGCATCTCATCGAGCTTTGCACTCGAAGTCCTCTCCAACTAACCTCTGACTTGAAACAGCTCTGCTTCAAGCTTTTTGGTCTTTTTAGCCAAGAAATTGTTTTCAAACCACAGTGCTCCAATGGTTTGATTAGCTTCATCAAACTTTGTGGAAGGCTCTTCTCGATCAAGTTTCACATCACTTAACTTCTTGGTGGCCAGCCTATATAGTTTCTCGTGCTTCTCAGAAGTTTTGTACAATTTTTCATAGGCTGTATGGATGTCATCTTGATTGTCCATTTTCTCAAACTTAGAATCCACCAAGTCCTCTTCATCATATACTATTTTTGAACCCCCATCAGTAGGATCAACTGTAGCAATGAAGGCATTCAAGATTCCCTCGTCATCATTGTCATCTGAATCATCCTCAAGCTCGGTGTCACTCAAAGTAGCAGCAAGGGCCTTGCTTTTCCCAATAGTCTTGAGATAAGTTGGACGTTCTTATTTCATGTGTTTAAAACCTTGACATCAAAAGCATTTTGGTCCGGAGGGAACAGTGTACAGACTGCCATCCCTAGCATCATTCTTCCCTCAATCTTGGCTTTTGAATTGTGAAGAACTAGATCGGTTTTTATCAAATCCTTTTGCATTAGCATTCTTCATGAACTTTTTGAACTACCTTGTAATATAGGATTTCATCTTAGAATCTCCATTATTAGAGGACTCATCAGTATCACTGCTTTTAGCCTTCAAAGCCATGCTCTTGCTCTTGCTCTTACTTGATTTTCTGATCCTAAACAAACCCAATTCATAGGAATGCAAGTTGCTAACCAGCTCTATCAAAGGAATTTGATCAATGTCTTTTGATTTTTCAATGGCAGTGATCTTGGCATGAAATCTCTCTAGAAGAGATCTGAGCACCTTTCTAACAATCTTAGGTTCTAGAATGGTTTCTCTAAGATTAAATGCAGAGTTCACTATGTCCTTCAGCTTGGAGTATAACTCATTAAACGACTCATCCTCCTTCATTTTAATCTCTTCAAAGCTCATGGTAAGCCTTTGAAGTTTTGAATCCTTGACAGCCTTAGTTCCTTTATAGGTTGTCTGGATGATAGTCCATACTTCTTGGCAGTTTTAGTAGAGGATGTCTTCTTGAACTTCTCATCTGTTACTGTACTGAATAAAGCATTCAATGCTCTACTATTAAAGTTTCCCGCTTTGATCTTAGCATCATCCCAATCAGACGGCGCTTCCTTTGACTTCATCCAGCCTATCTCCATAACTTGCCACAGTTTCTCATTAAAAGACTGCAAAAAAGTTCTCATGAGTACTTTCTAGTATGCATAGTTAATACCATCAAATAAAGGATGAATAATAAGAGACCGTCCTCTATCCATGACAAATAGGGGTCAATGGATCACACAGTAAAGATTCAAACCTAATCAGAGTGTGCTTGTTCTAATACCATTTATTGGACCGTGAGCTGTGTCATTCCACCTCAAATCCAATTGGTTATGAAAAAGCACACTCAAATCTTTTATGACATTCGACATCACACCACGTGGGCCTATTTTTAGAGTGGTTGTAGAGAGTCAAATTGTGGTCCTCCCAACAATCTCTTCCTCACAATGACACTCCCGTGACTCAAGCCCATGACCTTAGCTTTGATACCACTTAATAGGCCAAGAATGTATTGACCCATTGGGTGAATAAACCAATTAATTAGCCAAGTGAATTAATTAAGTCAATTAACATGTAATACGCGTGGTAGTACAAACAAATCACCAAATAACTAAATGCAGTAGAAATTAAATTTGACATTGGTGGTTTGTTTACAGGTGGGGAAAACCACTGAGGCAAAACTTCACCGGGTGACATTTAAGGTCACCACTCTCGAGAATTCACTATTATCAAAATCAGTGGTTACAAGTAAAGGAATCTCAGTACCTTATACCAACCTGCAGTTAAACCCTTACCCCAATACCCAGTTGGACTTGTAATGTAGTGACAATCTCTCCTTTCAATGCACGGCTCCAAGTACGTGACTAACCAATTGACGCATGAATCCCAATATGTGTTTAACACTCCAATTTGAGAAATATGTTGGCTGAAAAGTTCTTCAGTTCATCCACATGATGAAGATTAAGAAGCTCCTTATTTACAAAACCTTACAGCGTACAAATGCAACAGCTTCTTCAAGAGAAAGATGAATTAGGAAAATTTGTCTCTGGTCACAATATGCATTAATAAAACCTTTGCATCTAGTTGCATCGAGTGAGATGGGCCTTAAAATAATCCTTACATATGTCTAGGGTTGTGAGAAAAGAAAATCTAAACACATAGCTTAGATATGCGTGAAAAACATATCTGAAAATCTGAATTTCGTAATTTTCAATAGATACAGTTGTCGAGATATCTGTTGAGCTTCATATATTAAACCTCAATAGATATATCTGTCGAGCTATCTATTGAGATTTAATGAACAATACTTCTTCACTTAATTCTTGGATAGATTTGCATGGGTTCAATACTTGGAATTGAACTCTTATTCCTTGAAGTGTTAAACACATTCTAGATCTATCTAATTATAAGTAAAGTGCGTTTTGTCAAAGGATTAGCCAATTCTATATGACATATGTTCTTAAGATGTTCTACATATGTCCTAACATTTGTGATAAACATTCTTCCATAATGGGGAGAAACATAATTTTTCCCAAGTTTTTCAGTGCGTAATATATATATATATATATATATATATATATATATATAAAACTTAAAGTGGTGCATAAAAAAAAAAAAAAGACACAAAACAAAACAATACAAAAAAAATAAAATAAAAAAAAATAAAAAACATTGTTCAGGAAAATTGTGCATGAAATAGTGAATTTTAGCTCACCAAAATTGACTAGGCCAAAAAAGAAGTCTAAGAATGCAACAAAATGTCATAACAATTTCACAATACATTTATTTTTATTTGTGGTTGCAATTGATCTAATATTTTATTTTATATTTATTTTGACTTATAAGAAACTTACACCTCAATAGTTATAAAGATATTGTGACATATACAAAATTACCTAACATTATCACAGTACCTTTATTTTCAGTTGTGGTGGGTTTTCGATGCAGGATGCAAAAGTGTCAAGAAGCAGAACACGTTAATTTCTAGAATACAAGAAACAAAACACGTTTTCTTCTGAAAATAATCTCGACTCCATGAAAGTTCCTTGAATCCACAAGGAGAAAGGATTCTAGAATCCACCAAAGGGACAATAGACAAAAGTCTGAATTTTTATTAATATCAATAATACTAAAAAAAATTTACAGCCTTAAAGGCCTATTTAGGAGCTCCGTAAAACTTGACGAATAAGAAAATATATTCTAAAATAACTCCTAATTAATACCTAATCATAGTGGAAACCAAATTCGACCTAAAAGAACATTAAAAGCACCTAAACACAAGGAAATAAATCACCTAAACCTAAAATAATTTTTTTTACGTAAAAATATCAAAATTAAAAACTTACAAAAATTGAATTGAAGATTCTGTCATACATCAGACCCTTCCAATTGAAACAAACTTGTCCTCGAGTCTATCTTTGAAACCTGAAATCTTCTGCTCCAAATAAACAAATACTTTGAATACTTGAGCCCTTCGATCTTCTTTCTATACGTGCAACTCATTAATGGGATAAACCAATAAAATTGACTTTCTTTTTCTTTGGTCTTTATGTAATTGTAGAGATTTACCAAATAAGAACTAACAATTGAATCAAATCTATCAACCCCAATAAAATTAATAAACTTCAGTGTATCACTTACCATCAAAATAAAAGGATCTTGAGATTGACAATCATATGATTTGATTTCATTGATATCCTTGAAACTTTCATCATCAATTTGTTCTTCAATTGTCTCTATCATCTCGACTTCAATATCTTTCTCTATAATAGGGTCTTTATTAATCCCCTACACAATCTTAATTTTAGATTCTTCTTCTATAACAATTGCTGGAAAAATACATATTTGTATCGCATACAAAACATACGCAATGGAAAATTAACAAATCTACTTCATTCGCAATTGATAACATGTACAATATAAGTTTCAAAATTTAAGAACAAGAAAGCGTACGTTGGTGTGGTGAAATTCAAAACAAAAGATTAGAAGTACTTGGAAATACTTTTAATCTTCACTCCAATTCCACTTAATGTCCAAGAAGTGTGATATCTTAATCAGTTTCCAAGGAGAGAATAAGAGAGTATCTCACACTCACATACAAATCATTTCATTCTTTATAAAAAAAATTATTAGGAATTCTCTTATGAAATTCTGTATGTTTCTCTCCTTATGTATAACTGATTATCTAATTGGGCTAGCCTTTTGGGCCATTTCAATTGGGATTTAGTATGTGGCTTGAAGTGAGACCAAAAGGGAACACATAAGACTCTAGCTTCAATAGGCCTTGGGCTTTTTTGTCAACTCTTAACAAGCCTAAAGTTACCATTAATTATATTCAGTATCACTATATGAATATAATTGCACTCTAGGCCTTATTATTAAATTATAGCCCAAAACTTTTATATACATGCAACCTCTTCATTAAAATATTTGTAGTAATACAAAGTTATGAATGTTGACTACCACTTTGAAGATTACTACATCTTAATCCTTGAGTACCCGGTTTAATCCTTTAAGTTAGTCATCATTTATTTATAAAATATAATTTTATAAATATATACTTTAATAACTCCTTACTAAAGTGGTTGGGTCCAACACTCTGAATAACTAAACCCATTAAACTTATCTCAAGGGAATATTTTATGTCTCGGTTAAGAGATTATGAATTCCATTTTGAAAATATATGTTCCATCAACATTAAATGCGGCTGCCCAACATACTGAGGTTTTAGTGGTGACTTTAGATCTCACTCCTAATATATCAAAACAACCTACATTTTATGATCGTGTTCATTGTTCTCTTAGAATTTAGAGTCGATGTAAATAAAAGCCGTGAGATTTATTATTCATTTGACAATCGTTAGGAGAATAATAAATCTCACAGTGGTCCACTTCAATATGTCTTAACTCTTAAAACATATCAACATATCAATTAGAAGTCTCCACTTCCATGATCAAAGCAAATGATCTTAGTTGATATGTTATAGTTTTCATAGATGAAATGTCCAATTTCATCACCGACTACGAACTAAAATTATGAGTTTACAAAGAACTTATGATTTATATCTTCCGTGACTAAATCACAAACTATGCATCTTATAGACTAAAATAATGTCCCATTAGTTCATTTATAAATAGTCTCATATAATTAAACAATTTAATTATTTATGACATGCCAATAAATTGGATTTTAGGGCATAAACCCCAACAACAATGTCTTCATTAATTTCCTTAGAAATGTCTATATTTTCTTCATGAAAAATATGTTGTTCAACATATAGTTCTTCTCTTAATGGTGGAATGTATGGTTTTTCAAAATAATTCAAGTGTGAACTTTTTGGCCAATTATAATCTTGTTTTGTATACGAAAAAAGTTCATCACAGTCCTAAGAATTATATTTGATAGCAAGCATCTTTTTCATCCTTGGCCATGAAAAAATTTTGTCTTTACATTGTTGGATTATATCATCCTGTATTCGTTCTCACCAACATAAGGCATACTCTTTAAGCTTATACAAAGCAAGTTTAACTTTTCTCTCATCACAAATATTCTCATAGTCAAATAAATCCTATAGATCAAGTAACCAATCAAGAAAATCTACTCTATAAAAATAACCATTATAACTTGTAATTCTTCTATAAGGCTTGTATGAAATTTGCTTACAATTGAGTTGCCCGTGAGTTATGTCTCCTTGATAGTTATCCCAATTGTTTCCATGCTTCAACGATGACATCCTAGCAAAGATATTTGTGAGTGCTAGCTATACGTCACGTAATACTTGCTATGTTTTATGTCATCGGAACTGTTACCGTCACATTTGTTAGCCACTAGACTAGGATAAGTTAAGGCTCTGATACCAACTAATACAGGATACAAAAGCATTAAAAAGCAGAACATGTCTATTTCTAGAAAATAAATAAATAAATAAAACACGTTTGTTTTTGAAAATAACCTTGAATCCACAAGGGTCCTTGAATTCAGAAAAAGAAAGGTTTTTGGAATCCACCAGAGAGAGAATAGACAAAAGTTTAAATTTTTATTAATATCAATAATACTGAAAAACGTTTACAGACTTAGTGGCCTATTTACAAGAAAATATATTCTAAAATAATTCCTAATTAATATCTAACCATAATGGGAACCAAATTTGATCTAAAAAAATATTAAAAGAACCTAAAAACAAGGAAATAAATCACCTAAACCTAAAATGATGTTTTTTTTACATAAAAATATCAAAATTAAATAATTACAAAAATGAAATTGTAGATTCTGTCCTATATTAGTTTTTGTCTAATATTTTATTTATTTATTTTAACTTATAAGGAATTGAGACCTTAGTAATTCTGAAATATTGTAACATAACAAAAAATTACAATATTTTCACAATAAAATTTTATTATTTTATTTTATTTTGACTTGTAAAGAACTAACAAATCAATAATTATGAAAATATGGTGACAATTTGTTGTGTCAATATAACTATTCCTAAACCAAAATAATGCGTCAACACATATAAATATATATTTTTTAAAGCGAGCTCAAACTAATGTTAGTACATCTATACTATCTATAACAGGATTATTCTCTTTAGACTGGACTTTTACGTGGTTCAAAAATACTCCTAAAACTTACGTTTAATAGGGGCAAAAATTGAGGAAAATCCGGTAAAAACATA
The DNA here is from genome assembly GCA_032878915.1 of Castanopsis chinensis. Classification (NCBI taxonomy): domain Eukaryota; kingdom Viridiplantae; phylum Streptophyta; class Magnoliopsida; order Fagales; family Fagaceae; genus Castanopsis; species Castanopsis chinensis. Next base: position 213,543 of record JAVQMG010000009.1, read on the forward strand.
TCTCCAACTCCACGTAAAATACCTACAAAATAGGACATTCTCTTATTAGTCCATGTCTTCAAAAAAACTTATCCAAATATTAAAATTAAAATTTAAAAAAAAAAAAAAAAAAAAAAACTTCTTAGTCCACTTTGATATTTCCCTCAAGACCACGTTCCAACTTTTTTTTTTTTTTTTAATTTATCGACTTACCAAGTTTTTTTATTTATTTATTTATTTTTTTTTAATTTCCAGTTTCCTTAATTCCTAACCTCATGTACTCTAGACTAAATAAATAAAAATAAGAGCCTTATCGCACGCGCAAAGCACATGTGATGAGGCTAGTATGATATATTAGAATACCATAAAAAAAATAATTAAAAAAAAAAAAAGGCTAGCCGAAATGGTGAGTTCCAGCTAACCAATTGACTAATCACTAAACCAAAAAGGGATCTCCCCCCTTCTTTTACTGATTTTTTTTCTTTTTTTTGGGTCTTTTAAACTTGATTTCTCTAAATAAATGAAAAAAAGAGCCTCATCACACACGTTTAAAGAGCCTCATCGCATGTGCAGATGAGGCTAGTATGATATATTAGAATACCATAAAAAAAATTTAAAAAAAAAATGAGGAAAAAAAGGCTAGCCGAAATGGTGAGTTTCAGCTAACCAATTGACTAATCACTAAACCAAAAAGGGATCTCCCCCCTTCTTTTACCCGTTTTTTTTTTTTTTTTTGGTCTTTTAAACTTGATTTCTCTTTATTTTTAGGCTTTTAAGTAATAGTATTAAATAATAAGTGTTGTGTCTACCACATTTTTACAATACTTTTATAACAAATCTTTAATGGTAATTTATGATTCTTATGTGAACCCCACCACTGAAATTATTTTTTCCCCACCAATAATAATAATCAATAATAACTTGCCATTTAAAATTTAGTATAAAAATTTTGTAAGCATAACATTTTTAATATTAAAAAAATTTCTTTCTCACATTTTTTTTTTTTTTTGAGGGAATTCTTTCTCACCTAAACTCACCTTTTTTTTTTGGTAAATCAGGAATATATTAAGAACCTCTAATCGGGGAAGGAAGTTGGAGGACAAAGCCTCTCATAATACATGCCAATACTGCCATAAAAGAAAAACATCGAGATGTCCGCAGGTGGACTATCAAAGATAACAAAATCAAGCTGACTAAAAGGCCCTTTCCTAGCTAGTGCATCAGCACACTTATTGGCTTTGCAATAACAGTAAGTGATCTTAACCTGAGGGAAGCGGCTAGCAAGCTCCTTGCAATCCACAATAAGGGCAGAAAGGTTGAGATTAGGTGTATTGCTATTACTAATCCAGTAAAAAATGATCCTAGCATCAGTCTCAATCTCCACAGCAAGAAAGTTTAGAGATAGGCACAAGGTTAAGCCATCCCTAAGTGCCCAAAACTCAGCCTCTACACTAGTATCCACTCCAATATTGCGGGTGAATCCCTTAATCTAGCCACCATGGCCATCACGAATTACCCCTCCTCCTCCAGCTCTGCCCGGATTGCCCAAAGATGATCCGTCCGTATTTAGTTTAGCCCATCCCAAGCTCAGCCTTAACCAGTAAACCCTCCTAATTTCCTTCGTTATCGCTCTACCTTGTTTACCAACACAGAACATATACTCAGTAGCGGCATGGACAATAAAGGACCACAAGGATTGATTAGGCCTCACTCCCTTAAAGAAGATATTGTTCCTGTGAATCCATAAGTTCCAAACCACAAAGGAGAATAGAACATTCCAAGGAACCAAATTTGAAGTGTGAGATTTCAACATCAAATTTTGCTTTAGCCACACCTCAATATCAAGCCTAAAGAAGTCTGACATGTCCGAAACTATTGAGAACTTCCCCCACACTGATTTGGCAAAGCTACAATCTCTAAGAACATGCAAGATTGATTCCCTTCCATTACTGCAAATTTGACACTCAGTATCTTGCTCAAGACCTCTCTCCTAAAGCACTTCCTTAATTGGGGTGCTTCGATGATAGCACTTCCATAAGAAGGCCTTAATCTTTGGCATAGAGTCTATCTTCCAAACCCACTCGTCCTTGAACCTACTTGGAGAGCCAATATCACCTTTAGTTATGGCATAAGCAGACTTTTGATCAAACTCCCTAAAGGGTGAGAAGCTCCACACCACATTATCTTCACTCCAATGGTTGGTAGGAAAAGGAACAGCTCTAAGCAACCCCATAATCCTATCAGGAAACACAACGGAGCATCTAGAGAAATCCCATCGACCTCCCACACGAGCATCTTGCACCATCCAATGCTCCTCTTCCCTCCTTAAAAGGCCTTGAATCAAGCTTCTAACATTTCTTGTGTCTAACCACTTGTCATACCAAAAATTTAATTGGCTATTAGAGCCCACCTTCCACTTAGTGCCTTGCTCAAGGATACCCTTGCTTCTTTTTATTCCCTTCCAAACACAAGAGCCGCTCCTATTAGGGTTTCTATACTTGCTGCCTAGGACTTTCGCCCAATCCTTATCCTTATCCTTTTCCCTCTTGAACCTCCAATTCAATTTGGCAAGTAAGGCCAAATTTTTAGGTCTGGCCGCCTACAACCCCAGCCCACCCTCCTATTTGGCTTTAGTAACCGTACTCCAATTGATCATATGCATCTTGAGTTTGTCCGGAGTTGAACCCCAGATGAAATTCCTAGTCACCCTATCCAAGGAGTCAAGGATACAAGTAGTAAGAAACACACTTTTCATCACATAAGAAGGGATGGTGGTCAACATGGATTGGGCAAGAACGACTCTTCCAGCAAAGGAGAGGAGATTCCCTTTCCATCCTGCAAGCTTGGCTTGAATCCTCTCAATTACAAAATTAAAATCATAGCTGCTTGAAACACAAAAGTTGAACAAACCAAAAGCTGGATAGTTAGAGTCATTGACTCTTTTTATATAGTTAATAGATATAGATTAGAAAAAAAAGGGGGGGGGGGGGGGATATAATGTGTGTTGTAACTTGTAATAATAAATAAGGAGAAAATACTTTTCTAGTCCTGACATTTTAGGCGAGTTTCCATTTTGCCCTTTCTTTTTTTTTTTGCTCCTATTTTCGTCCTTATATTTTTTTCAAATTGTTCTCAATGTAGTTCCTATCATCATCATCTTAGTAATGAAATAATAGAAGTAAAAGAAAGCAAAACAAATACAAAAATAAAAGGATAAAAATAACCAATAATAATAATAATAATAATAAAGTAGATGAACAGGGAAAAAAAAAAAAAAAGACCATTGCCCAGGGGACAATTTTATCCAAAATCAAAAAGACAAAAAACCATATGGGGTTGCACTAGCACACCGAACAATCTTGAAGAAATACAGGCAGAAGAAAAAAAACGAAAGAGACAAAAGGCAAAGCGAAAAAAAGAACGTTGCATAGGGACAAATTTGTCCAACATGAAACAGACAAAAGTCATATAAGGTTGCATAGGGGACAATTTTTATTTATTTATTTTTTTCACAGTGTATCTTTAAAGCTTTCAACTAGAGACTAATCATTATTTGCGACGGGAAGGCCCTAATGGGGTAAATCGCTGGTCTAAGGATTTTTTCAAAGTGCAGGTACTCGGACTCAAACTGAGGAGTACACCTAGTCAAATTTAGGACAAGCACTTTAAGACCAAGTGCCGAACCACTTAGCCAACTCACCGAGGTTCATAGGGGACAATCTTGAAGAAATAGAAGTAGAAGAAAAAAATTGAAAGGGACAAAAGGCCAAAGAAAAAAACAAGAACGTTGTACAGGGGCAAGAGTAGTATTTTCTTTCAAACACTGCTATTTTTGTGTATGTTAGCATTCTCATTTCGCAATTTGCAGCAAACAAAACACTTAAAGACACGCACTAGCAGCTCATCTATGTCCATGGGCAGCTTGATGCATTTGGATGCATGAAAACTAAAATTGAAGCCTTTTATATATTTAAATGATTTTTAAAAAAATTACTTAAATTCTACTATCATGTTTTAGATGCAAAATTATTATTAATTAACATGAATAATGTAGATATTTTTTAGAAAGTGTGTAGATACAAAAAATTGACAAAACTTTCACACCTGTTGGCAGTGCCGGCCCAAGGCCTAGGCAAGTTAGGCCTAGGCCTAAGGCCCCACCAAAAAACAAAATTTTGCTTAAGAAAAAATGCCCAACTTTTCTTATTTAAAGGCCCAAATTTTTATGAAATTATATATATTTTCTAAAGGTTGTACATTTTTTTTATTAGTGATGTTAAAGATACTACAAATTTTACTATTGGTTTACAAATTTTCATGTTATTAATCACAAAAAAGTGATATAAACATTCATCAGTTAAATTGATGAAGTTCATCAATGAAAGACAATGTCATATTATATTTTGAATATTTTATAGTGTTTTTAATTAGCGCATCTTTTTTATTTCTATTAAGACTCTCAAAGTATGAGACCAATAGAACCTTAAATCAATTGAAATCCTAAAATATTTCAAAAAGATGTTGCAAATGTGTTAAATCATCAATTATAGATTAATCTCCTGTGATAGTTTGAGACTTTGATTTTTGTAAACTAATATCCTACAAAGCCACACACCAAATAATATCTATCTCTCTCTCTCTTGAAATCAAAATATAAAATTAAAAATTAGATTACAACTTTATTTAACTATGCATCGTCTTATATCTAAAATAAAGTATCTTTTTCAATCGCAATATATTTTTATTTCTTTTTAGTAATATTTATAGTTCAACTATGATATTCAATTCTCTATATGAAATTAACATTAATCTAGTTAGTATTATTTATGTATTTAATGTATCAAATTAACATTAATTTGATTAGTATTAAATAATATTATTTAATTAATATTTACATATTAAAGGCCCGGTTTAAATTTTTCGCCTTAGGCCCCAAATTATGTTGGGCCGCCCCTGCCTGTTGGTATGGTAGATTGATAGTGGTAAGTAAAAGAATAATATTAGTGATGAACCTAGGTAAAAACTAATAAAAGTTTGTCAACTCAATTATTCTGGAAAACGTTGTAAATTTTTTTATGTATAACTTTTTTTTTAGACGTGCTACATTTACAATATTTTTCACAACAAATCATAATTGTTAAGTTATTACTAATTCTAATTTGAACTCACTACTGAAATTATATATTTTGTTATCAACAAATAATAGTCTCTAATAATCTACTACTTAAAATTTGTTGTAAAAATATTGTGAAAAATGTTGTGAACGTAACATTTTTACTTGATAAAAAAATTATTTTACATAATGGCTAGTATTTTAGATTAATTAATATAGTAAACAATACATGTTGATGTTTCTATATAAATATTTAAAGATAAAAGAAGGGTTGTGTTAACAGGTAAATCCAACCAGACACAAGAGTTAATTTTCATTTCCTTAACTATGTAAAACTAGATGGAATCAATACGAAATCGTGTGATTCCGGTTAGATAATTTTTTATCTCATTTTTTTGCTCTCAGCCACACATTTCCTTTCACTTATCAGTTTTCACACTCATAGGATAAGTTTGGTAGACTGTAATAGTTATTCCTATGATTAAGCTATTCAGTAATTTAGTTATATTTTTATTAAAGAGAATAGTCATTCCTTATGCATATCTATTCTTTAAAATGAGGAATAGCTATTCATCTCTAAAAGAGTTGTAACAGCTCTATTCCTTAGTAGGTATACTAATTTCTAAAATTCATATATATATATATATATACATATATATTTCCAAATAAACAAACTTTCTATATGCACATAATAATTATGAAAATAAAAAATCATAAAAAACAACTAATCTCTCTTTTAAATTAAAAAAAAAAATATTACTTTTTAGGATATATAATTATATAAGTAAGATATTTCCTAAAATATATCTTAAGTTTGATTTAAAATGTTCTCATTATATTGTCTTCAAGGTTCTATATTGTGTTGTCACCAAATAAATGAATAGTAATAAGTATTATATTACAATATCTTGTTTTCTTTGTAGTACATATTTCTATTTCTATGTAATTATGGTTACAGTTTACTAAACATTCCCATAAAGTTTCTCAATTTACCTTTCACCTCCTCGGCGTTCACACTCAGATAATCTCTCACACGCTCAGGAATAGTGACGCAGCTGGGCCTATAAAATGGGGTGTAAATAGAAGGAGATGCTCATGGATGATTTGGACAGGTTTCTTGGAAGGAAGGACTTACATGAGGATGTTGGCAAGACATGGAAGCGTGGGTGTTTGCTTTATGGCCCACCGGGTACCGGCAAATCAAGCTTGATTGCTGCCATGGCTAATTACCTCAAGTTTAATATCTATTATTTGAACCTTTCCGGTCGGTATACAGATGAAGACTTGAGAAGTATATTGTTCTCAACAACTAATCGCTCAATATTGGTAATTGAGGATATAGATTGCGGTGCAGAGTTGGATGATCAAAGGAGAGAGTTGGACTCGGTTAGCATTCTTTATTCTCATAAAATCTTGTTGTAATTAGAGTCAACTATTGTCGTGCTAGTTAGATTATTATACACTTTAGGCAGTTTTTGTGTGAATCTTACGTGGATTTAATCGGATAAGTGTGTGATTTGTGTGAATATGTACTGACTCTGACATTCAATGTTTATTAGATTGAAATGGACTATGTTAATGTGTATAGTGTTATGGGCATTAGGCCCAACTAGATTATTACTTGTATAACACACATGCTTGTACTACGTCTTTACTTGTACTGCACTTCTATGTTTCATATATAAAGGCACACATGTATATTCTTTAATTGAGAAATACAATACTATTGAATTTAGTATTTCTAATATGGTATCAGAGCCATTGCTTTGACATTTTCTTAGCAGTCTTGTCTTTATTAGTGTTACTCCATCGTCCTTTGGTTTCTGACCTGTAGCGGCTATCGTTGAGGAGTTCCACACTGTAAAGACCACTACCCTTTTCAGCACCGCCGCGCATCTTGCTCCAATCAATTTTCTGCAAGTACCACTGAGTTCGCCTTGCGCCGATTGACAAACTCGTGGAAACCTCGAAGCCATTGGAGACTGCACGCTCCCCTACACACCCCCAAAGGTTCTGCTTTGCAGCTCACGCGACCACGCGCCACTGCACAACTAGGTTCTTGATCCACACGCTCCCACGCGCCACGTCTTCCAGTCACGCGCCTCCACGCACTTGCACGTGCTTCACGCGCCTCAACCCTTCTACTGACGTCATTGCTTACGTCATCATGCCACGTCAGCCGAAGTTGTGTCATCGTTGACACCACTTGCTTGCATCATCCACTGACGTCATCGTGTGACTTTTGGTAGTTGACTGTTGACTTTCAGCTGCTTTGACCGTTGACCTTCAGTAGGTTGACCATTGACTTTTGCCAAAGTTGACTTTTTTGTAGCCCAGGTGCTCCTTACTCAGTTTTTTCGTGTAGATTTCATTTTTGCATATTTTGCTTCTAAATGAAGAATAAGGACAGGTCTTCTTCTTGTTGCAATAATCGTCGCCGACATTCTAGCAAACGTTTTTGCAATTTTTGCAAACGTTTTGGCCACAATATTGAGACTTGCTATCATCGCAACAAATCACTTTTTTCAATTTTTGTTGTTACTGTTGCTAACACTGAGAGTGTCCAACCAATGGCTCCCGTCTTTGCACAATCTAAGTCTTCAAGTCATACTTTCACCATGTTCACAGATGACCTTAAAAACATCATCGCCAATGTCATTCATATGGTTGGTAATGCATCTTATTCCTCTTCTCTCTCAGCTTTATCTAGTATGTCTCCTTCCTCTTGGCTTATGGATTCTGCTTGTTGCAATCACATGACACCTTACTCGTCCTTATTTTCTGAACTTAAACCTGCACCACACCCTCTTAATTCGCACAGCAAATGGTTTCACAATGTTTGGTCATAATAGGTTTCGTTTCAACCTCCAACCTCTCAATTCCTGGGATCTTTAATGTTCATAACCTTTCTTACAAATTGTTTTCTGTGGGACAATTAGCTGAGTTGGGTTATCGCATTATATTTGATTATTCTAGGTGTATTGTGCAGGATCTAAGGATGAGACAGGAGCTTGGGACTGGTCCTAAAGTTGGGCGTATGTTTCCCGTGGACAACCTTCATCTTCCACTTGTTGCTCCTATTTTTGTTGCCGCAGATGCTGTATTTTATTCTATTCCTTCCCTTGCACTTTGGCATGCTCGACTTGGTCAAGCATCTTCTTCTCGGGTACAACAATTAGCTTCTAGAGGTTTTTTAGGTTCAGCGTCTACAGAAAATTTTGATTGTGTTTCATGTCAGTTTAGAAAACAACCAGCTTTGTCTTTCAATACTACTGAATCAATATCCACTGATATCTTTGACCTTATTCATTCTGACGTTTGGGGGCCTTCCTCTGTCTCTAGTATTGGTAGATCTTGATATTTTGTTGTCTTTATTGATGATTACTCTCGCTAGAGCTAGATTTTTAATATGAAAAATCGTTCTGAATTATTGCAAGTATATTTTAATTTTGTAAAAAATGGTTGAAACTTAATTTTCCAAACATATCAAAATTTTTCGATCTAATAATGCTCTTGAGTACACTTAATATGCTACTCAAGTTGTTTTGCAGTCCTATTGCACTGTTCATCAACTAACTTGTCCAGGTACCTCTCAACAAAATGGTAGAGCCGAACGAAAACTTTGTTATATTCTTGACACTGTTCGTGCTCTCCTTCTCTCTACCAAAGTTCTTGCTCCTTTTTGGGACGAAGCTGCTCTTTATGTTGTTCATGCTATTAATCGCATTTCCAGTCCTGTCATCCAAAATCAAACTTCATATGAGCTCCTTTTTGGGTCACCTCCAAACTATCACCACCTTCGCTTCTTCGGTTCTGTTTGTTTCTTTCTTCTTCAGCCACATGAGCATAACAAACTTAAGCCTAGGTTAAGGCTTTATTGTTTTATTGGCTATGGTGAAACTCAAAAGGGGTATCAGTGTTATGATCTTGTTTCTCATCATCTTCGTATCTCCCTCAATGTTGTCTTTTGGGAACATCGCCTCTTTGTCGAGCTCTCTTACTTCCTTGCTTCTCTATCTTCCTCCTTTGTCTTAGATCTAATTCCAGATGAAGCACATATTCCTTCCGTAGCTGCTCTTGACCCTCCTATAGCTACTCTTGATCCTCCTGTAGACTTCTCTGTCCAACTACCAGATATCCTTGATCCCTTTCCTAGTTCCCCTTTTAATGAATAGGTGGAAGATGAACAGGTCGAAGACGAGCTACCCAACCTTGAGCTTGAGTCCCCTGCTCCTACTCTGCCTGAAGATCTTGCAGAAGACATTCCACCTCGTCGCTCAACTCGGGTAAAATTCATTCATTCACATTTACTTGACTATCATTGCTACACTGTACAAGTTTCATACCTATCGTGAGGCTTCCACTAACCCTTAATGGCAGATTGCAATGAAAGAGGAACTTGATGCATTATATAAAAACCATACTTGGGACTTGGTCACTCTTCCCCTTGGAAAATCTGTGGTTGGTTGTAAGTGGATCTACAATATTAAAACTCGCTCTAATGGGTCCATTGAATGCTACAAAATTCGTCTTATTGCAAAGGGTTTTACACAAGTGTATGCGATTGATTATGAAGAGACATTTGCTCCAGTTGCTCGTATCTCCTCTGTTCGTGCCCTCTTAACTGTTGCTGCTGCTAGTAAACGAGACCTTTTTCAAATGCATTCCTTAATGGGGATTTAAGTGAAGAAGTTTATATGCAACATCCTCTTAGTCTCTCTGTTAAATCAAACAAGGCTTGTCACATTTGATATGCACTTTATGGCCTTAAACAAGCTCCCTCCACGAGCTTGGTTTGCCAAATTCAGCTCTACCATCTCTCGCTTGGGTTACATGGCCAGCCATTATGATTCTACCTTAGTTTTTCGTTGCACTAACAAAGACACTATTTTACTTCTCTTGTATGTTGATAATATGATCATAACTGGTGATGACTATAGTGGCATTCAAAAACTCAAGGATTTTCTCAGTCAGCAGTTTGAAATGAAAGATCTTGGACATCTCAGCTACTTCTTGGGTCTTGAAATCACTCATTCTACAGATGGACTTTACATTACTCAAGCCAAGTATGCCTCTGAACTCTTGTCTCGAGCTGGACTCACTGATAGCAAGACTGTTGATACTCCAGTTGAGCTTAATGCGCATCTAACTCCCTCAGGGGAGAAACCATTGTCTATTCCCTCTCTTTACAGACGCTTAGTTGGCAGCCTAGTTTATCTCACTGTTACTTGTTTAGACATTTTCTATGCTATTCACCAGGTGAGCCAGTATCTGTCTGCTCCACAATGAACTCACTATGCTGCTATTCTGCGCATTCTTCGGTACCTAAAGGGCATTCTCTTCCATGGTCTTTTCTACTCTGCTCAATCCCCTCTTATTCTCCATGCATTTTCTGATGTTGATTGGGCAGGAGATTTCACTGATCGCAGGTCCACCACTAGTTATTGTTCTCTTCTTCATTCCTCTCTGATTTCTTGGCGAAGCAAGAAACAAATTATAATTTGGCATCACTACATTTTCCGATCACAAAAAAAAAAAAAAAAAAAAAAACCCTAGAGGTGTGATGAAAAATTATTTCACTACACAAAATACTCATCACACCCTTAGGTTTTTTTGTGATTGAAAAATGTAGTGCTCCCAAATTATAATAAATATTCTAAATTAACACTTACCTAAAAAATAACAGAGCTTTTGAGCACACATGTGAGCGCGTGCTCAGAGACTAGTATTCTGTAACTATTATCCATTTTTGCCAATTTTATTTATGCAGTAATCAATGTGTTATTGATTGCAAGATGCTGCAATAATTTAGTATTAACCTTTAGGGGGAGGAAAAAAAGATCCTTGGAATAAATCTTATAAATAGTGCATGTATTGAAAATTTATTATAATTATCAATACTTACATAAGTAAATTAATAAGTTTTTTGTTAAAGGAAATGCTCCTAGAAAGATCTTAAAATTTAGTAACTACACATCCACGTTTGTTTGTTTTTTTCCCCCTTTTGGAGTTGTTGATTTTTTTTTTTTCAACTTTTATGTATGGTAGTTATAATTTTTTGTCTAATCCTAAAATGTAGTTTTTTTATTCTAAAACTTAGCCATTTACTAAACATCCATAACATAAGTAAATAAAAGCTTAAATTTCAAATTTTATGGCAGGAAATACACGTTTGTTTTGGTGGTGTTGTTCCTTTTAAAAAAAATTTAATAACATTTATCAATATTTGTTTAATCCAAAATTTTAGTTTTTAAGTCCTAAAAGTTAGCTACTTACTACACATCCATAACAAAAGTTAAAAATAGTTTAAATTTCAAATATATCAACAACATCAACAACCTTTAAAACTAAGAAAAAGATACGTAACATTTTTTATGAAGTAGTAAATTAATACTTATAGAAAAAAAAATTAAATTGAATTTGACATAGAGTTATACAAATGATAAATATAGTTTCTATTACAAAAGAAATTTTTTTACAACAATTTATTAGATAACAACCATTTTATGTGAGGTTTAATACATATAATAATTCTTGTAAAGTCTCTCACCCGAACTTAACTAATATTCCATTCCAATGACTCCTCAATGCAATCCAAAAAATTTGTGCGTACGTGAACCTGAGAAAGATAAAAGAATTAGGGTTAAACCAAGTATTTAAAAAAAAAAATTTAATCAACAAACCAAAGTTAGCGTGCGCGTTATCTATATATATTAAGAGGATTCGGAAAGTTAGTTATTGTTTTTTTTACTGTCAAAAGTACCCCTAATTTTATTAATCTAAACTAATCAAAATAGGGTTAAAATAGTAAATTCCATCCAGAATAAATTCCTACCCATGTTTGAAACACTACTCCTACTTCTACATTGAAATACTATCCCACATTCTTTTTTTTTTTTTTTTTTTTAAAAACAAACTACCCGAAACACCCCCCCAAAAAAAAACACGCCCAATACACCCAAAGGTCCGAAACACTCCCCACATTCATCAACCAAAAAAAAAAAAAAAATCCCCACGTTCAAATAACGCTCTATCAATTATCTACCCATGTGACTTCTCACAAATACAAACTCTTCCCAATAGTTTTTTTAAAAAAAAAAAAAAAAAACCAATACACCAAAACACTCCCCACATTCATAAAAAAAAAAAAAAATTTTAAAAATAAGTGAGGAAATAGAAGATAATTATTTTTTAGAATTTAATTCTATCATGGACTCTTTAAAATCTAATCACCACATCATCAACTATTTAAATAAATAAAAATAAAATTTAACGCCAAAAACATATACAATGATTGTAAAAAAAAAAAAAAAAGGAAGTGAGGAAATAGTAATTGATCATTTATATTTTGATTATTAATCAGAGAGTATTGTAGTAACTATTTTTATTTCAATTCAAATTTTCAAAATTACATTTAAAAGAAAAAGAAAAAAAAATGAGTTAACTTGATACAGATAAAAAAACCAAAGAAAAGAAAACAAAGAGCAACTTGCAAAAGATAGAACCTAAAAATTTGTTGGTTGAATGCTTCTTTTGTAGCATAAGGCAGCCCTGGTTTTGGATCACAATACCTACAACATGAAATGACAATTCATTAAGAAGTACAGTGGCAGAGTATATGAAGGAACCATTCATTTCAAAAATATATTTAAAAAAAATAGAAAAAAGAAAAAAAAAAAAAAAAAGAGTTAACATGATACATATAAAATTAAAAAAAAAAAAAATAGAGCTCAAAGAAAGTCAATCATAAACGAAAGAAAAGAAAACAAAGAGGAACTTGCAAAAGATAAAAGCTGAAAATTTGTTGAAGCTAAATGCCTTCAATCTGAAGAAGAATGAGAGAAAGAATGTGAGATAGAAACTGCAAAGCGTACGTGAGTTTGTAGATTTTAAAGTGTTGAAATTTTAATTTACATATTTATCCCCGTTAGTTGAAAACTTGTAAATGGGTATGATGAGGGTACTTTAGACATCTAAAATGAAGAATCTAAATAGGAGAAACTCCTTAAATAGCAGTATAGAAAACTACCCCCCTTATTTAATAAAAACCCACCCACAGTTTCTTATAATAAAAAAAAATGCCGTATATCACATCCAAAAAAAAAAAAAAAAATCAACGTTATTTAAGGAGCTAGCTTTATCTTTTAGAGCTAGCCTTATCTTTTGGCCATATTAGTGGTTCTAAACCTGCAATTTTTATGAAAAAATAAGTGTAAATCTCAAATTAAAATAAGTGAAAAATTACAATACTAATATAAATATAAAAAAAAAAAAAAGAAGATTTGTTGTTCTAAAGTTTATTATATATATATATTATGCTTATGCTATATATTTTAAGTTGATCTGATGCTGTGTGTAATTATTTTTATGCTAATCTTCACAGTACCAAAAAATATTCACTCAATGTTTATGAAAAAAAAATATTCACAACATTTTATATATATATATATTTTTTGAGCTATGCTGGAGTGCATCTGTAGATGGTTGTATATCAACTTTACTAATGTTGAAAAAGGAAGAGAAAATTAAAGAGAGAGACGAGAGTGAGAGGCAGAGAAAGAGGAAGGGAAAAAGAGACAGAGGAGAGAGAAAAGTTCCCGGGAGTGAATATATCTGTTCTGAGTGGTTTTCAGCGTGTGGGCTCAACAATTATTTCTCAAATTTGAGTTTTTGGGTGAGAACGACACTGAGCATAAGAACCAAACACAAGTCTAATTTGAGCTATGAGAAATATAGAGATTAAATATGAGAACTGGATTAGAGTTTAGAGTGATGAACAATGAATTTTCAGAATTGAAACCTGAGCTATCTCTAAATCAAACAGGCCCTTAAGTTCACAATAAATTTGAAAAAAATACAATAATACCTCTAGAAACCCAATGAAACCAAGATCGCAACAAGATCTTCACTCCGAACAAAGGTCTTTTTTTTTTTTTTTTAAGATCTTCACACAGCTTAATTTCGAGTAATTCTGCAGGTTCTCTCTATTACACCCCTTTTATAGACCCAGCTGCGTCCTCTCACATTCATGGTGGGGTCCGCTTATTAAATTCATGGTGGGGTCCACCATGAATGTGAGAGAAGGGAGTACCATTTCATTATACTCCGAGACTACCTAAGAATTTTCCCTTAATTTCACTCTCTGCACGTTTCTCTCTATTACACCCCTGTTATAGACCCAGCTGCGTCATTATTCTTGAGATTTTCTCACAATGCCAAGGCAATTGATGAGAAACTTCGCGTGGTTGAATAAGATTCTTTTTTTATTTGAGAGAGGGGTTGAATAAGATTCAAATGTATGGCTGAGAGCAGAAAATCTGGTAAAAAATAATTAGTATTTACGTGAAAGGAGGGGCGGCTCTACGTAGACCAAGGGGTCACAGGACCACCTGACTTGTAAAAAAAATTATTACGTATAAATTTAAAAAATTTATGATTTTTTTATTTTTAAAAAAGCTTTATGATTATTTTAAATTTTTTTATATTCAATATAATTAAATTTTGGACAAAATTTGAAAACAAGCTTAAACTAGGCTAACTCTATTTAATATTTTTTATTGAATGTGAATTTTAACAAATTTACAATTTAATAACATTTACTTTTTAAATCCTCCATACTTGCAAAATTTCAAGAAGAAAAAAGATTAATAGTTATGTCGTCAATTAAATATTTAAATTTCAAGTTTTGCAGTCTAAAATTATATATAAAAAATAATTTTATGAATCAAATAATAAATAACATCTGATTGGCATGAAATTTTGACGTGTTTTAAGAATATAAAGAATGTGAAATTCATCGACTAGATTTTCAAAATATGTAATAATGTTAATTCATTTAGTGAGAATGACTACAACTAAATTTGCAGCCAAATTTTGTTCTTAATCTTTGGTCCCCTTAATAATATATTAGGTCCTTGCAAGTAAAAAGAAAAAGTCCAAGAAAAATTTTATTTAACTAAATTTTTAAAGAGACGTAGTTTGGGCATATAAATATATATATATATATATAGATAATTTGCAACATTAATAATGAGACTATCATGTAATGATTTCCAAATAATAAAAATTGTAGAAGAAAATTATAAGATTTTATGTACTTGTGTGTGTATTTTTTTCTCAATGTAAAAAATTCTCTTTTTATTAAATTTTGTATAATTTAAATTTTGTAATGATCACCCTAAAAAAAAATTCCGCCAATGCAGTGATCCAGAGTACCAAGTTTTGTCAAAAATTCAAATAATGACTTGGCTTTGCTGTCACAACCAAGGTTGTGAAACCCGGACTGGACCGTATGGTCCGACTAGATTAACCAAAAACCGTTCATCAATACAAACTTTTAACTCTCAAAAATCGGCCTATACAAGAAAAGTAGCGAACCGTGCAAACCATTGTCGAACCTCTCGGGTTTGAGGACCATTGACGGTTCTTGCAGTTTAGATCTGGATTTTATTTTTGGTACTTACCACCATTGTTGATGCTTCAAACCACCAGGAGATGCTGTTAACCTTTAGATCGCATCGCCTCTCTTCTTCTTTTCTGTCTCACTCGTGCTTTCTCTCTAATTTTTTTGCATTTTTTGCCTTTTTTTGTTTCATTTTCTGTGTCTGGACTGAGGACTCTGGAGTTGCTTTGCAGACGATGGAGATGGTGAAGAAAAGCTTGGCTGTCATCTACTTACTAACCAACCACTTTATTCTTGGGCTTTGTTATGTATTTAGGCTACTGTTTAATAAGTAGACTTCTAGCTTCTTCTTTTTTAAGTACTTCATCTTTTTTGTTGAATTTTTTTTTTTCAAAAAAACATTAAATTGGTAAGAATTTCATTAGTTGCCCAGTTTCAAAACAAAGTGGAAAAGTAGCATCTCGAGTTTTCAAAACTCGAGTTCTGGGTAGAAATCGAGTTTCTAATACTCGAGATCCTAAACTACAAGCATTTGACATGGATTTTTTTTCCATGTGGAGCCACGTTGAAATCGAGTTTCTAATACTCAATTTGTGATCATATTAGCACTTTAGAGTCCAGGCTCCAAAACACAAGAACTCTCCTTCACACCCAAACATAAAAACCCTAAACTTGAGACAAGCGCATCTCACTTTATTGGAGACAAGCGCATCTCATCGGCGGTAGAAACCCATCGGCCAACGCTTAAGTGTTCTAGAATATGATCATCTCACTCAGCTCTTTCACTGCAGATCGGCTCACCCAGATCGACCCACTCAAATCGTGCCTTTTCAGATCTGTTCTTCCTCTATTCTAACCCAGATCGTGCATTTTCCTCTGTTCTTCGGAGCACCAGATTGTGGACTGGGTCTCTTCGTTGTTCTGTCTGTGGAACTTGAGTTTTACAAACTGGATTTCCACATTTTCCACTAAGAAAATCGAGTCTGTAAGACTCGATTTTGATTTGCTAGAGAGTCTGTAAGACTCGAGATCTATGTGGCATTTCCAAGCATTTGCTATCCAAGTCATCAAGTACAAAGTGAGTGTTTGGGACTCAAGTTTTAAAATGGAACTCGAGTTTCTAAAACTCGAGATGCTATTTTGTTAATATGTTTCAAATGTGTGTTAACTTACTATATTGCCCTCCCTTACTATGCTAGAAGCAAAATATCCTCCTTTTTTGTTTTCCCTTTTAAATTTCATTGGAAAGTTGACCGTTCTAATGGGCTTGAGCATTATGGCATGGGCTTGGTTTAAGGTGTGTTTGCATAGCCCTACGTCGCGTTTGAGTGTGTTGTTTTTTTTTTTTTTTTTTTACTGATCTTATAGCACTGTTTATGGACCAGCTAAGTGATAAAAACATGTGAATAGTAATTTGCAGTAATAAAAAAATATTTTGTTACATTATTTTCAGTAATAAATTTTTAATTTTCAGTTTTCAGCAAAATAAGTGGCATCTAAACGCATACTTAATTTGTGCCTTAGGCATGGGCTTAATTTAGACATAGGCTTCATAAAAAAAATAAAAAATAAAAATTATTTTTATAAAATTACGTTTTTGGTATCTAAATATTTTCTTATTTTAGTCAAATTTTCTATTATTTCTAATTTAATATATTTATTCATTTATTAAATAATTATTAAATTAATTATGACATTATCATGGTTCAACCTCAGTTCGACCTTAAAAACCTTGAACCTCTCTCTTTTTCGAATCATTGAATGGTCCGGATTTGAAAACCATGGTCACAATAGTCTTTTGCTTTTGAATTTTCTGAGAGGCTAAGAGAGAAAATTATTCCTTTTCGAGTGAGACCTGAGAGGGTGAACTGGTGAAGACTGCTAATAATTTTTAAGGAATTGAGACCTAGGTATTGCACCTGTCTTAATCCGTGTTTAAAGTGTGTCTGAGAGAGGAAAATTTTTCTTTTCTGTGTGAGAGATTAGCGTGTGAAAACTGAAAACTGAGAAGAAATGGTGAGAAAGAAACTTTTGGCAACTGAGTGTGTGTTTGGATACCGCTTATTTTGCTGAAATTAAAAAATTATTGTCGAAAGTATTGTAGATAAAGGTGAAAGTTAGTTGAAATAGTATAGTAGGACCCATGAATAGTGCCAAAAAGTATAGTGAAGCCCATGAATAGTACCAAAAATAAGCTGAATTGTGAAATAATTTTCATTTTTCATTCCAACCCAAACGCACACTGAGTGAGAGATTCAAATGTGCGGCAGAGAGAAAAAGATTGAATAGTATGTGATTTGAGTGTGCGTTTGGATTGCACGTTCAGCCCAAATTATTCACCGTTTGCGTTTTTTGCTGGGTTCCAAGGCTCTATTCATGACCCAGCCAAAAATGCAAAAATGCACATATTAATGCATTTTTGGATCCCACGACACTATTCACACCCTTAAAAATGATTTTGCTACAGTGTTTTCAGTAATAAATTTTTAGGTTTCAACAAATAAGCGATAACTAAACAGATCTTGAGTACTTGTGCAGCACGCTCATTACTATAGCACAAATTACGAGGCTAGACTTACTGCATACATGCACTCACAACAAAATTTATAAAACAAATGATTGATATGGGTAATTCTCCCACCTACAATAAAGAAATTATATTAAAAAAATTTTATTTGTTTTTCAAAGAATATTTTAATTTTCAATTAATGAGATTTGAGAGCCGTAAATGTAATCAAATCAAAGTTTTAGGAATTTATCTCGTTTATTTTTATTTAAAATTTTATGAGAAGATGATTTTTTCAGTTTTTTAGTGTTTAATAACATAAGAAAATAAGATAGTTTTATAAAAAAAGTTAAAAATTATTTATTTTCTAGAAAATATTAACATCAAAACAAAAAGAGATGATGTTTTTGCTTTTAAATTTTCAAAACTTAATAAAAATAGTTTTAAGAATATTCTATATATAGGAAGACAATTGGGCATGAATAAACATGGTTGGCTTGGGTTGAATTGTTTATACTTTTAGGCCCATTATGTGATTTGGTTGGTGGTTTTTATTTATTTATTTATGTTTTTCCTTTTGCTTTTATACATTTTTATCTAATTTAAAAAATATACTAGTATTATGCCCATACAATGCACCACTTAAACACAAATTATATGTACTAATTAAAGGCAAATTTAATATATTGAGTTTGTGATTATATATAGGCCCTTTTGGATATACATTATTGTCAGTTTCTTTAAAACCTTCTCCCTCTCTCCGTGTATGTGTGCCAAAAATACTTAGTATTCTCAAAGGTGTTAAAAATACTTAATATTCTCGACAAATAAAAAAAAAAAATTGCAATTATATATGAATAACAATTAAATTTTTAAGAATACAAAAAGTTAGAATACATGTACTAACACTTTATAACTAAAAAATAAAATACTATAAAATTTTATAAACTGACGTGGCATTAAACTAATGTGATAAGAAATAAACTTGATTAACATGATAAAAAAGTTATAGATAATTAAAAATATTACAAATTTGATTACTTATTACATATTAACATGTCACCAAATCACAAAAAAATAATTTACTATGTTGATTAAATAACACAAATTATATTTTAGACACCTAAATTTATAAATATTTTATAGTAATTTTAGAATTTCCCTCACAGTTTCTAGGTAGGCTCAAAGAATTGATATTTAAAAAATCACTATCTAGTAATTTCCTTGTTCTTTCAATAAAAATTGTCAATACTTCACGACTGAAAATGACGTAAATGTAGACAGTAAAGCGCAAAACCAAACAATTTGGTCACTAAACAGTAAAAGATTTCTTATGAAAAAAACAAAACTTTGAATTCCAGCACATGGTTTTTATTTTAGCTGTTTATGATTTATATTCACACTTCATTAACACCATCCACTCTATTTAGTGGTGGCTCTAGGAATTGTTTTAAAATTATCATTAAGAAAATTTAATTAAACAAAATTTAATAGATAGTTTGCATATATTGAGCTGTTAACACAAATAAATGTAAATACATTAAGTTTTACAACTTATTTTTTATTTTTATTTAAAATTATTACAAAATATTTCATTATTTTTTTTAATTTTTCAGTGTTTAATGTAACCATTTAAATTTGTTATGTTTATAAAAAATTAAAAATTATTTTTTATGCAGTTGTTATTAACATCAAATCAAAGAGTAATGATTTTTTTCTAATAAATTTTCTTGATAAATAAATTAATAATAAAAATATTTTAGAATATTCTATATATATATAATATATATTGGGCATAGAATAAACATGGTTGGCAATTTTAAATTGAATTTATATCTTTTAGGTGCCATGTCAATGTAAATATGAAATTGGAGTTTAATTTTTCCTCCATCTGTTGTTTTTCCTTTTGCTTTTATACATTTTTATCTTTTAAAAAATATACTAGTATTATGCCCATACAATGCACCACTTGAACACAAATTATTTTACTAATTAAAGGCAAATTTAATACATTCAGTTTGTGATTTCAGGTTCACCTTAGATTTCCATTACTGATTTAAGCACCTTAAAATACAACTCCCCTCTCATGTTCAATCAATGCTATGGAATTTCAAAAAAGTTTCAGATTATATATGAATGTATTTAGTATTTTTGGAATACAAAAAGTTCTCCAGAATATTCTAATCATATATAAGAATACAAAAAGTTTTTACAATTTACATGTACTAACACTTTATAACTAAAAAAATAAAATGCTATAAAATTTTATACTGACATTCATTAAACTAATGTTGATAAGTAAATTTTTTATTGTTTAATGATATATAATTTTGTAGTTAATAAAAATTGATTACAAATTTGATTTTATTCATGTTAACATTTCACCAAATTTTTTGTCAATAATTTTTATTATGGTTAATTATAAAATTGTTTTGACACCTAAATTTTGATGTTGCATGTTAATTTTAGAATTTCCATAACAGTTTTTAGGGAGAATTTCTATCAAAGAATTGTAATCCCATTAAAAAATCAAACTATCTAGATAATTTCCTTGTTCTTTCAATTCTCAAACTCACGGCTGAAAATGACGTAAATTAGATTTTAAGCGCAAAACCAAACAATTTATCACTATTTGTAAATTATTTTTATGAAAATAATTTTCCAGCACATGATTTTTAATTTTAAATTTTTTTATGAAATTCACATTATTAACATTGCTATATATTGTTATGGATACACATTATGAGATTCACATTTAATTGATTAAAATATTTTGCTAAAAATGGTTTGTGATAAAAAAATTTAATAGATAATTTATATATATTGTGTATTGAACAAATAAATTGAATATATATGTTATTAGAATTTTTTTTAGAATTTTCATAATAAAAAATTGTTAAAAAATTGCATATCTAATTTTATTAAACATGAATAAACTAAGTGTTAAAACATTTTACTAATATTATGATTAATAATAAAAACAAAAACAAAAACAAAATTAATATTATCACTTATATAATAAAATGTAATATTTTATTATCTTTAATAAATTTAACTTGATAAATAAATTAGAGGTAATAAAAATATTACAAAATTGATTACTTATTACATATTAATGGGCAGAGACTTTATGAAAACAGGGGAAGTTTAAAGGAAAATAATAGAAAAACATCATTTAATTAAATCACGTGATTCACATTCAAATCAAATATGTGGCCGAGAGCAAAGAGTAAAAAGGAAAAGTCTAGTAATGCAAAATATTACACAACTTCTTTCTCTCTGGCCCGTTTGGTAATATTGTTCTAGGAACGTTGTTATGGAAATACGTGTGGTGAAAAAGTGTTGTGAAAATACGTGTAGTGTTGTTTAAACAATAAAAATTGTTGTTCAAACAACATTACCAAACATGCCCAATATCTGAAATTGAAAATTAAAAGTCCCATGGGTTAAAAAAAAAAAAAAAAAAAAAGTTTTATATTTAAAAAAAAAATTAAAATCATTCTTTGAAAGTATTTTCACAAAACAAATTTTGGAAGCTTGGATAATTTGATACAATTATTAATTTAGTTTTTCCTCTATATTATGAAATTATGACTAAAACATTTCACCTCTTCAAAATTTCATTAATTTTTACTACGATTAACTCTTTATATCATCAATAAACTATAAATAACAATTTATTATCATATGAACTGCCAAATTTTCAGTGAGAAGACGATCGCGAGTGTGAAAAATGGGAAGTTTGATGGAAATAATAGAGAAACTTCAAATGTGTGGGTGAGAGCAAAAGAGTAAAAAAGATCAGACCTTGTGACTTGTGCATCACACTCAATGTCTTATTGTCCGTTTGTTTATACTTTTAGAGCCCAAAACACACGTTTCTAAGCCCAAAATCCAAAATGCGTGTTTGGTAAATTATTGCCAACGCGCGTTATTAAAAAGCAGCTATTCCAAATACGAAGGTCTATCATGTTTTCATATTTGACCTTGGAGCTGCTTTGCCAAAAATGCAAATAAGTTTGAAATGTTACCATTTGTCATTTTCAGCATTATCGCTAAACTTCCCTTATTTTTATTTTCAAATCCCAATTTTACCAAGATCTCTATAAAAAAATAAAAAAATACCGTAATGTTGGAGAAGAATTTCTCTACACTCTATGCTCCCTCCTCATCAATTGCAAGAAGCCCAAAAGAAGAATCGCATTGTGCATGTATTAGTGGTTATTCTTTCTTTTCCTATCCTCCAACTTCTAACTAACCAAACAGACTGGGAAATTGTAAATTAAATGTGCAATTTTCAATTCCAACATAACCCCATAAACCCACTGTTGTTGCGGGCTTCTTCTTCTAATGCTAGATTCTTCTTCTCTCATTTTTTTTTTTTTTTTTGTGTGTGTGTAATATATTTCTTTCTTCTTGTCTTTTGGGTGAAGAAGAAGAACTGTATTTTGGGTGAGGGAGAAGACCTAAAGAAGAGACAAGATGGTGAGTAGAGGAAAAGAAAAGATATTTGATGGGAATGGGGGAAGAAACTGGTGGATGAGAAAAAAGTGAAGGAAAAAAAAATAAATAAAGGTAGTGAGTGGGACACATGTACATCATGTAAGGAAATTTACTAAATAAAAATTACAATTGTGGTAAAACACAACAAATTTTCATGATAGTTGAGGTGTCAAATATTTCAAATGTCGAAATAAAATTAAATAAATTAATAAAATATTAGACTAGGATTGACCACAACTAAAAACAAAGAGTATGGTGAAAATATTGTGACATTTTATTATATCTCTTAACATTTTAAATTAGTACTATTTTTCTTTAAAAAAGAAATAGAGTACTATTGATAGAATATTTTTATAACAATTCATAATAAAGTTTAAATAGTAAGGTCTGTTTAGGATTCGCTTATTTTGCTGAAACTGAAAACTTTTTGTTGAAAATACTGTAAATAAAAGTAAAAGTTAGCTGAAATAGTACAGTAGGACCCATGAATAGTATCAAAGAGTTCAGTGGGACCCATGAATAGTAGTAAAAATAAGCTGAATAGTAAAATAAGCTAGCAAAAATAATTTTGCCAAACACACGCTAAGTTGTTATTGGTTCTCATCTAGACCTACTAGTGACATTTTTTTCCCTACCATTAGCAACTTGTCATATAGACTTTTTTGTGAAATTTTGGTGAAAATATCGTGTCCATAACTTGCATTAAGAGAGGAAATTAAAACAAATAATTCTCTTTATATATACATTGTCCTTTTTGGTTATTATCTCTCACACTGCTACTTTTATAAGTGCTAGCCAAACATTCAATTTTTAAAGCACTTTTTAATAGTTTTTACCAAACACTCAGCTTTTACAAAAATTCCAATTTTATACTGCACTTTTTAAACACCCCCCCCCCCCATTTTCTAAAAAGCACAATATCAAAAAGCTGAACCAAAGTCACCCATATTCATTGATGTGAACAGCTCAGCCAAACAGAAAATGCCCACCTCGCCATCCCAATGTCATATACCCAATGTCATTCAAATTATTGGTATCTTCTTGTTCTACAACAAGTGTCGGAATCTTTGAAATAAGGAAAAGTGTAGGATCACATAATTTTTCACAACTTCTTATTATAATTGTGACATGGCAGAGTGTGATTGGTAAAGAAAAAATGGTAAGTCCATGTGTAAGTGATAATTAACCACTCACAATCTACCACATCAGAGTTGTAGCAAAAAAGTTGTGGAGTAATTTGTGGTCCTAGAACTACTCTTTAAATAACCCATTGGCGTGTTTACAAACTAGCATACCCACTAATGAGTTATGTGAGTGCCACAATTTGCCCACGTGACAAGTTGTAAGTGGTGGAAGGGTGATGGTGGAGCCATGTGGGTGAATTGTGGTACAAATTGTGCAACATGTTGTGGCACTAGCATAAACAGTAATACTTATAAGAATACACACAAAAATAGTAATATTAGTATTTTAAATCGGGTTTATAATACATTTCATAACCAGAATACAACTACTAAAGGGCCTAACTTTTGTAGTTAGTAGTTGTAGACTGAGGTTACAAACAGCGAACACTAGACACACACAACCAATAAATAGTAATTAAAACACAATTAATTTTTATGTGCACAAAAGTGTGTAATATACGTATAAGTTTTTTTTTTCCATTATGTATTTACTAGTTTTGAATTTTTTTAAAAAGTAAATAAATATTGATTCATTACAAAAGGCAAAAGAGAAGAAACTCAACCCAACAAGTCTCTTCTCTAAGGGCACCGGTGTCACATTCTTTTTTTTTTTTCTTTTTTTTTTTCTTTTTAAAGTGTTATCTTAACATACCTAAAAATTACCTTATCTATTTTAAAATAGCATTAAAAAATACACTTCATATCTCATCTCTTACTTATGATCACAAATTAAAATAACTTAAAATAAAATCAACATTTTCTTTATAAGAAAAAAAAAATCTCAACCACTAAAGAGAGAGACATTAGTTAGAGGAGAGAGAATAAGAAATAAAAGAATAAAAAAGAGTAGCATTGAGCTATAGTGCACTTCTACTAGTAGCTCAAAATTAAATTAGCACATCCAATGCCAGTGCTTACTAACTTTGAATCTCTACAAACTTTACTCTAATTATTGAAAAGATAAATGGAAACAAGCTTAGTCGAAGAAAGACCACACGCGCACACACACACACATCTCTCTCTCTCTCTCTCTCTCTCTCTCTCTCTCTCTCTCTCTCTCTCTCTCTCTCTCTCTCTCTCTCTATATATATATACATATATAATTTTGTGTCAAGTGAATTATTGAGTGTAAAAATCGAAAAGTCCAATCCAATTATATTTTAAATTGGATTTCAATTGGAGTCTAATTTTCCACCACATGTCCATCTAATTTTTTAATTTTTGTGGCATGTGAATTATTGGGTACAAAAATCGAAGAGTCTAAATTCAATCAAATTACACACACACACACACACACACACACACACACACACACACACACACACACAGTCAAACACATATAATGCGAAACCATAATATATTTTAAAAATGTATGGTTTAAAGAAAATGTAAACTAATACCATGTATAATTTGAACCTCTTCTAAAAAAAATTTGTAATTTGAACTATATAATTTTGATTGTTTTTAATTATACCCATGTATATGCACGAAGCTACACACTAGTGTGTGTGTGTGTGTGTATAGAGAGAGAGAGAGAGAGAGAGAGAGAGAGAGAGAGAGAGAGAGAGAGAGAGAGAGAGAGATAAGTATGTATAGCTAAAAAGTAAAGACGTACACATGCTTAATAAAATCTAATTTACCTATATGAATGAAACCCCGTTACATATACCCACTTTACTTGGCTGCGTTGATTTTATTAGAGCTCCTTTAGTTAAAAGAAAAATTATAATCATAAACATATGGTAATATAACTAAAAATATTACATTATTATATAACTTTTACAAACTGGTATGACACTACAAACTAATGTGGCAAAAAATAAATTTAAAATAATAAATAAATGAATCATAATGGAAATATTACAAATTATATTACATAAAACTTATTATCACTAAATCACCAAAAAATATTTTAAATATTAATTTATTATGTAGTTTAAAAAGCACAAATCATATTTTAGACATTAATTTACAAACTTATTAAAACAATTCTAGAGATTTTCCTCCTAGGTCTTGAGTGAGGCTCAAAGAATTGAGATTAAAAAAAAAACATTATCTAATTTCCTTATTCTTTTAATAGAACTGCCATTCCATAGGAAAATAAAGTTGAGAAAATAAATAAAATAAAAACCTTCTAGGCAGCGATTGACAAAAAAAGAGTGATGATACAAAATA
The DNA here is from genome assembly GCA_032878915.1 of Castanopsis chinensis. NCBI lineage: Eukaryota > Viridiplantae > Streptophyta > Magnoliopsida > Fagales > Fagaceae > Castanopsis > Castanopsis chinensis. The sequence goes on from JAVQMG010000009.1 coordinate 239,405, forward strand.
TCAACTATTGAGCTCCTCGTCATAGCGAATGGACGATGTTGTGAATGAGATCATCTCAGTAGATAAGAAACCTGCAAAATGAACTGAGTGGAAGAGTAACATGCTGGTATGGCGTCAGCCAAACCGCCTTCGATACTTAAGTCAATAAGGGAGAAAGATTCTAGAGAGAAAATGAGTATAGGGTGATTTCATAGAGTATTTGTGTGTAATTGGGTGTACCTTGGGTTTCTGTTATCTTTTCTTTTATAGTTGTATGTCTCATTAATGGGCAATGATGTGCTACATTTATGCTTAACGGCTAGTGCGTTACAAAATCTTTGTCTGGAGGCCACAGCTCATTTGGTGACCGTTGGTCTGTCAATTACGTTTTGTCATCAATGATGGTAATAAATGTGTGATGTTTTCTTTGGGTGAATGACAACCTTCTTATAATGACGACAATAAATTTCTGGTTCATTAGCTGCCCCCTTTCTTGTTATTTCGTCTTTTAGACGAGATAAGAACAAATTTGTCTAACGCTTTGTATTTTGTGTACTGCTCATTTATGATGATTTAATGCCTGGGTGGTTAAGCACCACGTGTACCGCCAAGATGTGTTCGACATGCGAACATGTCTATATTTTCCCGCGTGAGTTTTGGCCACTTCTTTTGTGCTTTTCCCTTTTCTTTCCATTCTTTTGTGTTTTTCCTTATTCAGTTCTTCATTTTAGGTTTTGTTTTTGTGAGCTTCCTTTCTCTGTTTTGCGATAAGTCCTTCATGCTTCTTCTTCTTTTCTGATTCTTCCATGGTAGATTATTTTGCTGTTAGAGCAGATTGTCCTTCCATAGCCTTCTTTTCTGCTCATTTAGGTAGTTTATTTAGGCTTGTAGAGGGGAAGTGTCTTGAAGGGATTAGTTTTTTCGTAGGAAAGGACTGTCCGTATACTTTTGTTCTTTCTTCCTTGTTTCCTTTAGTTTCCCATTCTGCTGAGGTAGTTATATTGTTAAGGATGCCCAAGGTAAGGTCAAGTGACCTAGAGATGGGGTTATCTTTGTCTGATGATCGTGTGGTCTTGGGGCCACTTCTGTTTCTACCCCTATAAAGCTTGGAACATCTCGTGTTCTCTCTCTAAGAAGGACGACAAACGGATTAGGGATAGATTTTAGTTCCCTGATTCTGTAAGAATTAGGATCCCGAGTGACGAAGAAAGAGCTTGTCACTCATATGCTGATGAGGTTTGTTTCTACGAGGCCGATTTTACCAACGGTCTTCATTTCCCTGTTCATCCCTTTGCCAGGAATCTTTTTTCCTATTTGCATCTTGCTCCAGCGCAGTTGGTGCCTAACTCTTGGCGGATCCTTATTTCTTGCATGGTGGTATAGATGTCTACCAATGAGGGTGACGTCAATAGGAGGGACAATTTCCTCCATTTTTATTGTCTGAGGAAGTCTAAGAACCCCAGCTATTATAAGTTTAAGGCATGGTATAGGGCTTCTAGGTTAATACTTGATTACCCATCATCTCTTTGTAATTGGAAACCAAATTTCTTTTTTGTTTTTGGAAGTGATTGGGAGTTCGTCCCTGGTAGGTCTTGGATGAACCCCCCAAGTTTTTTTGTAGTTAGTGAGTTCCTATGTTTGGTGCGTCTTCTCCATCTTTTTAGTTTTTTTTTTTTTTTTGGGAGTGACGGCGATAGGTGACTTACTTGTATTCTTGTTTTGTAGTTGCCTAGCGTCATTATTTGAAGAAGAGGTACCAACTATGTGTGGAAAAAGTAAGGGAGTATTTAGAGACCGTTAAGGATTTCGACAAGCTCGTCTCTCCTCAGTCTTTATTTCTTCATTTTTTGGGTCCAGAACCGTTTACTAAGGTTTGAAAAGACTTGGAAGTTGTGGAAAAGAGTAAGCGCTCCTTTTCCTTCGGCTCTCTCTTTTTTTTTTTTTTTTTCTTTTTTTTTTTTTAACCTTTTCTTCATCTTTTAGGAATGACGACTAGGTTTAGCAAGGAAAAGTTAGCCGAGGTTCAAGAAAAGAAGGCCAAGGGAGGAACCATTAGTGGCCTCTATTCCAAGAAGAAAGATGGTGATGTTGTTAAGCAAGAATCTTTGAAAACGCCTCCTCCTGCCAAGCATCCTGCCTCTCCCACTTCGTCACTGGAGATGATTGTCTTTGGTGGAGAGGAGGTTAGGAAGAAGAAGAAGTCAAGTGGTAAATCTTTCCTTCCTACTTTTTGGGACGATGCTGATGCAGTGGCTTTAAAAGGCCACGAGGCACTTTCTATGGACGATCTGAGTCCCCTGATGGCGAAGTCATCCAGCGAGGTAATGTTGTCTCACATTCAGAAGCTTGTACAGGTGAGCGTTGTAGGCCATCTTTACTTCTCCTTTTTCTTTGCTTTATTTTTGCTAAGTAAAGTTCTTTACAGGCTTTGGGGGAGTCTCTGGTCTCTAGGAAGTCCTTGGACTTAGAAAAGAAGTTGGCTACGTTCGAGCCTATGATTAAGTCTTTATCCCCTAAGAACGAGGCGTTCAAGAACAAGGTTGAGATCCTTGCTGTTAAAGTTGAGAATGACAAGGAGATTGTGGAAACCCTGGAGAAAAGCCTACTAGTGGAGAAGGACTTTTGCAAGCTGAGGGACAAGCAAATTGGTGACTTAGAGCTGAAGCTACAGAGTGTTGGAGCCATGGTGGTACAGGATTTTAAGGACTCTGATGAGTACTCTGATGAATTATGCAAGTACTACATGAAGGGCTTTGATCTTCTCATGAAGTGAATGGCAAAGCATCATCCTGACTTGGACGACTCTGGCTTGGCTATTGAGGACGGTGAAAAAGAGCTTATGTTTGATCGTACTTCCGAGGCTACAGTAGAGAATGTGACAGAGGAAGCCATGGACGTTGCTAAAGGAGTGAAGGAGGCCACTGTTGTAACCCCTGCAGACCCTGTCCTTAAAGATTAGTAATCTTTTCATTGTTTCTACTTTTTTTTTTTTTTTGGCAAGGTAAAAAAAATATTTCTCTTTTTGGGCCCATTGTTTTGGGAAACTAAACAATTCCTTTGGGCCCGTTGTTTTGGACGACTAGACAATTCCTTTGATAATGATAGATGGATTTCCTGCTTTTAGCTATAGTAAGTAACTCTTTTATGTTTGGACAACTCCATATGACGAGGTTAGTTGCGTTGAGACAACTCTTATGTTTAGTGGCTATTTCATACTTAGCTTGTATATGAACATTTCCTTGCCTCCGGTTGTAGTGGGATGATCTTCTATTGAATCATATTTGACTGATGACCTTAGTTGTGTTTGAACAACTACATATATTTCAGCCATGATTGACCAGTTTTGTATTGGGTTATGCTTGAATGACGATGTATTTGAACAACTTAGCATTTTAGTTGTGTTTGTACAACTTAGTATTTTTAGCTGTGTTTGAACAGCTCTTTATAGAGTCATGTCTAGATGACGATGTTAGTTGTGTTTGAACAACTTAGTATTTTTAGTCGTGTTTGAATACCTTAGTATTTTTAGCTGTGTTTGAACAACTTAGTATTTTTAGCTGTGTTTGAACAACTCTTTATTGAGTCATGTCTAGATGACGATGTTAGTTATGTTTGAACAACTTAGTATTTTTAGCTGTGTTTGAACAACTTTTTTTTGAGTCATGTTTGAATGAAAATGTCAGTTGTTTAGTTAGTTGTGTTTGAACAACTTAGTATTTTTAATTGTATTTGAACAACTATTTATTAAGTCATGTTTGAATAACAACGTTAGTTGCATTTCAACAACTTAGTATTTTTAGCCATGTTTGAACAGCTTTTCATTGAGTCATGTTTAAATGATGACGTTAGTTTTGTTTGAACAACTTTTCATTCTTTATTCATGTTTAAACAGCTTTCTATTGAGTCATGTTTGAATGACGATCTTAGTTGTGTTTGAACAACTTAGTATTTTTTAGCTGAGTTTGAATAGCTTTTTATTAAGTCATGTTTGAATGACAATGTTGCGTTCTACTCATGACTTAGAGTCGTGGTATTGAAACGTCTTTTAGGTTAACCATTTTTTGTCTTGTCTTGAATGACGATTATATTGGTTGTGTTTGAACAACTCTAATTTAGTTGGCTTTGGTAGTTGTGTATCAACAACTTTGATGGCTTATGATGCCGTTGGTTGTGCATGAATCACTCTTAATTTGAAATTTTAATGACGAAGATCCTTGAGACGTCTCCCAAGGACAACTCCTAAGCATTGCACACGTTTTGATAATGATAGAGCATGAATAATCAATGTTAAATACGTATTGACAAGTCATGGATAATCATTGATGAATACGCATGGATAATGCTTTCATGTATTATTGATCTTATGAATGACAAAAGTAATGGTTGTCATACATACTGATATGAAGATTAAGCAACTTGGAAATGTAAATCGTTCCTTACTGGTAGTATTTCTTCAAGTGTTCTATGTTCTGTGGTAGAGGCAATTCTTGGCCATCTAGAGACCTCAAGTAGTAGGAGCCTTCTTTGGAATGACGGATTACTTCATAGGGGCCTTCCTAGGCTGGTCCCAGTTTCCCTTGTGATGAGTCCTCTGTTGCCTATGACACCTTCCTAAGGACGAGGTCACCTGTGTTGAACCTTCTTACCCTGACCTTTCTGCTGTAGTATTTGGCCATTGCTTCTTTGTGTTTGGCCATTCGCTTCATAGCTTCTTCTCTGACTTCATTTAATTAGGTCCAGATTGCTGTTAAGCTCCTATTGATTCTTCAGGTCTTCATATGTTTTGACTTGGAAGCTCGTCAGTTCTACTTCCGCTGGTATGACGGCCTTAGTGCCAAATGTCAGTATGAATGGTGTTTCTCCTGTTGTGACTCTTGTGGTCATCCGATACACCCAAAGGATGTTTTGTAGCTCTTCAGGCCATTCTCCCTTTGCCCCCTTAAGCCTAGTTTTAATAATTTTGAGCAAACTTCTGTTCGTCACTTTTGTCTGGCCGTTGGCCTAAGGGTGTCTTGGAGAAGAGTAGTGATTCTTGATTCCTAAGTCTTGGCAAAATTTTTGAAACTTGGAGTTGTTGAACTACTTTCCATTGTTTGATATTATGGCGTGTGGGACTCTAAACTTTCAAATGATGTTTTTCCATACAAAGCTTGTGACTTTAGCCTTTGTTATCGTTGTCATTGTTTCTGCTTCTACCTATTTTGTGAAATAGTTAATTGCAACGATCAAAAACTTAAGTTGCTTCTTCCATAGAGGGAAGGGACCCATGATATCAATTACCCATTGGGTGAAGGGCATGGTGAGGATATGGGTGTCATCGTCTCTCCCGGTCTCATTTGGACATTTGCGAAGCGTTAGTACTTTCGCGTGTTTAGATGATGTTGTATGTGTCTTTTTGTAGGGTTGGCTAGTAATATCCCGGTCTGAGCGCCTTTCTAGCTAGGGATCTTTCCCTAGTGTGATTTCCACAGATTCCCTTGTGTATCTCGCGGAGCACATAATCTGCTTCTTCAGAACTGGTGCATCGTAGATATGGGAGTGAGTATCCTTGTCTGCAGAGCACGTCGTCAATAATGATGAAGCGAGCTACTCTAATCTGTATCTTCCTTGCTTCCATCTTATCTTCAGGGAACCATCCTTCTTTCAAGTAACGGATGATGGGAGTCATCCACTCGTCTTGTTCTTTTATCTTCAGAACTTGCCCACCTTCTGTGCTTGGCTATCTCCTTTTCTCTACACATAGTTCAAAGGTTGCATTGTAATCGTTTGAAGAGGCCAATCTTGCTAGGAAATCAGCGTCTGCATTTTTGGTTCTTGGGATTTGCACAAAGTCTAGGCTGTCAAAGTGTTGTAAGAGTTGTTGGACGATCTTCAAGTACTTCTACATCCTTTCTTCTTTGGCTTTGTAATCTCCCATCACTTGTCCAATTATTAGCTGAAAATCAGCTTCGACGATAAGATTCTTCACCCCTAGAGCTTTTGCTTGGCTAAACCCTGTTAGCAATGCTTTGTATTTTGCCTCATTCTTCGTTGCTGGGAACTATAATTTGACACCATACTTCAATGTTTCTTTTTCTGGAGATATGAGCACTACTCCTACTCCTCCTACTTTCCTCGTCGTAGACCCATCCGTTTGGACCATCCATGTTTCCATAAGAGGTTCTTCTTCCTTATAGGGTAAGTGAAGTCTGCAATGAAGTCTGCTAGCACCTGGGCTTTGATTGCTACTCATGGTCGATATTCAATGTCGAATTAGCCTAACTCAATTGCCCATTAAATGAGTCATCCTGCTACATCCATCTTATTCATTGTCTTTCTTATGGGCTGATCTGTCATGACGACAATGGGGTGTGCTTGGAAATAAGGACGGAGCTTTCTAGAGGTGACCAACAACACAAAAGCTATCTTTTCCATCCTAGGGTAACTCACCTCTATGCCTTGAAATGCTTGGCTGGTGTAATAGACGGGCTTTTACACATTCCCTTCTTCTCTGATAAGTGCCGAACTTACAACAGTATTGGATAAGTAGAGGTACAACTTCTCTCCTATCATTAAGGGGCTTAACAAAGGTGGCTTCGTCAAGTACTCCTTTAACTTGGCAAGGGCTTCTTCGCATTCGTCAGTCCATCAAAAAGCTTTTTTCAATACCTTGAAGAATGGCATGCACTTGTTTGTTGCCCTAGAGATGAATCTGTTTAGGCCTGCAACCTTTCCTGTTAGGCTTTATACCTCGATCATTGCTTTAACTTTGTCTGGATTTACTTCTATACCTCGTTAAGACACCATGAATCCAAAGAATTTTCCTAAAGCAACAACAAAAACACACTTTGAAGGGTTTAATTTCATATTACACTTACGTAGTATGCTGAAGGTTTCTTTGAGATTGTCCAAGTGGTTGGCTTCATCCTTAATTTTTACCAACACATCGTCTTCGTACACCTCCACATTCCTTCTAATCTGATGAGAGAACATGCGGTTCACCAACTTTTGGTGGGTGGCTCTTGTGTTCATGAGAATCTGGTTGTATCTAGAAAATGCATCCATGAAACTCAAGAGCTTATGTCCAGTAGTCGAGTCTACTAGTTAATCAATCCTTGGCAAGGGGAAGTTATCATTTGGGCAAGCCTTATTCAAGTCTGTGAAGTTGTCGCACATCCTCCACTTGCCATTTCTCTTCTTTACCATAACCACATTTGCAAGCCAATTTGTATAGAAGACTTCCTTAATGAAATCGGCTTTGTTAGGACATATGTAGTTCAAGTTTGTTAACATATGTCGTTATTTTGTGTAATTGGCTTATCCTTAGACAAAACGCACTTTACTTGTATTTGGGTAGATTTAGGATGTGTTTAACACTTCAAGAAACAGTGTTTCAAGATCCAGTGTTGAAGTCATCAAAGTATGTCCAAGAAACAAGCAAGGAAGTGCAAGTTACTAAAGCTCGACACCTACCTCGACACATGCATCTATCAAGCTTTAAGAAGCTGTTTTGCCCCGAGCCTCGACAGCTTCTCGACAGATCCTCGACACCTCTATCTGTCGAGAATTAAAGAAAATAGATTTTCAGTTCTGTTTCAAGTCCAATCCGTGAATGTATCTTTGGGACTTCTTTTCTCATAACCCTAGATATATAAAAGGATTGTTTTAAGGGCCGTCAAGATGATGCAAGTTGCACATTCATTGAGAACTTTTTGTTCATGCAATTTGTGATCTGAAAGACAAAGTTCGTGCCCTAGTTCATCTCTGATGATTTGAAGAACTTTGCAACCAACAACTCTCTCTCTTTCTCTAGTTGGTGTTTGAAGTCGCGTACTGGGATTCGCGCATCTGGTTAGTCACGTACTTGGGAGCCGTGCATTGAAAGGAGAAACTGTCACTACAGAGCAAGTCCAATTGGGTATTAGGGTAAGGGTTCAACTGTAGGTTGGTAAGGTACTTGGGATTCCTTACTTGTAATCGCTTGTTGTGATAATAGTGGAGTTTCGGGAGTGGTAACCTTAAATCACCCGGTGGGGTTTTTGCCGTCAGGTTTTCCCCATTCGTAAACAAATCACCGTGTCATTTAATTTCCGCTGCATAGTATAGTTTTGGTGATTTGTTTGTGCTGCCACATGATATTGCATGTTAATTTGATTAATTAATAACTAGGGTAATTAATCAATTTAATTTATCACAAGGGGTCAACGCGTTTGTGGCCTGTCAAGTGGTATCAGAGCAAGCACACTCTGATTAAGGTTTAATCTTTGTGTGTGATCCATTGACCCCTACTGTCATGGATAGAGGTCAATCTCTTATTATACCTCCTTTATTTGATGGCATTAACTATGCATACTGTAAAGTACGCGTGAGAGCTTTCTTGCAGTCTTTAGATGAAAAAGTGTGGCAAGCTGTGGAGATAGGCTGGACCAAGCCTACAGAAGTGCCGGCCAACTGGGATGATGCCAAGATCAAGGTGGCAAACTTCAACAACATAGCATTGAATGCCCTATTCAGTGCAGTCACCAATGAGGAGTTCAAGAAAATTTCCTCAACTGAAACTGCTAAGGAAGCATGGACCATTCTCCAGACAACCTATGAGGGCACCAAGGCTGTCAAAGATTCAAAGCTGCAAAGGCTCACCACACGCTTTGAAGAAATTAAGATGGAGGAGGATGAGTCGTTTAATGAGTTCTATGCCAAGCTCAAGGACATAGTAAACTCAGCTTTTAATCTTGGGGAAACCATCCCTGAACCCAAGATAGTAAGGAAAGTGCTCAGATCGTTGCCTAAGAGATTCCATGCTAAGATCTCGGCGATCGAGGAATCGAAGGATATTGACAGAATTCCTCTGACTGAGCTGGTTGGAAACTTGCAAACCTATGAGTTAGGGCTGACTAGGTTTGGCAAGTCAATCAAGGGCAAGAGTTTGGCACTGAAGGCCAAGAGCAGTGATACGGATGATTCTTCAGATGATGAAGATTCCAAGATGAAGTCGTACATCACAAGGCAATTCAAGAAATTCATGAAGAATGCCAATAAAAAGGGTTTCAACAAAGACCGTAGGCAATCCAGTTTTTCACAATTCAAGAATTCGGATAAAGGGAAGAGGGATGTCAAGGATGGCGGTCAGTACACCATTCCAGCTGGGCCAAAATGCTTTGGGTGTCAAGGCTTCGGAAACATGAAACAAGAGTGTCCTATGTACCTTAAGAGCATAGGGAAGAGTAAGGCACTTGCTGTTACCTTAAGCGACACAAAGCCCGAGATGATTTTGAAGATGAAGATGACGGAATCTTGAATGCCTTCACTGCCACTGTTAATCCTACTGATGGGGTTACTGAAGAAGTGGATGAAGAGAAGGAATTGGTGGATTCCAAGTGTGAGATTATGGATGATCAAGATGATATCCATACCGCCTATGAGAAACTGTACAAGTTTTCTGAGAAGCATGAGAAACTCTATAGGCTGGCCACCAAGAAGCTCAGTGATGTGGAACTTGACCGTGAGGAGCTTTCCACAAAGGTTGATGAAGTGAATCAGACCATTGGAGCACTGAGATTCGAAAATAATTTCTTGGCTGAAAGGACCAAGAAGCTTGAAGCGGAGCTGTTTCAAGTCAGAGCACAATTGGAGAGGACGTCAAGTGCAAAGCTGGACGAGATGCTGAATGCTCAGAAATATTCCTCAGATCGTACTGGATTGGGGTATGAATTCTCTCTCTCTAATACTCTTTCTGCTAGTACTACTGTTTTTGTTCCACCTACTAATAACATTAAAACTGAGGATAATCATGTTAAAACTGATTTAGCTAGTGAGAACGTAGACAAGGGTAAGTCTATCCTATGTGCACCTCCTAAAGTTGAGAAAAGGGAAACTAGAAACCCTAGGACTAAGAAGACTATCTCTCAAAAGCCCAAACAGAAGAAGCCGCATCTTTGCTATCATTGTGGTGTTCCCGGTCATACTCGACCAAATTGCTATAAGTGGCTTGCCACTCAACAAAGCAATGGCATGATAGCTTCTGGGAGCCAGAATCAGCTTCAAACTTCTCTCGCTCCTCTTGGAGACATTCTTAAAGCCCTCATGTTCCTTTCGAACTTGAACGGTTCATATTCTTCTCCCTCTTCACCGGCTCAAGGGTCGACGAAGAGAAAAGGTTCTTCCAAGGTGTGGAAGGCAAAGGGATCTAAGTGATAGCAGTCATTTCTTCTTCTCTCTCCCTGTTTTTTTTTTGTGTTGCATTACTTGTGTGTTTCTTTACTGTTTTGAGTTAGTCTAGTTTTAGGCATTGTTTTGTTTTCTTTAGCTTGTTTTTGTTTGTGTGTTTTCAGTTTTGTGTTTTATTTTTGCTCTTCTGATAAAAATAAAAAAAAATTGAAAAATACAAAAACAGTGTGTGTTTGTGTGCATTGGTTCATGTGAACTTTTGAAATGGCCATTGAAACAGAGTTTTCTAAACTTTGTATCACTTGTAGCTTAGATGAGCATTCGTCTGCATAACTAAGCAAGTGAGCTTTGTAGCTCTTTGTTTGTGATGAGTAAGGTTAAGTGATCTCTTCTTCTTAACACGCGTATCACTCTTTTTGACGGGTTGAACTAGAAAATCCTAAGAGAAAGGCATAAATAACCATCTCACCACTATTACTCGCCAATCATAATATGACATCTGTATGCTTCGGCGTAGCAAAAGTGCAATGTCAAAAGCTTAACATAATTGGGTATTTCTTTTCTCTCTTATATGCCCATACATGATATGCTTAATAAAAGAAAATATGCAAAGAAATAAAAAGCAAAAAGATAAAAAAACGCTTTAAAATATGGTTGCAAGCGTGTTTTCTAGGAGATGTGGGAGTTATAGAATGTACCTCGAAGGTAATAGTCCCCATCAAACAGTTATGATTGTGTGTGAGTTAAAGTGATTTTCTCATATCTCAAATCGTCATAACATTGAGACACTTATGCAATCTTGCGATGTTTTCACACACAACACGCAATACTCTTTGCCATTCTTGATACATGTGCAGGTACAATGTGATTTGGCCATCACAAGGTTTACATGCGTTAATGTATGCTCTCTAAACTGTCTAAACTTATTTTTGAAATATAAAATTGGTTAGACTTGTTTAGTGTGTGTGTGTGCGTGTTTTGAGATACATGTGCTTTAAAATTCTTGTTGAGAGATGATTTTAAGAGCTTAATGTATTGCTTAAATCTTTGGTTGAGTTGCATGCATGATTGCATTCATGTCTATGTTTTTCTTCTTTTGAAAAACTGTTTTTAAAGGCATCTCGACACCTCCTCGATACCTCTCGATACCTAGCTGTCTGTCGAGCTTCTTAGACTTTTTCTTAACACAATTTCAACACCTCTCGATAGCTAGGTGGATCGATCGAGAAAGTTTCTGTCTCCTCGATAGTTTCTCGATAGCTGTTCGATCCATCGAGGTCTTCTCGATAGCTCCTCGATACCTCTCGATCGATCGAGATATCCTTGCATGCATTTTTTTCTTTGTTTTGCATGTTTCACTTATCTTGTCATCCATAGCATCTTATTTCATTACATTCATGTATTTTTTTATGGATTCTTTGTGCCCACTTGATCATCCTTGATCATCTTTATGTTTCTCGGGTAAAGCTTTATAGCTCCCTGTACCCTCTGTCAATCGTGACAAAAAGGGGGAGGAATTGGAGAATTTGTGGTTTCTTTCTTTAAGATTCTACAAGTTAGGGGGAGAAATACATGCCCTTGTAAGGGGGAGTTGTGTTTCATCTTGTTAAAAGGAGTGTTTACCTCCTTGTTCATGTACCTAGGTCTTGTGACCATTTTTACATACAGCATGGTATTTATCAAGTGGTATATATATGATGATGTATGTTTTCTTCACCTATCTCTACATGTGTTGTTTCTTTTCTATCTTTTTACACATGTTTCTTTATTTGTATGCAATCTATTATTTCTGCTTCACACAAAGATGGCTTGATGTGTTTTGTTTAAAGTGTTTCAGAAATACAGGTTGTCAAAGTCTTCCATGCCATGAACTCTCTTCTTGAAAAGTTTTTCAAGAGTTTGTGTTAGGATAGATTTTACTGTATGTAACATTTGAAATATGAGTTAAAGTGTTTTATGACTTCTCTCATATCTTCATTTATTTGTTGTGGTTTTGTCATGGATTGCCAAAGGGAGAGATTGTTATTACATATGTAGTTTAAGTTTGTTAACATATGTCGCTATTTTGTGTAATTGGCTTATCCTCAGACAAAACGCACTTTACTTGTATTTGGGTAGATTTAGGATGTGTTTAACACTTCAAGAAACAGTATTTCAAGATCTAGTGTTGAAGTCATCAAAGTATGTCCAAGAAACAAGCAAGGAAGTGCAAGTTACTAAAGCTCGACACCTACCTTGACACATACATCTATCGAGCTTTAAGAAGCTGTTTTGCCCCGAGCCTCGACAACTTCTCGACAGATCCTCGACACCTCTATCTGTCGAGAATTAAAGAAAACAGATTTTCAGTTCTGTTTCAAGTCCAATCCGTGAATGTGTCTTTGGGATTTCTTTTCTCATAACCCTAGACATATAAAAGGATTGTTTTAAGGGCCGTCAAGATGATGCAAGTTGCACATTCATTGAGAACTTTTTGTTCATGCAATTTGTGATCTAAAAGACAAAGTTCGTGCCCTAGTTCATCTCTGATGATTTGAAGAACTTTGCAGCCAACAACTCTCTCTCTCTCTCTCTCTAGTTGGTGTTTGAAGTCGCATACTGGGATCCGCGCATCTGGTTAGTCACGTACTTGGGAGCTGTGCATTGAAAGGAGAAACTGTCACTATAAAACAAGTCCAATTGGGTATTGGGGTAAGGGTTCAACTATAGGTTGGTAAGGTACTTGGGATTCCATGCTTGTAATCGCTTGCTGTGATAATAGTGGAGTTTCGGGAGTGGTGACCTTAAATCACCCGGTGGGGTTTTTGCCGTCAGGTTTTCCCCATTCGTAAACAAACCACCGTGTCATTTAATTTCCGCTGCATAGTATAGTTTTGGTGATTTGTTTGTGCTGCCACGTGATATTGCATGTTAATTTGATTAATTAATAACTAGGATAATTAATCAATCTAATTTATCATAAGGGGTTAACGCGTTTGTGGCCTGTCAAGCTTCCAATAGTTTCTCTACTTCTTCAGTTACAACATTGTTGCGTTTTGGTGCAAACACCATCCGCTTTTGCTGCATAGGTTTGCATTCTGGGTTGATGTTAAGACGATGCTATATGATCTTCCTATCAATTTCAGGCATATATTCATGTTTCCAAGCGAAATCATCTTAGTTTGCCTTTATGAAGGAGATCATTTTCTCTTTCTTAGGGGCTGGAAGTGTTGTTTCCATCTTCAATATCTTTGTTAAGTCTTTTAGGATGATCTCCACTTCTTGAGGTGTTTCCGAAGGAATGGGCTCTGATTCGTTGATCATCCATGTGTGATTCGCTCCAGATGCTAAGACAGCTTAATAGCACTCTCTTACCAAAACTTGGTCTCATTTGATTTCTCCTACCCTATGAGTTGTTGGAAACTTCACTTTCAAGTAATATGTTGACATTGCTGCACTTCCCAAGATGATGTTGTTGAAGGACAATCGGCTATAAGGAAATCAATTTCCTTGGTGACTTGTGTTGGATAAGTTCCTGCAATCACCATTAGAGTGATAATGCCTTTAGGGACGATTCTATCCCCCGTAAAGCTTACCAGAGGTGAGGTGAAAGGCTTGACCTTTTTCTTATCCAACTTCATTTGCTAAAATGTAGGCAAGTAAATGATATCTGCTGAGCTTCCATTGTCAATGAGCACCTGGTGGATGTTAAACTTTTCTACTTTAAGCATGATTACGAGTGGATTGTCATGAGGTTGCCTAATGCCACGACCTGTCTCTTTCTAAGAAGACAATATTATGTTCTTTATTCCACGGCATATTTATTGGAGGGAGTCGTGAATGGACACTGTTTATCTCCCTTCCTTGTGCCTTTTCAGGGATTTCAATGTTCATTTGTTGTTATTCCTCTCGAGATCGTCTTTATTTCACCTGCAAGGGGTTTGGTGTCCCCTATCTCTAGAGTTCTGTCTCGGTCGTCCTTCTGTTGGTACTTGTATGGCTTTTTCTTTCTGACGTATTTTTGCAACTTCCCATGCCAGATTAAAGTTTCCACCTAGTCTTTCAAGTGCCTACACTCGTCAGTATGATGCTCGTGGTCTTGATGGAATCTATAGTACTTACTTTTGTCTCTTCTTTCTACTAGAGTACTAATTGGCTTTGGCCATTGCAGGGATCGTCTTTTATCTGCATAAGGACCTACTCAATTGGCATTATTAAAGGAGTGAAGTTAGTAAACTTGGGTTTCTTATCTAGAAGCTCCTTCTTTTTCCCTATGGTCTATCCACCACTTCATGTCTCCTTCTTATCCCGATTACTGTTTATTCTTTTGTCTCTCTTCCTTTTCGCCTTTATCTCCTTTGTAAGCACTGCATCCTCTGCATTCATGTACTTCTGGGCTTTACGGAGCAACTCCACTATTCTTTTTAGAGGACTTTTAGCAATTGAGAAGAATAAATCTCCTGGTAACATCCTACTTAGAAGGTTATTAGGATGACTTGATCTTCATCTTCGTCTACCTGCAGTAGTTCTTTGTTGAGTTGAGTGACATACTGCCTTAGTGATTCTCCTTCTACTTGTTGAATGTTGAGAAGATGGCCAGTTGGCTTTTTGTGCCTCTGCCCACCAATGAAATGATGAATAAAACCCTTGGTGAGTTGTTCAAAGCCTGCAATGGTTCCTGGGGGTATTTTGCTGAACAATACTCTGGCTGCTCCCTTTAGTGTTGTTGGGAATGCCCTACATATCACTTCATCTGGGGTCATCTGTAATAGCATAAGCGTTTTGAATGATTCAATGTGATCCAATGGATCTTCGGAACCATCATATGAGTCCAACGGTGGGAGGTGGAATTTTGGTGGGAGGGGACGGTTCAATACTTCAGTAGTAAAGGGTGAGTCCGTCCTTTGAATCATCCCATTCAGATTCTCTTCGCCTTTGTCCTTCATAGCACTTTTTAGTTCGCCTACCTTCTTCCTCATGTTACGAAGCTCATTCTCGATCCTAGTGGAATCTTCTTTTGACGTTATGTCTCGCCTATTGGCTTAAGAATTGGATTCCTCTTCATTTTGGTTTTCACCTGTTCGCTAACGTTTTTCATTTTGAGACTCCATCGCCTTTCGTAGCTC
The DNA here is from genome assembly GCA_032878915.1 of Castanopsis chinensis. Classification (NCBI taxonomy): domain Eukaryota; kingdom Viridiplantae; phylum Streptophyta; class Magnoliopsida; order Fagales; family Fagaceae; genus Castanopsis; species Castanopsis chinensis. The sequence goes on from JAVQMG010000009.1 coordinate 254,635, forward strand.
TTCATTCTAGCAAGTTAGCTCTTCCACATTTGCCAAGAGAGCTTGGATTTGTTGTTATTGCATTCCATTTGGCTGAGGTCTAGCTTTTGCTTCCATCTCGCACTTTGAGGAACTCTTTTGTCATGAGGAGAGATGGCTTGAATGATTAGCATTCCCACAAATGGCGCCAAACTGATGATGCTAAAAATCAACAGTTGAGCTCCTCGTCGTAATGAATGAATGATACTGTGAATGAGATCGACTCTGTAGATGAGAAACCTGCAAAATCAACTGAGTGGAAGAGTAACACACCAGTGTGACGTCAGCCAAACTGCCTTTGATGCTTATGTTAGTAATGGAGAAAGATTTTAAAGAGAAAATGAGTACAAAGTGATTTTGTAGAATATTTGTGTGTACCTTGGGTTTATGTTATCTTCTTTGTAAAGTTTTTAGACCCATTAAAACACAATTGGATTAACCTAGTTAACAAGCCAAGTTATTACTTAGTCCAAATTCCAAATCTAGGTTAACACAATCATATAATCATATCAATGTAAAGTGCCGAATATATAAAAAAAAAACACAAAGATATGATGACCCAGGAAAACCAAATCAGTAAAAAAGCCTAGGGAGGATTTAACCTAACTATCCTCAAGGTAAAACTGAATCCACTATGAAAGAACCGAAGTTTGTACAATAGCGACTTAGACCACTAATATTCTATTGCTACCCACCAGTAGAAAACTTACTGACATGACCACGTGCAAGCTCCGAGATCACTGACTCCTTCTTTCTTGGATTCTCCAGTAAGTACATGCACTCCCGCTTGTGTATCTTTAAGCTCATATGGCAGCAACTGAATGATCATCAAGCTCTTGAAGAGATCTCCTTCTTGATAATCCTAAGCTTGTGTGAAGGCAAGCACCTCTTAGATCTCACAAGAGATTCACACAAACAGCAATATGAGCAATCACAAAAACATGGCTAGGGTTTGCCTTTTATACCTAGGGTAAAACATAAAACCTTACACATTATATGGGCTTAGGGCTGAGTTGAAAATTCTGTAGAAAAAACAATCTGCACGACTTTCGATCGATCAAGTCTAATTCTCAATCGATCGAGCCAGGCAAATTTACACAGTAACTCTTGCATTTAACTTGATTCCAACTTTACATTAATGACATACTTTGAGCAAGTCTAGAACAAGACTAAACACCTGTTTTGATCATGGTTTGCCAATAATACAAATTAGAGTTCTAATACATTAGTTCCTAAGTACTTAGAACCTAACATTCTCTTTTATAGTTGTATGCCTCATTAATGGGCAATGATATGCTGCATTTATGCTTAACGACTAGTGCATTACAGAATCTCTGTCTGGAGGCCGTAACTCAGTCTGTGACCATTGGTCTGTCAGTTATGTTGTGTGTTCATGTCCTTTTACTTGTTTTTCTTGGCTTTATATAACTTAGGCTGAGTTAATACTCATAATATTGTTATGTTGTAGCTGGGTAATCAATGCTTAATGATTGCAAATTAACTCCAACGTTTTCTATTCGTAACTGGTCCTTAATTTCACATTATTAGACGATGGTAACGGTTTTGTGCTATTCATTGCCCAGTCATTGATTGCTGCCTGGAATTAATGCACATACGCTCATTTATACCCTTACTCATCACTGTTATGGACAGTTTACAAGTAATGGACGACCATTTATATGCTACTCGTTAGTTTCCCCCTTATTCCTTTGTCGTCCATCATTTGGACGAGCTAAGGAATATGGAAAGTTCGTTTTGGACGAATCACTTTGTACATACCCTAAGATTCTTAGCCCATCATATTTACTGTGGGGCGACATTTTTGTCAACTAATTGCCATGTTCCATCTTTGTGTTGGCTGCACGTGTGTGTCTTCCTTGAGTTTCTCCTACATTAAATTCATTTTATTTTATTTTTTTATCAAAAATCCTTCTCATATTCTTCTTCATTATACATTGAGCTAGGAGTCTGAAACCAGAAAAGAGTTCCTGCACCTTCTGTACGGTAAGACTCATTTTCTTCCCTTAATGGTTGATTTTTATTTCATTAAGAAGGAAACTCCCTTTGTTTCGTTCTTGTTCGCTAGGCTAGGAGTGTTTCTTAAGTCTTTTAGTGGTCATCATCCCTATGTTGGTTTATTTGTGCCTCGAGACTGTGGTGCTCTTAGGCCTATTTTGATTAGCCTTTACCCTCTACTCTGTTGATCTTTAATTGCCCATCATCCAGAGATAACTGCCATAGAGTACCAAGACAGGGACGTTAGGTCTAGTGATTTAGAAACTGGTTTGTCGTCAAATGGTGAGTTCATAGATAAAGATTTTGAAATCGTAGTGTCAAAACCCCCTTCGTCTTCAAAACCCTCCTTTTCTTCAAAACCCTCTTCTTCTTCAATCCCCTTTCATGCTCTTTCTGAGTCTTGTCTTTACGAGTTGAGACATTTGAAATCTATTCGCAAGAGGTTTCAATTTCCAGAAGGGGTAGCTATAAAATTACCTCGTCCAAACAAAAAAGCATGCACATTTGCTCATGGTGAGGTGAGTTTTTATGAAGCTGCCTTTTCCTACGGACTCCATTTTCCTATTCATCCATTTATCATGCAACTCCTTTCTACTCTCAATGTTGCACTAGCTTGTCCTTAATGCATGGAAGATGATTATTGGTTGTATGTTGATTTGGGTATCTGTCCATGATAGGGACATGATTACCTTAAAAGAATTTCTTTATCTATACCGTTTGAAACATTCCACCCACCATGGGTATTTTGAACTTCTACCTTGGAATAGGGAGTCTAGAATCGTCTGTAGCTTCCCTACTTCCTTTCATGACTGGAAATCACAATATTTCTTCATTTCTGGATCTAGATGGGAAATCATGTTTGACAACCCGTGGTTGCTAAAGAAATGGGAAATCTCTTATTTTGGTGTGTCTCTCTTTCCTCTTCATTAAAATAGTTGTTTTAAGTTTGCTATTCTTCTGATCTCCTTTTTTGCTTTTTTTTTTTTTTACTGATCGTCCTTTGTTGGAGGAACGCTACCAAGGACGAATTAAGGCTGTCCTTGAGTTTGCCCTCACAGTTGACGATTTTGACGAGCTAGTTGATCCTCATCGTCTGTATGAGTGTTTCCTTGGACCTGAGCCTTCTGCGTACATTTTGAAGAAAATAGCCCAGGAAAAGAATAGTAGGATTTTAATTCTTCATCCTTTCTTGTCTTACCTTATAGATTTTCCCTACTAACCTTCATTTTGTAGAAATGACCACTAGGTATAGCAAAGACAAATATGCCCATGTTAAGAGCTTGAAGAATGAACCCCTATCTCATATTACCCCTGGATCAAAGAAATGTAAGCTAGATGAAGGTGCCCCCCTGTCACTCTTTGGTACTCCGTCTTATCCCACACCTTCTCTCGAGATGATGACCTTCAGTTCTCCAACCACACGCTTTAAAGGGAAGGCCAAGGTTGGCAAGAGTGTTTGGGATGACCCTGCTACTGCCCTTGGACGAGCTCATAATGTCATTACTAATTACTAGCTTAAGAGTTTCTTGTCCATTCCTTCTCATAAACTGGTTAGCTGCCATATTCACAAACAAGTGCAGGTATTTTACTCAATGTTTCTTCATTACGTCGTTAAGTGTTTACACCAATTAAACATTACTAACCTTTCTATCTCTTTTCAGGTTCTTGGTGAGTCCTTTCATTTAACGACAGACTACTTGAACAGCAAGGAGAAGGTAGTAGTGGCCAACTCCAAGGTTGATTCTATTGAGGCCTAGAGCTCAAAGTTGAGGAAGGATTTGATTGAAGCTATGGACCAATCGAACAAGGTCAAGGAGAAGATGCAAGAACTGAAGGAAGCACTGAAGGTTGAGAAAAAGCTCGTCATTCAAAAAGCAGAGGAAGTCTGAGCTGCCTTCCGGAGAAAGGACGAGGAACATGAGAAGGTGATTGCCAGGTTCTTGGGGTCTGATCGCTTCTTTAACATGCACTTCGAGCAGTACTTCAAGGGTTTCGAGCTTTTTCGTCGGTGGATGATGAAGCACCATAGACATGTAGTGGATTTTGCAAATCTGGACTTTGAAACTATTGATATTGAGATCCTTGCTGACGAGACTAATGAGAAGGAAGGTGAGACCATTGCTGAAGCTACCAATGTTGTTGAAGGTGAAGGTGAAGGTGCTGCTATAGGAGGAGTTACTGACAAGGCTCAGACAGTGGTGGGCTGTGTTGAGGAGATCGTCAGTGCTCCTTGAAGTAAAAATCTAAGTAACTTTTTTTTTGGTTCCATTTTAAAGACAATGAATGCCTCCTGCTTTGAGGCTTTTAATTTAGAAACAATGAGTGGCTCCTATTTTGAATTTTTGTTTGAGAAACAATGGGTGCGTCTTGTTTTTAGGCTTTTATTTTAGAAACAACATATTTGTTTTGAACTTTGAAGTTCTTCTGCTTATAATTTATGCTTGCTCTTTTATTACCCTGCTTAAAAATTTAACTTGTCATTTGAGTTTCCACCATGTTTTGTAATTTCAACTCATCGCTAGAGTCATTACCACATTTATGATTTTTACTCTATTTCATGATTTTAACTCATCTTGTAAGTTTTTACCTCGTTTATGATTTTCAACTCGTCATTTTGAGTTTTTACTGTATGTCGTAATTTAACTCATCTTGTGAGCTTTTACCATATTTATGATTTTAACACATCATTTTGAGTTTTTACCATATTTTGTGACTTTGACTATTCTTTTGAGTTTTTACCACACTTATGATTTTCACTCATCATTCGAGCTTTTACCATTCATGTTCTTATCACACTTGTGGTTTGAACTTGTTGCTAGATTTCAAATACTTCCTTTTCTTCATTAAACTTAGGTTTGACGCTTTGTCAAACTTTATTGAAAAATGGAATGGCTGAACAAGCCTTATTATTTCATGCATTCCTCATATACAAGGGAATTACAAGGAAATAGCTAACTGAAAATAGCTTTATTAAAATACTTGAAGGAAAAGAAATACTTAGAAAAAAAAAATTAAATCTCGCTTATCTAATGTGTCGTTAGACAAGGTGCTCTTACGAACAGAGCTTATTAGACCAGGCAATAGCTTTTATCGATAGTACTTCTTGGATGTTCCACATTCCTAGGATGAGGAAGAGGATTGCCTTCCAAATCCTTCAAAGAATAGCTTCCTCGTCTGGAGTAATAAACGACTTTGTATGGGCCTTTGCAAGTAGGCCCTAACTTCCTTTATGCTGGATCCCTAGTAGCTTGTGAGACTTTTCGCAGCACCATGTCGTCGGGGTTGAACCTTTTGACTTTTACCCTCTGATTATAGTACTTCTGCATTTTTTGTTGGTGCCGAGCCATTCTCAAGGCCGCCTCATCTGTGACTTCAGCCAAATAATCCAAGCTGAGCCTTAGTTCGTCATTGTTTGAACCTTCGTTGTAATGAGCTTGCCTAAGACTGGAGACTCCTATCTTGGTTGGGATAACCGCTTTAGAGCCAAAGGCCACCTTGAATGGAGTCTCTCCTGTTGATGTTCTCACTATCGTCTTGTAAGCCCATAATACCCAAAGCAACTTTTCAGGCGATGCATCCTTTGCCCCCTTAAGTCATGCTTTGATGAGTTCAAGCAAAGTACAATTTGTTACTTCTGTTTTCCCATTAGCTTGTGGATCAGGGATGCCCAGGTAACGAATAGTGATTTTGTATCCTTACCTCTGCGCAAAACTCTTTGAATTTTCTACTATCGAACTGATGACCATTATCAGATATGATCGTCCTAGGGATCTCGAACCTACAGACGATGTTCTTCCAAACGAAGATCTGTATCTTGTATTCGGTGATTACCGCTAGTGGTTTTGCTTTGACCCATTTGGTGAAGTAATCAATGGCTACAAGCAAAAGCTTCACTTGCCTTTTTCCCAAAGGGAGTAGGCCAACGATGTCTATTCCCCATGTGGAAAATTGCCAGGGTGAAGAGATGCTTGTTAGTAATTCCCCAAGTATATGCTGCATGTTGTCGAACCGCTAACATTTATCACATTTCTTCATAAGTTCAGCTGCATCCTTTTGCATAGTTGGCCAAAAGTAGCCTGCCCTAGTCGTCTTTCCCATTAGGGATTAAGGTCCAGAATGGTTACCACAAACACCTTCATGTATTTCTCGTAGCACATATGTTGCTTTGTCAGGGGCCAAACAGTTTAGTTATGGCATCAAGAATCCTCTTTTGTAAAGTTCTCTGTTCAAAACAATGAACCTTGCTACACGAACTCTGACCTTCTTTTCCTCTGATGAGTAAGATAGGAGTTGGCTGTCTTCAATTGAGTCAAGTCTAGTAATCTTATTAACAGCTAAGTTTTCTTCCCTTGGGATTAGCTTGAATTTAACATTATCAAACTCGTCAATGAGCTGGCTCGTCAGCTGTAGGTATTCCTTCTTTGCTTCATATTTGTTGGCTATCTGTCCAACAATCAGCTTGGAATCAGACCTCAATCTCAAATTGACCCCCAAAGCTTTTGCAATCCTCAAGCTGGCAAGGACTACTTCATACTCTGCCTTATTGTTTGTTGCTGGAAACTAGAGTTGAACCTCATATTTAAGGATGCCATTCTTTAGTGATGTCATTATGACACCGATGCCTCCGAGTCTTGTTACAAACGAGCCATTTGAGTAAACTATCCAATACTCTGCTTCCTGATCAAGGTTTGGAAGAGTAAATTCCGCAATAAAATCTGCTAAAGCTTGTGCCTTAATTGCTATTTTTAGCCTGTACTTAATGGCAAACTGGCTGAGCTCAACTGCCCACTGGACCATATGACCTGTAACATCTAGTTTACTTATTGCTTTTTGGATTGATTGGTCTGTCATGACTACAATGGTATAAGCCTAGAAGTATGGGCGAAGCTTTCTTGAAGCCACGATTAATGAGAAGGCCATCTTCTCCATGCGCGGATACTTTGCTTCAGCACCCTGAAAAGCCTGACTAGTTTAATACACTAGCCTTTGTATCTTGGATTCCTCGCAAATCAAAGCAGAATTGACGGTTGTTGGTGATACAGCCAAGTATAAAAACAGATCTTCTCCTTCTATTAACGGGTTTAGTAGTGGAGGCTTGGCCAGATACTCCTTAAGGCTTTGAAATGCTGCCTCACACTCATTCATCCACAGAAAAGCCTATTTAAGAACTTTAAAGAAGGGAATACACTTGTCATTGGCCTTTAAGACAAACCTATTTAATGCCGCTACTCGCCCCGTCAGTCTTTGCACATCCTTAACTGTCTTGGGAGAAACTATGTCAATTATGGCTTTGACCTTCTCTAGGTTTGCCTTAATTCCTCGCTGAGATACCATGAAGCCTAGGAATTTTCCTAATGAAGCTCCAAAAAGGCACTTCGCAGGGCTAAGCATCATCCTATACCCTCTTAAGGTATCGAATGCCTCTTGAAGGTCTACAAGATGGGTTTAGCTTCCTTGCTTTTTATGAGCATATCATTTACAAAGACTTCCATATTCCTCCCTATCTTCTTGCTAAAATCTGATTCACCAATCTTTGATAGGTGGCACCTGCGTTCTTCAATCCGAATGGCATGACTTTGTAGCAATATAAGCCCCGGCTAGTGACAGACGTAGTTTTCTCCTAATCTTCTTCCTTTATTAGGATTTGGTTATAACCTGAAAAAGCACCCATGAAGGTTAGTAGTTCGTGGCTAGCTGTTGAGTCAACATGTTGGTCAATTCTGGGAAGGGGAAAGCTGTCTTTAGGACATGCATTGTTCAAATCAGTGAAGTCCACACACATTCTCTATTTTCCATTGGACTTCTTTACCATAACAACGTTTGCAAGCCATTTTGGATAGTAGACTTCTCTAATGAATCCAGTAGTTAAAAGCTTTTCCACCTCTTTCATGATTGCTTTAGTAAGCTCTGGAGTGAATACTCGTCTCTTTTGTTGAACGTGCTTCTTTATTGGGTCAATGTTAAAACTATACTCTATCACTCATCTTTGGATCCTTGGCATGTCCTCATGGCTCCATGCAAAGACATCCAAGTTCTTTTTCAAGAACTTCACCAATTCGTCCTTCAAAGTCTATTAAATCTTCTTTCCTACCTTGGTGGTTTTGGATGGATCTCCTTTTACTAGCACTAAATTTCTGCCGCCTTCATGGATTTAGGTGGTTCTTCTTCTACCATCCAACTTTGGTTTTCCCTAGACACCAAGACCACCTAGTAACATTCCTAAGCCAAAAGTTAGTCCCTTATGATTTCTCCAATTCCATCGGGGGTCGAGAATTTCACTTTCAAGCAATATGTGGAAGTTAATGCCTTAAGGTGATTAAGGGTTGGTCGCCCAAGAATAGACAAAGGGCAGTCGACGATCAAGAAGTCTATCATCCTCGTCACTTGAGTGGGGTAAGTCCCTGTTGTAATTTGTAATGAAATGATGCCCTTTGGAGAAACATGGTCTTCGCTGAAGCTAACTAACGGAGATTCGAAAGGCTTGAGGCATTTTGGATCCAACTTCATCTGTTGGAAAGTCGTCATATACATCACATTTGCCAAGCTCCCATTATCCACCAGTACTCTTTGGGTTTTGTACCCCTCAATGGCTAGCAAAATGACTAGGGGTCATCATGGGGCTGCCTGATCCCCTCCACATCTTGCTCAAAGAAGACAATGTCGTCATTCCTAGTGCGATGATGTTTTGCCATTGGGTGCTTGACATGGACGTTGTTCACCTGCCTTTGCACGGTCTTCCTTAGGGACTTGTAGAATCCTCCAATGACTAGTCCTCCAATGATCATCCTTATCTCTCCTACGATGGGTTTAAGATTGTCTCGATCTTCCTCTCTTTGGTCGTTAGAGGTTTCTCCTCTGTTCGCTGGCGAGCTTGATAGTCTTTCTTAACAAACTTTTGGAGCTTCCCCTTTTAGATCAACTCCTCTATCTGTTCTTTCAAATCCCTATATTCGTTTGTATAGTGACCATAGTCCTTATGGAAGCGGTAGTACTTCTTCGGATCTTTTCGCTTTGAGGATAAGCTTAATGGTGTAGGCCATTTCAAGGCAGGGTCATCCTTAATTTGCATGAGAATCTTGTCTACGGGCATTATCAAAGGGGTGAAATACAGCTTCTTCTTTGATGATGCCTCTAGACTTCTTTTGCTAGTCTTAGCTTCTGTAAGATTATCTTTGCACTCCTTCTTTTTTCTTTGGGACTCTACACCTTCGTCTTTCTTTCATTTGCTCGTCAGTCCCTTTACCGTCAGCGTGTCTTCCCATTCATGTATTTTTGCAACTTAAACAGTAGATTCGTCATTGAGGTCAGAGGAGTTTTCCCTAAGGAGAAAATGACGTTAGGATTGATTAACCCAACCTGGAAGGTCGTCATTATCACCTGCTCATCAGCCTCATCAATTTCTAGGACTACTTTGTTGAATTGGTTCACATATTCCCTCATAGTCTCTCCTTCTTGCTATTTCATAATCAGCCAGTAGGAAGTGGGCCTCTTATGGCGTTGGCCTCTAATGAAGTGATGGACGAAGGAGTCACTTAGCTGGTAAAAGTTTGCAATAGATGTTGCGGGTAGCTTACTGAACCATACTCGTGCTGCTTCCCTAAAGGTTGCTGGGAATGTCTTGCAAATAACTTCATCTAGGGTTTGCTGGAGACTTAGAATTTTTTTGAATGCTCTTATATGGTCTAGAGGGTCTTTAGAGCCATCGTAGACCACTGGCTAAGGGAGACGAAATTTGGGAGGAAAGGGCACCTTAGAACAGTAGCTGTGAAGGATGAGTCAATCCTCTTGATCATGCCATCCAGGTTTATTGTTGTCCTCTTGACCTCGTCCAACTCCTTTCTCATGTTTTTCATCATTTGATCACTACCACAAGTTGACTGTGTGGTATGTTCTGAAGTATCCCTCATGCTATTTTCTGGACTATGGGCCTCATCATTGTTGTCATTGCGATTGCATCGAGACTGCGACATAGTCAGAGTCCTAGGGCGTGCCTTTTGCTTCAATTATTCATTCTGTTTCATCAATTCTTGCACGTTAGCGGTGAATGCTTGAATCTGTTAGGCCATTAGGGTTGGGTTCGTAGGAGGTGATGAAGTGGAAGTGCCCATGTGTCTCGAGGAACTTTGTTGGTAGAGATAGGATGACTTGCCTGAGAGAATTGCAACTCAATTGTTTCCCATAGACGGTGCCAAACTGATGAAGTAGGATTTTGCCTCATTAGTGTGCCCCTCATCAGTATGATGGACGACCTGTAAAACCTGTGTCACAGAAAGCACTCAATAGATAAGGGCACCGGTTTAAGGCCTACCAAGGACTCTCTGATGCATAAGTTAGCTTATTCTATCTGAAAAAACTGTAATTTGTATAGCAGTTGTGTGTTCATGTCCTTTTACCTGTTTTTCTTGGCTTTATATAACCTTAGGCTGAGTTAATACTCATAATACCATTATGTTGCAGCTGGGTCATAAATGCTTAATGATTGCAAATTAACTCCAATGTTTTTTGTTCGTAACTAGTCCTTAATTCTGCATTATTGGACGATGGTAACAATTTTGTGCTATTCATTGCCCAGTCATTGATTGCTGCCTGGAGTTAATGCACATACACTCGTCCATATCCTTACTTGTCACTGTCATGGACGGTTTGCAAGCATTGGACAACCATTTATATGCTACTCGTCAATGAGAATTGGTGAAAACTAAGAAGTGAAAGGCATAAAAGCACACGTGCAAACATGCATATATACTGAAGCAAATGCATTTCTACTATAGTAGCATCTAAAAATAAATGTTACTTTACATAATGGAGTGAGATTCAAATGTGAAGAAAGTTTACCTACAAACTAGTATATTAGTAGGTAATGGCAACAAACTTCAATTATATATATTTTTTCTTGGGTGTTAATTTTGAAAAATCTACCATTAAATTATAATTTTTTATTATATTCTCCATATTTTCAAAATTCCAAGAAGATTAAAGATTAAAAGTTATATTATCAATTAAATATTTAAATTCAGGGGCGGCTCAACAGTCAGTCGAGGAGGTTGAACCCCCTGACCTAGCCAAAAAACAAAAACTATATATAATTTTTTTTTGTTCATATCCCTAAAATAAAATTTTGAACACCCTAATCCTAAATTTTGTTTAATCCCAGTTCAAATAAGCTTGAATATGATTGTCTTAATGTTATTTCCACAATATTATTTTCACAATGATTTTACAATAAAGGTTAAGTGGCATCTTTTAATTGATTTTTATCTTGACCCACAAATAACATCACTTTTTTTACATATCTTTAACAATTTGCCACTTAGATTTTGTTGTGATAGTATTGTGTCAGTAGCTCTACTCTTAAAATTGATGCTTCGTTTTTAAAAATAAATAAACAAATAAATCTTCTATCTAGACTCTAGTTTACTTTGCGATTGGCTACAGAATGAAATCGTTATTCCTTGCATATTTCTTCTTCATTAGCAAAAAATTACAACTTTTAGCACACAAAAATTACAACACTATTAACCCTCCTTGAAAACAATTCTGGAGCCACCATTGTTTAAATTATTCTTTTTTTGGCAAGAAGAACTGAAGAAGTACTATTGAAGACTTGCAACAATTATTTTTCAAATCATTCTTTTTCTTTCTTTTTTTTTTTTTTTTTTTCGGTGGAGTATTATTGAAGACTTGCAATAATTACATTTGATACTAAATCAATTTTGTTCAACCTTTTCACTGTGTGGTGTCAGCTTTGCAAAAGTATCAATCACTCTTTTTTGGCCATAGAGAAGTATTATTGAACACTTTCTACTTTGCGGAAGTATCAATCGTTCTTTTTTTGGCAAGAAGAAGTATTATTGAAGAATTGCAATAATTACTTTTGATTATTACTGAAAACTTTAAACTTTTCAAAAGTATCAGTTTGTTAGGTTCTAAATATATAGGATTAAATGTTTAGGTTCTAATTTTATGTATGTTGGCAAACTGAGTACAAACACATCTAGTAGAAGGTATTTATATCTTAGAACAGTTTTAGTGATTGCTCAAGTTGATTCAAGTCAAGATTCAAGAACAATCAAGCCGTAGAAAGAAGAATTCAGAATCTGCCTTGCTCGACTAATCGAGAGACATCTTTGACCGATTGAGATGCGTTTCCTGCAGATTTTAAATAAAGCTTGAAAGCCCGCAAAATGTTTAGGGTTTGAGTCCAACACTGCTAGGTATAAAAGCAAAACCCTAATACATGTTTTCCAAGACTTGTGAGTTATTCTTGTGAGATTTGAGAGGTTTTGTAATCTTCTATCTCAATAAGCATCTACTGTAGATTAGATTGATATTTCATGAACTATGGAGATAAGTTGTTGCATACAAGATCAACTATTGCTAATGATCTAAAACTTTGAGTGGAGATCTCAAAGTTATAAACTAAAGTGTTTGTGTGCAACAGATTCAGAATAAAAAAGTCTGTGAATTTGGAGTTGTGTGAGGTTACGTAAGTAAGTACTACAAGAGGTAGCATTAGATTTAGGGAAAAATTGTAAACACTTCCATTCTACTTAGTGGATTTGTTGCCTTGTAATTTTTTAGGTTAAATCCTCCCCAGGTTTTTTTACCTTGAAATTGGACAATTTCATTGGTTTTTCTAGGTCATCATATCGTGTTCTTTACTTTTCCACTATGTATGATGTGATTTATTATTGTTTATCCTAGATCTGCATAATAAACCTAAGAACCAACTTTGTTAATAAATTAGGTTAAACAATATGAGTTTACAGGGGTGTAAATAACAAACATAGTTATTCCTTCTTCTTTTTTTTCGATGGAGGAAGACTTGCAATAATTGCATTTGATACTAAATCAATTTTGATCAACCTTTTCACTATGTGGTATCAACTTTGTAGAAGTATTAATCACTCTTCTTTGGGCATTTTTTTTGGTGGAGAATTATCGAAGACTTGCAATAATTGGTTTGATACTGAATGAAATTTTTTCAACCTTTTCATTGAGTGGTATCAGCTTTTCAGAAGTATTTGTGGGTACCACCAGTTTTTCCTTCCTTAGGGGAGTATGCCTCGGCCGAGTGGACCAAGTTGAAGGCAAAAAAAAGATGGATTCACCACTTAGATTAGGTCTAGGAACCATTTACATAGCGCCCTTACGTGGAAGGACCAATTTTACTACTAGAATATGGGTTCAGAGTTTAGGTACGGTTTTGGGAACGTATTAGGCACCCAAAACCGCCCGACCCATGGGTCAGGGTCCACTCATTGTGTCTTACATCTTAATCTTATTAAAGGCACATTCAATATTGCATTCTATACTCACACACACGCTAGTATACATCTAAGCATACAATATAGCATTCCATCCCAAGTCCTAACATACATCTATCATGCTTCTCATATCATCATAAACCCTAGCATACATATATCATGGTAATCCACATCAAACCTAGCATACATCTATCATGGTAATCATCTCATCTTATCCAAGGCTACAAGCAAACAAGGTATCTTAAAGGCAGCAACATAGTAGCAATCAAACAAACATTTTTATCATATTGATAGCATAGCACATGGACTTTGCATATACACATTCATCAAACAAATATCAAGTCCATATAACAAACAAATGCATGATCAAGTGAAATGCATGACTCACCTTTACTTACCTCGTTGCACCACAACACCTATACATCAATGCATGGACATTTGAATGCGTGTTCATGGCATATCAAGGCAAGAAATAGAAAGAAACCCTAATCTAGCATGTTAAAGGCAAATAAACAATCAAACAGAGAAATAGAGACTCAAAAGCATAAAATTAGGTCAAAACAAAAGCATGTTATGTGAAAGAAAAGAAGAAACATAAGTAAAAAACTCAAATTAGGGTTTTTAGGCACGAGTATACGTGCACATACATAGGCCTGTGTATGCAAGCCAGTTGTATACATATACATACTTTGAGCCTACGTATGCATGTAGGAAGTATTCGCACGTAGACACACCCTGAACCCTAACCCAGAAATACAGAAACATAGAGCAAAACTTAAAACTAACAAATCTAACAACCCAACATGCTTTTAAATAGTAAACTACCAAACCCTAGGCTGCCTAAACATTTTAAAACATAAACAAAGCAACAAAACAAAAAGAAAACAAAATTAAAATAAAGAAATGAAAAGAAAAAATGTTAGAACTCAATACCTCAAACAAGAAGCTTTTCAAGCTTGATACCGTTCCCCTCAGTCAATCTATTTATAGTTAAATACAAAAGTGATTAGTAATCTTAAAACTTGAATATCAAGACCAAAAAATGTCCCAATCAAAATAAAATTGACTTGAGGATGTTTTATGAAAAACTCCCTTTTTGATTCACTATTTCTAGTGAATCTTAGGTTTTCACTTAGGATTTTCTATGTGTCTTGAAAAGGTACCATGTATGGCATTTTATATTGAGAAAATAGGGGTTTGGAACAGCTTCCAGACGATGTGGGATTCATTCCAAACCTCAGTCTTTAATGCAGAAAACTTGTCTTTCATAGCTTCTAGAACCCTAGCTACATACGCAGGTCCATGTATACATATGCATATGCATGTATGCATTGCAACCCTAGGGTTTTCGTAGTCTTTAATTTCCAAAAATGGCTTTATTTTATTCATAAAAGAGTTATATTTTCCATAAAACCTTATTCAAGTCAATTTATAATCTGATCGGGCCTTAAACCAACATTGGGCTTTAGAATTTTACCATCATTGAGGAACGGGGGCCTGAGTCATAAGGGGTACAAAATGCGGTGCCTACAATATCAATCACTCTTTTATGGGCATTTTTTTTTGGTAGAATATAATTGAAGACTTGCAATAATTTTGTTTGATACTAAATCAATTTTGTTCAACCTTTTGTTTGAAGTATCAATCATTCTTTCTTTAGCCACATGACATTATCGAGTTTACTCGGAAACCATTTGTAACAACCCGAGGAAAATGTCAATCACATTTGCACATATACTCTAAAATGACTAGTTAAATTACAATTGGAGCTCCTCGTAATCATTTATAAACCCAAGATCCACTTAGTAATCACCCAATGTAAGACTCAACACACATCCGCATCACACATACTCAAACAATTCAAACCATACAATTTGGAGAATCACAGTATCAGTTCTAGGAAGCAAGCCTGAAAGCTTGAAAGAAGCTCGATGGCAAAAAGAAAGCCTCTATGAGCTCCTTTTTCTACTTATCAGTGTCCAAAAGTCCTTCCCTAGTAACAAAAAAGAAAATTTATACTTATAATATTTTTAAGAATTCGAATAAGAATAGGTGTAAGAATCAAGTAAATTTAAAGTTTTCAAAAATAGGTTTATATTCAAGAAAAGGTTCAATTGACTTGCAATCACTCTATTTAATTTATTGCAAAATTTGCCATGGATTGTTTCTCTGGTAAATAATCTGTCATGGATTTATAAAACAAATGAACCTTGCAATAAAAGCAGTGACAAGATAATTAAAGTATTAATGAATTTCATATATCAGTTATCGTACAAAATTTCCCCTTAAAAAAAAAGTTGTCGTACAAAATTTATCACTAAAAGGAAGTTTAAAAAACAAATTGGAGCACATATCAATGAATTTCATATTGTCAATTATATTGTAAACATGAAAGAAATTAAGTTATATAATTAAGTATTAATGAATTTCACATTCTCAATTACTGATCGTAATTCATCACTAAAAGGAAGTGTAAAAAACATATTGGAATACACAGTAAAGAATTTCGTATTCTCAATTATATTGTAAACATAATTTTTTTTTTATTGCAAATAAACATGAAAAAAATTCAGTTATTATATATGATGATGCAATAAAATCGTCAGTAAGCCACACGGTCCACACGTGCTCCTGATGACGTACCTGCACAACACAAAAGGTGAAGACCTTAGGAAGGGCACCGGTGTGGTACCGGCCAAATACCCTCCGATGGTCAAGTTGGAGAAATCTCTTAAACGCAATTGCTAGCACAGGTGAATTATGCGTACCTTGCCTTGAGTGCTTTGGGGTATTTATAGTTAGGGCCGAAATTCATGCCTTGGCCAAGAAGTTCTTTTCCTTCTAGGAGAGTAACTCTTGGATTTTGCGTATCTCATAGAATCCTTGTCCTTATAGGAGTCTTTTTAATTTGAGGTAGACGTGTCGTACAAGAATCCTTGTTGTATGCGTGCTGGTCAGGTAAGGTTGTGGACGGAGCCAAGACTGACTTCTTCAGCCTGTTCTCGTCAGCTTGGCTATACATACTTCTAAGGTCGTTGTTGGTGGAGGTCGTCAGCTTCAGATCTCCCCAGCTTTGAGGTCGTCAGCTTCAAGATCGTCAACCTTGGGGTCGTCAGCTTCAGATCTCCCCAGCTTTGAGGTCGTTAGCTTCAAATCTCCCTAACTTTAGGGTCGTCAGCTTCAGGATCGTCAGCCTTAGGATCGGAATACACAGCTTGCCAGCCTTGGGCTCGTCAGCCTTTAGGATTGTCAAAATGACCCTCATCAGCTGCCCCCTACTCCATAACGTCGTCAATCTACAACATCATCCCTTTTCAAGGTCGTCAGCTTACTACCTTCAGCTCGCTGTCTTCAGCTTATTATCGTTAGCTTACTATCTTCAGCTTATCCTTTCAGCTTGCTGTCTTCAGCTTACTACATTCAGCTTACTACCGTCAGCTTACTATCTTTAGCTTACTGTTCTTGAGATGCAGCTATCAGGTATTAGGTGATTTTGCAAGAAGGTAGTTTCATGAGTGAAGCTGAAGACCTTATTATATCCGTCGCTCTTTGTTTCGTCATGGGCTAATTACAAAATTATCCTTATCAATATATAAACTAATCACAAGTGGGCCAACTCACATTGCCCTCTACCCATTTTTTTATTATTTAAAAAAATGCTAATGGATGCTTTTAGGGTATTAGTTAACAATCCATTTAAAGAAAGTTTTTATGGAAAAAAAAAAAAAAAGCAATTAATATTTTGACAGTATTTTTTCATTTCTCATAAAAGTAGTGTCAAACCTTTTTCTAAATGAATTATTAAACATTATCCTAAGATCACTCGTTAGCGTGACCCAAAAAGAAATTGAGTAAAAGTTAAACTAAAAAACCATTAACTTCAGTTTCATCAAACATATGAATTCCATAGAAAAAGGGGGACCAACCAATAAAGTTGGCAAAAACTAGAAAACTTTGGCTTGAATTAATAAAGTCAACCGATATATTTTCCCTTAAACTAGTAGATGTAGTTTGCCCAGCATCAAGTATGAGTTAAATCTGAGATCACCAATAATCATTATGTATATACACACACACGACTAGAGTAATGTCTCTAATTGTATTGTGCTTTAGTCTTTAAGATTTTTTTTTTTTTTTTTGGAGGAAAAAGACTGATCAATATTATTCAATCAAATGGAAATCAACAACAACAAAAACAAAAAGTCTGATGGAATATCCTCTATCCAGACTAACAATGGGAAAGATAACCTAGCACTCTTAGCTAAATTATGAGCTACAGCGTTACCCTGCCTCCTAGTTTGGGAGAAGGAATGAGTTCTAAGAATACATATATTAAGAATACATATTAATATTACACATGAAAAAAATAATGAATTCGGATTTTGGCTTAGTTTTTCATTTCTGAACATTAAAAAATAAAATAAAAAAGGAGTTAAGTAAAGAAGACTTACATCAGAATTGGACTACTAAATCTAATTTATCAACATATTATAAGCTAGCCCACATGTAAGAACCTTTTTAGATCCTTATTTTTCTCTTGTATCCAATTTCATGTTGGCAGCAAATTTTGCATTTAAAGAAGACAGACTACATGGAACAAAGCACCCATAAAAAAAAATAAAAAACCACAACAAATTAAATCAACATGAAAATATTGATGTCAACAACAAACAATAATACAAATATTTAGCTTGCTATATGTTGAGGTATAATTTTTTCACTCATATCGCATGCCCTAATCCTATTTAATCACATATATTTATTCACCAAAAAATACAAAAAATATCACCCATAAATTATTTTGGGCCTCCATAAATTATTATCATTATTTAGCTAAGCCCAAAACTGGCCCTACGAGTCCTCTGCACACTTCCCATTCTTTTTAAAGCCCAAGGCTACTTATGCTTGGCAATATTTCAAAAGTCCAATTCTCATTGGAAATATCAAAAGCCCAGTTTACGTTGGCACTATTAAAAGCCCAAGCTTGCTACTTGACACTATTTAATAAAAAGTCCAAGGTTATCAATACTTGGCTAAATACTATATCATAATTATTTTACTTTTTTTTAATAAATGATAAGTATTTCACTTAAGTCTAATGATGAACAATGCTTTAATTTCTTAAACCGATTATTATAATATTACAATCCCATGGAATCTATCTTATAAATCCATGGTAACTATCTATTTTATGTAACACTATCATTTTTCCAAAACTCATGGCAAACATATATCAAGCCCATGGAGAATTATGAATTTGTGTTGCTAATATAAAAGATCATGGAAAGTTATGATTATTTATCTTAAACCATGACATTTATTTATTTCATACCTTATTATAAAACCTATGGTAACTATTTATGTTACATATCACTATTTATTTTTCCAAAACTCATGGCAAACATATATCAAGCCCATGGAGAATTATGAATTTGTGTTACTGATATAAAAGTCCATGAAAAGTTATGATTATTTATCTTAAACCCATGACATTTATATATTTATACCATATTATAAACCCATGGAATTTATATAAGAACCCATTGTCACTATATATCTTATATCACAACATTCATAATGTTTATTTCCAAAACTCATGGTTAGTTGGAAGGCATTCACATGAAAAATTAACTCCAATTGAGCTGACCGACCTCACCTCCAAAGCTCACCATTCATCACCCTCACCCCACCCCCCCTCTCAGATGCAGATTCGACTAGATTTGTCGAGAATCGGCTTAATCTTGACGAGATTCGTTGAGATTCAACTAGTTCTCGACTAGATACAGCCAGATCTCGACCAAAGATGTCAAGATTTGGGCAAATCTCTACCAACGTTGTTGTTCCATTAGTTTCGACTGAAATCGATCACTGCCCACCCAAACTGAAACTGACTCCACCCATGGCTTCTGACAGTTAGCAGTGAGTCAGTTGCCTTATCTATTAGGACATATGTGGAACTTGTTATGAACATATGTCATTTAGAATTGGATAATCTTTTCACAAAATGTACTTTACTTGTAATTGGGTAGATCTAAGATGGTTTAAGTCTTCAAGCAACTTAGTGTTCAAGTTAAGAGTTAAAGCCATGCAAATTTGTTCAAGAATCAAGTGAAGAAGTGCTGTATTTTAAAACTTGATAGATTTTATCTATCAAAGTTTAAAAGAGAGTTTTAGCCCAATGCTCGACAACATCTTGACAGATAACCTATCTATCAAGGTTTACGAAATTCAAATTTCCAGAGTTGTTTTTCACGCATATCCAAGCTATTTGTGTAGGGTTTCATTTCTCACAACCCTAGATATATATAAGGATTATTTTAAGGGCCGTCTAAGGGTAATGCAACTTGATGCAAAGTGATTATTCACTCAAATTGTGACTGGAGACAATTTGTTCTAGTTCATATTTCTCTTCAAGAAGCTGCTGCATTTGTACGTTGTAGAGTTTTGTAACCAAGGAACTTCTTAATTTTCATTGTGCGGATGAACTGAAGGACTTTGCAGCCAACATCCTTCTCAAGTTGGTGTGTTAGTCACGTACTTAGATTCTTGCAAAGGAGTAAGCCGTGTACTGGGATCCGCACATTAATTGGTTAATTACATATTGAGAGCCATGCATTGAAAGGAGAGTGTTAGGATTAGTGCCCTTAAATCCTATTGTATGATGTTATGTTTGATATTATGTACGACTTAATGTTGTGTTTAATAAAGTTGTTTTATTATTATAAAAAATAATGATAACATGAATATTGAAACATTATCATATGGTCCATGAGATGCATAGTATGTGATTTATGTTAAAAGTCATAGAAGATATAAATCACAAGTTCTTTGTAAACTCAAAATTATAGTTCGTAGTTGGTGATAAAATTGGGCATTTCATTTGAGAAAACTATAATACATCAACTAAGATGATTTGTCTTGATCATTGAAATGGAGATTTCAAGTTGGTATGTTGATATGTTTTAAGAGTTAAGACATATTGAACTGGACCTCTTTGAGATTTATAAATAAGGCCTAGATTACAACTATATTTTTATAGTGGTATTAAATATAGTTAATGGTAACTTTGGACTTGTCAAGAGTTGACAGAAAAGCCCAAGGCCCATTGGAGCTATTGTCTTATTGGTCCTTTTTGGTCCCACTCCAAGCCACACACTTAAGCCCAATTGGAAATGCCCAAAAGACCAGCCAAATTAGATAATCAGTTAGATACAAAGGGAGAAACATACAGAATTTTCTGTAGAGAGAATAACAAGAACACTATTTTGAAGTGGTGTAAGAAGTCTTAGACACTTTGACATTTTCTCTTTGGAAAACTGATTGAGAGACCACAAATCTTGGGCGCTAGTAGAATTGGAGTGAAGATTGAAAGTGTTCCCAAGTGCTTTCGATCTTCGGTTTTGAAATTCACCGCTCCATGATACACTCTCTTATTCTCAAATTCTGAAACTTACATAGTACATGTTAGCTTTTATGAATGAAGTAGATCCGTTATTTTTTTGCTGTGTATGCTTGTATGCGATACAAGCATGTTATTTTCCATAAGAGAGATTGTCATTGCATTGTAAGTCCAATTGTGTATTGGGGTAACGGTTCAACCATAAGTTGGTATAAGGTACTGGGATTCCTTACTTGTAACCACTTGTTTTGATAATAGTGGATTCTTAGGAATGGCGACCTTAAATTCACCTGATGGGGTTTTGTCTCGGTGGTTTTCCCCATTCGTAAACAAATCACCCGTGTCAAATTTAATTTCCACTGTATTTAATTATTTGGTGATTTGTTTGTGCTACCACGCGTATCAAATTTAATTAATTGACTTGACTAATTAATTGGTTAATTTACCTAAGGGGTCAATACATTGTTGGCCTATCAAATGGTATTAGAGCTAGCAGACTCTGATTAGGGTTAATATTTGCTATGTGATCTATTAACCCCTGTTGTCATGGCTGCAAACGGTATGAAAAGATCTTTTGTTTCAAATACATCTTTCCTTTCTCTATTTGATTGAGTGGTTTAGAAATTTCAAGTCTAAAAGTTATTTGAAAGCTATCTTGATGATTATTGAAAATGATCTCAGCATAGCTATTAAGACATATGTGATTCATGTTAGGAACATATGTCAACATTTTATGTAATTGGCTAATCCTTTGACAAAACGCACTTTACTTGTATTTTGGTAGATTTAGGATGTGTTTAATACTTCAAGAAACAAGGTTTCAAGTTCAAGTGTTAAAGCCATAAAAGTCTGTCCAAGAATCAAGTGGAGAAGTGCTGTTCATTTAAGCTCGACAGCTAGTATCTATTGAGGTTTAAGAAGCTGTTTCAACCTAAGGCTTAACAGTTGCTTGGTAGATAAGGTATCTGTCGAGGTTTATAAAAAACAGATTTTCAGTTCTGATTTTCATCCAATTCGTGAATGTATGTTTAAGCTTTCTTTTCTCACAACCCTAAAGATATATAAGGATTATTTTAAGGGCCGTCAAAGGTTTCACGAGTATTGAGCAAAGTCTTGTTTATGCAAATTGTGACCAGAGACAAAATTTACCCTAGTTCTTCTTTCTCCTGAAGAAGCTGCTGTGTTTGTATACCATTGGTTTCATGACCAAGCAACTTCATGATCTTCATCGTGTGATGAACAGAAGAACTTTATAGCCAACATCCTTCTCAAGTTGGTGATCAAGTCACGTACTAGGATCCGCACATCCTTTGGTTAGTTACATACTGGGTGCTGTGCAATACAAGGAGAGATTGTCACTACAAAATAAGTCCAATTGGTTTTTGGGGTAAGGGTTCAGTTGTAGGTTGGTATAAGGTACTGGTATTCCTTTACTTGTAACCGCTTGTTTTGATAATAGTGGATTCTCGGGAGTGGTAACTTTAAAATCACCCAGTGAGGTTTTTTCCTCGGAGGTTTTCCCCATTCGTAAACAAATCACCATGTCAACTTTTATTTTCTGCTGCATTATATTTTAGTTGGTGATTTGATTGTGCTACCACGCGTATTACATATTAATTGAATTAATTCATTAATTTGGCTAATTAATTGATTAATTTATCACAAGGGATCAATACATTCTTGGCTTATCAATAGCAAAGAAGAAACTAGATTGTCTCAAAATGATAATATGCAAAGGAGTTTGTCTAAGAAAAGTGAAAATTAAAGGCTATGTTCATAGATGGCAAATGAGAGAAAACACAATTCCTAATGATTTGTCGTGCAAGCATGAGGTGTGCTTTATGATAAAGTCTATATTCAAGGTAATGGACACATGTTTGTGGTACATTGACAGTAGATGCTCATGACACATGATTAGAGACTGCTCTCTCTTTAAGGTTTTTAAGTCCAAGAAAGATGGAAATGTCACCTTTGGTGATGGGAGTAAATCATAGATAAAAGGGAAGGGAACCATCTCTCTACCTAGACTGCTAGACATCTCCAATGTGCTATATGTAGAAGGTCTTAGGGTGAACTTGTTGAGTATAAGTTAGATATGTGATCAAGACTTTGTGGTGCTTTTCTCAGAAGGGGAATGCCTTGTGTTGAATGAGTCTTGGAAGAAACTCATAAGCAGTGTTTTCATTCTTGATAACTGTTATGGATTGATGCCTGATGTTGATATTGTGTGCAATAACATTCATTTGCCAAATGAAAACCTATGGCACCAAAGAATGGGACATGCTAGCTACAAACATCTGTCAATTGTATCTAAGCATGAATCAGTTTTAGGGATACCAAAGCTCAGTTGAGTGAACAATGTTATGTGTGGACTGTGTCAACTTGGGAAATAGACAAAAGTAAAACATTTAGGCACTCAGACATCGGCTACATCTAGACCTTTGGAGCTACTACATCTGGATCTTATGGGTCTAACTAGAACTGAGTCTCTTGGAGGAAAGAGATATATAATGGTTGTGGTAGATGATTTCACAAGATAAAATTTGGGTCATTCTTCTAAGATCCAAGTCAGATGCTCCTGAGCACATTGAAGCCTTGTGTAAAAGATAGCAAAATGAGAAGAACTTGAAGATTAATCGAATTCAAAGTGATCATGGTAAAGAATTCGAAACTCATACATGGAATCCCTATGAGTTGTGGAAGGGAAGAAAGCCATATTAACAAGGTGTATTTCAAACCCGGTAAAAGACTCCCTATGAGTTGTGGAAGGGAAGAAAGCCATATTAAGTATTTTAGAATCTTTGGAAGTACTTGTTTTATCTTTAAAAATAGAGAGAATGTGGGAAAATTTGATTCCTGAAGCGATGAAGGAATCTTTTAGGGATACTCCTCCACTAGCAAGGCTTATCGGGTATACAACAAGAGAACCAAGAATGTAATGAAAACAGTTAATGTTGTTATTAATAAAGCTTCAAATTCTGGTTTTGAGAAAATTAATGAAGAGATACTCAAAGAAATTCTTCCTCTTGAGCCTAAGGGTGTTCAAGAAATATTTTATCAAGAGCCCACATCTCCAAGTACTACGAGTGTTGTAGAAGCTTTAGCAGACATTCCTACCTCACCTGATTCTGAATCTCATGACAAGAAAGGACCTTTCTCAAGGATCAAGATGAATCATCCTCTTGAAGTCGTTGTGGGAAATATGAATGAACTTACACTAAGAAAGTTTACAATTGATAAATGTGTTGCTAACTTTGTATCTTATTCTTGCTATTTGTCCTAGGTTGAACCCACCAAGGTTAAGGAAGCTCTCCAGGATGAAAGTTGGGTTGAGGCCATGCATGATGAACTACTTCAATTTCAAAGAAATGATGTCTGGACCCTTGTACCTAGACCGGAAGGAGAGCACATCATTGGCATAAAGTGGATATTCCATAATAAGACTAATGAGGAGGGGAATGTGATATGCAACAAGGATTGTCATGTGGCCCAAGGATACTCCCAAATGGAAGGAGTAGATTATGATGAGATATTTGCTCCCATAGCCTGTATGGAATCCATTATGGTTCTTCTAGCCCTGGCTTGTCACTTGAAGTTCAAGCTTTACCAAATGGATGTAAAGACTGCATTCTTGAATGGGTTCCTTAAAGAAGATATCTATGTGGCTCAGCCTGTACCTTAAGAAGGTACTTTACGGATTAAAGCAAGCACCCAGAGCTTGGTATGACCGATTTATGCAATTTTGGTCTCACATGGTTTCACAAGAGGACAAGCTGATGAAACCGTCTTTATCAAAAGGGAGGATGGTGAGTTAATAGTTGCTCAAGTCTATGTTCATGACATCATCTTCGGGTTTACAAAGGATAAACTTGCCCATAATTTCTCCAAACTTATGCAAGCCGAGTTCGAGATGAGCATGATTGGAGAGTTGAATCACTTCCTTGGATTGCAGATCCATCAGAAAGAGTCAGGTATATTCATATCTCAATCTAAATATGCTAAAAATCTTGTGAAAAAGTTTGATTTGGAATCTATTAGTTCTGTTAGAACCCCCATGAGCCCAAATGTTAAACTCACTGTTGATATGTTACGAAAAAGTGTTGATCCTTCTCTATATAGAAGCATGATAGGTAGTCTTCTTTACCTTACTGCTAGTAGACCTGACATTAGTCACAGTGTAGGAGTATGTGCTAGATATCAGGCTAATCCCAAAGGGTCTCATATGATTGCTTTGAAAAGAATCATAAAGTATGCAAAATCCATTGTCGAGTATGGTGTGTAGTATAGCAAGTACACCAATGATGTCTTAGTTGGGTATTTTGATGCAGACTGGGCTAGGAATGCTGATGATAGAATAAGTACTTCGATCTCTTGGATGAGAAAAATGTGCTTCAGTCTCTTGGTGTGTGGTCTTATATGTTGTTTTTATGTGGGTAATAGTTTGGTCTCTTGGATGAGAAAAATGCAAAATTCCATCTATTTATCTATTGTTGAGGCTGAATACATCGCTGCTGGTAGCTACTGCACCCAACTTCTATGGATGCAAAAACTCCTCCTTGATTATGGTATTCGTTAAGAACATCTCACCATTCAATTTGACAATACTAGTGCCATTAACATCTCTAAGAATCCTGTTCAACATTCTCGAACAAAACATATAGAGATTTGACATCACTTCATTCAGGAACTTGTTGAAGATGGTACTCTCACTCTTGAATTCATTCACACTGTTGATCAGAAGGTTGATCTGTTCAATAAGCCTCTTGATAGCAAACAATTTGAATTCCTATGCCAAAACTTTGGTGTGATCTCTATGGAGTGATTTTTCTCCTTCTTGTCCTTTCTCATGCATTTGCATTCTAGTTTTATGCTATGCTGTGTTTTAACATGTTTTTGTTTATTTGTTTTCAGTTTTTGCCCCTTTTTGTTTTTCATAAAAATAACAAAAACAGTGTGTGTTTTGTGTACATTGGTACTTGTGTACCTTGGATGGCCATGGAAACAAAGTTTTTTAAACTTTGTATCCTTTGTAGCTTAGATGAACATCTCAATGCACTACTAAGCAAGTGAGTTTTGTGGCTCGTGTTTGTGAGTAAGATTAAGTAATCTCTTGTACTTAATAATTGTATCACTCTTTTTGAATGGAAGGACTAAAAAATCCTAAGAGAAAGGCATAATTAACCATCTCACCACTAAAGCCCGCCAATCATGTATAACATCTGTATGCTTCGGCATAACACAATTGAGTATTTCTTCTCTCTCTTATATGCTCGTGCATGATATGCTCAAGAGAAAAATATGCATAGAAAATACAAAAGCAAAAAGAATCAAAATGCTTTTAAATATGGTTACAAGTGTGTTTCTAGGAGATGTGGAAGTTATAAGGTAATAGTTCCCATCAAGCAGTTATGATTGTGTGTGAGTTAAATTGATATTCTCATATCTCAAATCGTCATAGCGTGAGATACTTATGTAATCTTGCGATGTTTTCACACACAACACGCAAAAATTCTTTGCTACTCTTGATAAATGTGCAAGTATAATGTGATTTGGTTATCATAAGGAATACATGTGTTAATGTATGCTCACTAAATTATTTGGACTTTTTTTTTTAAATATAAAATTGGTTAGACTTGTGTAGTGTGTGTGTGTGTGTGTGTGTGTGTGTGTGTGTGTGTGTACCTGTGTTTGGATCTTAAATGCTTTACATTCTTCTTGTTGAGAGATGTTTTTGAAAGCTTAAAATAT
The DNA here is from genome assembly GCA_032878915.1 of Castanopsis chinensis. Classification (NCBI taxonomy): domain Eukaryota; kingdom Viridiplantae; phylum Streptophyta; class Magnoliopsida; order Fagales; family Fagaceae; genus Castanopsis; species Castanopsis chinensis. Next base: position 281,083 of record JAVQMG010000009.1, read on the forward strand.
TGTTTGGATCTTTGGTTGAGTAGCTTGCTTGATTGCATTCATTTGTGTGTTTTTCTCTTCTTTGAAAAACCTGTTTTTATGAAGCTCGACAGCTTCTCGACAGCTCTCGATAGATAGCTATCTATCCAGACCCTTGGGCTTCTTTTTCTAAACAGATCTTAATGCATCTTCAATCCATTAAAGCTTTCTGGAATTTGTCTCGATAGCTTTTCGACAGATTCTTGATCCATCAAGAAAGTTTCTGTCTGGCCAATAGCTTCTCGACAGCTTTTCGATCCATCGAGGTTCTTTGCCGTCAACAGATTCTCTACAACACCTCGACAGATTTTGCCGTCAACAGATTCTCTACAACACCCCGATAGATTTATCTGTCGAGAATTAGTGCTCGATAGATTCTCAACAGATCTCGATCCATCGAGACGTGTATTTTATAAATAGATCCAATGCGATATCAAATCTCATTTTCTTCAATCTCTTTCTACTAGAACCTACCCTTTCACCTCCCAAACATTTTTCTCTCTCTCTAAACCTCAAACCTAATTGGTCTTCAGCCTAGAGTGATCATTTCTTCACTGGTATAATCCTTCTTTCTCTCTTTTTTTTCATGCATTTAGATTTAGGTTTTAGGTTTTTGAAAATGTTTTAGGGTTTTTGAAAATATGCATTTTCACAATGTTTCATGCATTTAGGTGTGTTTTTTTTATATGTTTGAACCTTGTGTGCTGGTAGGATTGGATTGGGCTAAGCCCCCCTTTTTTTTTTTTTTTGCATGTCACATGATCAAGCATTACTCATGCATACGTACCTTTTCTTTTCATATTCTAGTACTATTTGTTGATTGGTGCTTTTCTGCTTATCTCTCTCTCTCTCTCTCTCTCTCTCTCTCTCTCTCTTTCTTTCTCTCTCTCTCTCTTTCTCTCTCTCTCTCTCTCTCTCTCTCTCTCTCTCTTAGATAGTCTTCGCAATGGCACCCAAGCACAAATCTATTCCATCCCGGAACCCTCTTCGTTTCGGGGCATTATCTTTTGATTCTACTCCTCTTCACGTCATGTTCCATGATGAGAAGGCTTGTAAGGACTTCTCGGAGAACTTCTCCAAACGTGGCATTCATTAGAAATGCCACATTATCTTATCGAACTTTTCCGATACTGCTCTTTCGACTGTCATACACAGGTGGGGTTGGAAATCTCTATGTGAGATACTCGTGAATTGCCCCACCGTGATCATACAGGAGTTTTACTCCAATATGTACGGTTTTGACTCTTCAGTATCGTAGTTTATTACTTTTGTTAGAGGTACTTTCTGGGTAGTTACTCCGGAGCTTATCTCCGAAGTGCTACATGTTCCGAGGGAATCGCATCCTGATTACCTCAGATGTCCACGTCGGAGGATTGTGTACAAAGACTAACTTTTGTGAGACACCTTCATCATGGGGTGTGCATCAAAACACCTCATGCTCGGGCTTTGCAAAAGGTCCGAGGTTCCTGAATATGGTGACAAAATTTGTTCTATATCCCTTGTCTCACTATAATTCTATTATTAAGCCTCATGCTCGCTTTTTGTTGTTCCTTCTTGAGGATCTTTATATAGACTTTCCCTCTCATTTCATACACTCCTTTATAGATGACTATAAGGATACGGTGATCGGTGATAAGCTTACCTTTCCTTTTGCTATCACGAGGATCATTCGCCATTCCTCCGTCTCCTATCTCGAGTTTGATCACTTCCATGGATCGAGACGACGACTCTTCCATCCACCTCCACTCCTTCCTCCTCCATGAGTGGTGTGACGCTTGAGGTGATCATGGCACTATTGAGTTGTATCAAGAACACATGGATGCTCACCTTGGTGGCTTCATTGCTTCTCCCTCTCCATCTTCACTAAACAAGAGGGTAAGTTGTATCAAGCTTAAAGGAAAGTGTTTCTATTGTGGTGAAAAAGGACAATGGAAGGGAATTGTCCAAAGGTTTGCACAAGGGTATGAAAACCTCCTTTCTTCTTTAAATATGGCTCACAAATTCCTGGTGTGTGGATTCAGGTTGTAAATTAGATAGTAACTCTCATGTAAAATCATTAAAGAGAAAGTTTCATTCTAATGATGCATATCTTTGGCACTTGCGTTTAGGTCATATTAATTCAAACAGAATTCAAAGGCTGATTAAAGATGGACTCTTAGAGCCCATGGACTTTGATGAATTTCCAGCTTGTGAATCTTGTTTGGAAGGCAAAATGACCAAGTGACCTTTTAATGCAAAGGGTAGAAGAGCCCAAGAGTTGCTTGAATTAGTTCATACGGATGTATGTGGTCCTATGTCAACCCATGCAAAAGGAGGTTATGAGTATTTCATCACTTTTACGGATGATTACTCAAGATATGGTTATGTGTACTTAATGAGACTAAAGTCCGAAGCCTTTGACAAGTTCAAAGAGTTTGGGGCTGAAGTTGAAAATCAATTAGGCAAATGCATAAAAGTCATTCGATCTGATCGAGGTGGCGAATACCTTCTTAGGGATTTCAAGGATTACCTAATTCAAAATGGGATTATATCCCAATTGACTGCGCTTGGAACTCCTTAACAAAATGGTGTAGTGAAGAGAAGGAATAGGACTCTTTTAGAAATTGTTAGGTCCATGATGAGTTATTCAACTTTACCAATTTCTTTTAGGGGATATGCCTTAGATATAGCAATACATCTTTTGAATTTAGTTCCATCAAAATCTGTCCCCAAAACACCCATGGAATTATGGAGTGGGCGATACCTAGTATGAGGTATCTCCACATTTGGGGTTGTCCAGCACATGTGCTAAAGGGGAAGCCTGATAAGTTGGAACCAAAATCAGAAGTGTGTTTGCTAGTAGGTTATCCAAAAGAAACTAGGGGTTATTTATTCTATAGTCGAAATGATAACAAAGTTTTTGTTAATACAAATGCTAAATTTTTGGAAAATGACTGTATGAATTATTTTACTCCTAGAAGTAGAGTTGTTTTGGCTGAAATGAATGAATTCGTAAATCAAAAACCATTGGATAAAACTAAGGAAAAAGTGGTTGTATTAGATACACCACAAGATACTACTCATGAAATGTCTAGTACATAAGTGCCCCGTCGTAGTGGGAGAATTGTTTGACCTCTTGTGAGATTTATAAGTTTAAGAGAAACTTATGAAGCTATCTTAGAAGAGGCTGAATTGGATCCCTACACTTATGAGGAGGCAATAAATGATATAGATGCACATCATTGGGTCCAAGCTATGAAATCTGAATTAGATTCCATGTATTCCAATCAAGTTTGGAGTCTTGTAGAGGCGCCTAACGGAATTAAACCTGTTGGTTGCAAATGAATTTGCAAGAGGAAGAGAGGGATAGATGGGAAGGTTAAAACTTTTAAAGCAAGGCTAGTGGCGAAAGGGTATACACAAAAAGAAGGCATCAACTATGATGAAACCTTTTCGCCAGTAGCCATGCTTAAATATATCAGAATTCTCTTATCCATTACTGCTCATTATGATTATGAGATTTGGCAAATGGATGTCGAGACTGCATTTCTAAATGGCAATCTTGAAGAAGAAATCTATATAATGCAACCAGAAGGTTTCATAGCAAAGAACCAAGAACATATGGCATGCAAGTTGAAAAGGTCCATTTATGGACTTAAGCAAGCATCTAGGTCATGGAACATCAGATTTGATCAAGCAATCAAATCATTTGGTTTTGAGTAAAATCTTGATGAACCATGTGTGTACAAGAGACATCAAGACAAAGTAGTAATGTTCCTAGTTGTCAAGCCACAAACACGTGACCCCTTGTGATAACTTAGATTAATTAATTAGCCCGGTTATTAATTAATCAAATTAACATGCAATATCACGTGGTAGCACAAACAAATCACCGAAACTAAGATATGCAGTGGAAAATAAATAACACGGTGATTTGTTCACAAATGGGGAAAACCTTACGGCAAAAACCCCACCGGGTGATTTAAGGTCACCACTCCTGAAACTCCACTATTATCACAACAAGCAGTTACAAGCAAGGAATCCCAGTACCTTACCAACCTACAGTTGAACTCTTACCCCAATACCCAATTGGACTTGTTCTGTAGTGACAGTTTCTCCTTTCAATGCACGGCTCCCAGGTACGTGACTAACCAGATGCGCGGATCCCAGTACGCGACTTTAAACACCAACTAGAGAGAGAAGAATGTTGGCTGCAAAGTTCTTCAAATCATCAGAGATGAACTAGGGCACGAACTTTGTCTTTCAGATCACAAATTGCATGAACAAGAAGTTCTGAATGAATGTGCAACTTGCATCATCTTGACGGCCCTTAAAATAATCCTTTTATATGTCTAGGGTTAGGAAAAAAGAAGTCCCAAAGACACATTCACGGATTGGACATGAAACAGAACTAAAAATCTGTTTTCTTTAATTCTCAACAGATAGAGGTGTCGAGGATCTGTCGAGAAGCTGTCAAGGCTCGAGGCAAAACAGCTTCTTAAAGCTCGATAGATGCATGTGTTGAGGTAGGTGTTGAGCTTTAAAATCTTGCACTTCCTTGCTTGTTTCTTGAACAGACTTTGATGACTTCAACACTGGATCTTGAAAACACTGTTTCTTGAGGTGTTAAACACATCTTAGATCTACCCAATTACAAGTAAAGTGCGTTTTGTCTAAGGATAAGCCAATTACATAAAATAGCGACATATACTAACAACTTGAACTACATATGTCCTAACACTAGTGCTTTATGTTGATGACATTCTACTCATTGGAAATGATGTAGGAGTAATGTCATTGGTTAAAGTTTGGTTGTCAAGCCAATTTGATATGAAAGACTTGGGCGAAGCTAACTATATTCTAGGGATCAAGCTTTGGCGAGATTGAAAGAATAGGATGTTAGGTTTGTCACAAGCTGAATATATAGATAAGGTTCTAGAATGATTTAGCATGCAAAACTCCAAGGAAGGATTACTTCCTTTTAGACATGGAGTTCCTCTGTCTGATGACCAAAGGCCTAAGACTCAAAAGGAAGAAAATATGATGAGACAAGTTCCTTATGCTTCTGCTGTAGAAAGTCTCATGTATGTCATGCTTTGTACTATGCTGGATATTTGTTATTCAGTTGGCATGGTCAGCCGATATCAATCAAATCCAGGACCTAAACATTGGCAAGCTGTAAAGCATATTCTCAAGTATCTACAGAGAACAAGAGATTTTGTGCTTGTTTACCGTTGTGAGGATTTGATTTCCATTGGCTATATAGATTCAGATTTTCAGTCGGATCTAGATTTCAGAAAACCCACGTCGAGTTGTGTTTTCACCTTGGGAGGTGGAGCCATAAGTTGGAGGAGTGTTAAGCAATCTTGTATTGTGGACTCCACCATGGAAGCCGAATATGTTACTACTTGTGAGGCAACAAAGGAGGCAGTTTGGCTCAAGAAATTCCTTTCTGATCTTGGTGTTGTGAGAATTGAGCAAGTTCCTATTACATTGTTCTGTGACAATAGTGGAGTGGTTGCAGAATCCAAAGATCCAAGGAATCACAAGAAAGGAAAACACATAGAAAGAAAGTACCACATCATTTGAGACATTGTTGCTCGTGGAGATGTGATTGTAGCAAAGATTGATGGTGCAAAGAATCTAGTGGATCCCTTCACCAAAGCCTTGCCTCAAAGGACTTTCGAGTCACATTTGGAGGAGATGAGAGTTAGATTAGTGCACAATAGTCTTTAGGCCAAGTGGGAGATTGTTAGGATATGTGTCCTTAAATCCTATTGTATGATGCTATGTATTTTATTATGTGTGACATTATGTATGACTTAATGTTGTGTTTAATAAAGTTGCTTTATTATTATCTGAAAATAGTGGTAACATGAATATTGTGACATTATCATATAGTCCATGAGATGCATAGTATGTGATTTATGTGATTTAGTCACAGAAGATATAAATCACAAGTTCTTTGTAAACTCAGAATTATAATTCGTAGTCGGTGATGAAATTGGGCATTTCATCTGCGAAGACTATAACATATCAACTAAGATGATTTGTCTTGATCATGGAAATGGAGATTTCTAGTTGATATGTTGATATATTTTAAGAGTTAAGACATATTGAACTGGACCGGTGTGAGATTTATTATTCTCCTAACGATTGTCAATTGAATAATAAATTCATGACTTATATTTGCATGAACTCTTAATCCTGAGAAGATATTGGACCTGATCATGATGTGTAGGTTGCTTTGATATATCAGGAGTGAGATCTATAGTTACGGTCAAAACCTCAGTATGTTGGGTAGCCACATTTAGTGTTGATGGAACATATATTCTCAAGATGGAATTCATAGTTTCTTAACGAAGATACAAAATATACCCTTGAGATAAGTTTAATGGGTTTGTTATTCAAAGAATTAGGCCTAACCACTTTAGTAAGGAGTTACTAAAGTATATATTTATGGAATTGGATTTCATAAATATATGGTGAATAACTTAAAGAATTAAATCGGGTACTCAAGGAATTAAGATGTAGTAATATATAAAGTGGCAGTCTATTTTCATGATTTTGTATTACTATGAATATTTTATGAAGGGGTTGCATGTATAATAAAGTCTTGGGATATAATTTATAAATAAGGCCTAGAGTACAACTATATTTTTATAGTGGTATTAAATATAGTTAGTAGTAACTTTGGACATGTCAAGAGTTGACAGAAAAGCCCAAGGCCCATTGGAGTTAATGTCTTATTGGTCCCTTTTGGTCCCACTCCAAGCCACACACTTAAGCTCAATTGGAAAGGCCCAAAAAGCCAGCCCAATTAGATAATCAGTTAGATACAAAGGGAGAAACACACATAATTTTTCTGAAGAGAATTCGTAGAGAATTTGCAAGAACACTCTTGTGAAGTGGTGCAAAATAGTGTTAGACACTTTTTGACATTCTCCATTTAGAACTGATTGAGAGACCATACATCTTGGGTGTTAGTGGAATTGGAGTGAAGATTGAAAGTGTTCCCAAGTACTTTTGATCTTCGGTTTTGAAATTCATCACTCCAAGGTACACTCTCTTGTTCTTATATTCTGAAACTTAAATAGTCCATGTTAACTTTTATGTATGAAGTAGATCCGTTATTTTTTCATTACGTCTACTCCGATGCGATACAAGAATGTTATTTTTCTATCAAATGGTATCAGAGCGGTCTTCATTAACATATTTGTTTAACATGTTTTGAGTTTTGGAATTAGTAACAATGATTTCATGTTGTTAGAAAATAGTTTTTTGCATGATCGTTGAAATTATTGTTTGATAAAAACTATTTTTGATGTTATGATGTTGTTTAATTTTTTAGTTTAAGTATGTTAAATTGAAATTTAAGGCTATAACATCGATGAAATTCAGTTTTGATATCAATTTATGTTCATAATGATCGTATGATGGTTGTTTTGAACATGAAAACGTTGAAAAACTGTTTTTGAAAAACTTTGGGTAATTCAAAATTCGCAAATCTCGATCGATCGAGAATCTGTCGAGAATCGATCGAGCTAGCAGGAAGTTTCTCGATCGATCGAGGATCTATCGAGCTTCGCGGAACTTTTCTCAATCGATCGAGAATCTGTCGAGGATCGATCGAGGACTTTTGATCCAGAATTTTTTCTAAGTGTTTTTCCACATATAAAAGAGCAAGGCTATGTGTAATTATATTATGCATGTTTTATATTTAAAAACCTTTGTTTTAAAACATCTAGTGGGAGAGAGATACAAGGGTTGTATCTCATGGCCTCTATTGTCGGTTTATAGTAGTGTGATTAAGCACCTCGCCTTGGTGTATATGCCTTGCTCCCCTCAGAGGGTGTTTAATTCATGGTACTATAGGTTAAACTTCTTTAATGATGAATAATATGTGTTTTTACATTAAGAATGACCACGCTTCCATGAAGTTACTTTATGACTCACATAGAATTCAGTCAATGGTGTACACTAGACTAAGTTTAATGTTAATCTCCCTTCGGAGCTATGTCATTATTACTTAAAGGCTAAAGTAAAAACGGCATATTATTAGTGTTAGACAAGAGTTATCATGATAACACTAATAATGAGAATAGTTCTCAATCAATCATAGTGTTTATAATTTACTTGCTTCCAAGGAATTTTAAATATGGGATTGGGTTGTCGTTGCATATATTATTTTATGGTTTTATTAAGGTTCCATATTATATGTTTATATACTAAATTGATAATGTCTAGCTTACTTATTATATTCATGTTTATTATTTTCAGATTTGAACATGGCATCATTTAGCCCACTTGTTTCTATTCTTAATCAAAACAAACTGACTGGATCCAATTATGTTGACTGGAAAAGAAACTTGGACATTGTTTTAACTGCTGAAGAGCACAAATATGTGCTTACTCAACCATGTCCTAGCTTTCCTTCATTAGATGCTCTTCTTGAGGAAAAACAACGATATGATCATTAGCAGATATCTAATGAAATGGCCAAGTGCTATATCCTAGCGTTCATCTCAAATGTTCTACAGCATCAAATGCAGGATGTAGAACTAGCTTCGGACATTATGCTAAGTCTGAAAGAGATGTTTGGCGAGCAAAGCCGTTCAGCAAGGCAAGAAACCATGAGGCAAATTTATAATACCAAGATGGCTGAAGGTAGTTCAGTAAGAGAGCATTGTTTTACAATGATCTCTAATCTAAATACATTAGAGGTTTTAGGTGCCGACATTGATGGAGAATCCCAAGTAGATATGATACTCCCGTCACTACCGGAATCATTCAAGGAATTCAGACTGAATTATAATATGAACAAAAAGGTTTATTCTTTGTCTGAATTAATGAATGAGTTAGTGGCAGCGGAAGGCATCTTTGGAACTTTAAGTAGCGAAGCCAATGTGGGTGAAGCTTCTACTTCTCAACCTAAGTTGAAAGGCAAGGGTAAGAAGAAGAAGAAGGACTTCACTAAACAAGAGAGTAAGCAAATTGCCTTAGGGGTTGCCGACAAAGGAAAGAAGCTCAAAGGAAAGTGTTTCCATTATGGTGAAAAAGGACATTGGAAGAGGAATTGTACAAAGTTTAAAGTTGCCAAGAACAAGGGTATGAAAACCTCCTTTCTTCTTGAAATATGTTTGGTACAGATTCCCACGGATTCCTGGTGTGTGGATTCAGGTTGTACTAATCATATCTACAATTTTTTACAGGGGTTTTAGGAGACCAGAAAATTGAGTGAAGAGGAATTGTTTCTTACTTTGGCTGATGGGAACAGAATTCTGGTTGTAGCTGTTGGTGTTGTTAATTTATGCTTTAAGTTTAGGGTTTTAATATTGCAAGATTGTCTATTTGTACCTAATGTGCATAGGAATTTAATTTCTGCAACTTATTTGGGCAAACAAGGATATTGTGTTATCCTGAAAGACAATGTTGTAATAAAGAATGATAAAATTTTTATCTGTTCTGTCAATATTGTGGATGGTCTTTATATTTTAACTCCTGTTAAGCATGAATTACATAATTCTGAATTAGATAGTAACTCTCATATAAAATCATTAAAGAGAAAGTTTCCTTCTAATGATGCATATCTTTGGCACTTGCGTTTAGGTTATATTAATTCAAACAGAATTCAAAGGCTGATCAAAGATGGACTCTTAGAGCCCATGGACTTTGATGAATTTCTAGCTTGTGAATCTTGTTTGGAAGGTAAAATGACCAAGCGACCTTTTAATGCAAAGGGTAGAAGAGCCCAAGAGTTGCTTGAATTAGTTCATATAGATATATGTGGTCCTATGTCAACCCAAGCAAAAGGAGGTTATGAGTATTTCATCACTTTTACGGATGATTACTCAAGATATGATTATGTGTACCTAATGAGACGAAAGTCCAAAACCTTTGACAAGTTCAAAGAGTTTAGGGCTGAAGTTGAAAATCAATTAGGCAAACGCATAAAGGCCATTCGATTTGATCGAGGTGGCAAATACCTTCTTCGAGATTTCAAGGATTACCTAATTCAAAATGGGATTATATCCCAATTGACTACAACTGGAACTTCTCAACAAAATGGTATAGTGAAGAGAAGGAATAGGACTCTTTTAGAAATGGTTAGGTCCATGATAAGTTATTCAACTTTACCAATTTCTTTTTGGGGATATGCCTTAGATACATTAATACATCTTTTGAATTTAGTTCCATCAAAATCTGTCCCCAAAACACCCATGGAATTGTAGAGTAGGCGTAAGCCTAGTATGAGGTATCTCCACATTTGGGGTTGTCCAGCACATGTGCTAATGGGGAAGTCTGATAAGTTGGAACCAAAATCGGAAGTGTGTTTGCTAGTGGGTTATCCAAAAGAAACTAGGGGTTATTTATTCTATAGTCGAAATGATAACAAAGTTTTTGTTAGTATAAATGCTAAATTTTTTAAAAATGACTATATGAATTATTTTACTCTTAGAAGTAGAGTTGTTTTGGCTGAAATGAATGAATTCGTAAATCAAAAACCGTTGGATAAAAATAAGGAAAAAGTGGTTGTATTAGATATACCACAAGATACTACTTATGAAATGTCTAGTACACAAGTGCCTCATCGTAGTGGGAGAATTGTTCAGCCTCCTATGAGATTTATAGGTTTAGGAGAAACTTATGAGGCTATCTCAGATGAGGCTGAATCGGATCCCTACACTTATGAGAAGGCAATAAATGATATATATGCACATCATTAGGTCCAAGCTATGAAATCTGAATGATATAGACACTTTTTGACATTCTCCCTTTGGAACTGATTGAGAGACCACACATCTTGGGTGTTAGTGGAATTGGAGTGAAGATTGAAAGTGTTCCCAAGTGCTTCTGATCTTCAGTTTTGAAATTTAACCTCTCCAAGGTACACTGTTTTGTTCTTATATTCTGAAACTTAAATAGTGCATGTTAACTTTTATGTATGAAGTAGATCCATTATTTTTTCGCTGTGTCTCCTCTGATGCGATACAAGCATGTTATTTTTCCATTAGGATCTTACCCGAGTTGAGTGATGAGGTGGAATGTCTTGTGTAAGATCTTTAAGTGTAGCAGGAGCAGGGGACCCATGCTCAGGGTTAGGTAACTCGTTTTCGACCCGTTCATCTTCCACCTGTTCATTAAAGGGGAAACTAGGTAATTGATCAAAGATATCTGGTGGTTGGACAAAAAAGTCTACAGGAGAATCAGAAGTAGCTATAGGAGGGTTAGGAGCAGCTATAGAAGGAATATGTGTTTAATCTAGAAATAGATCTAAGATAGAGGAGGAAGAGAGAGAAGCACAAAAGTGAGAGAGCTCGACAAAGAGGCAATGTTCCCAAAAGACAAGATTGTAGGAGATACGAAGACGATGAGAAATAGGATCATAACACCGATACCCCTTTTGAGTTTCACCATAGCCAAAAAAACAACAAAGCCTTGACCTAGGCTCAAGTTTGTTATGCTTATGTGGCTGAAGAAGAACGAAACAAGCAGAACCGAAGGAGCGAAGATGGTGATAGTTTGGAGGTGACCCAAAAAGGCACTCATATGGAGTTTGATTTTGGATGACAGGACTGAGAATGCGATTAATAGCATGAATAACATGAAGAGTAGCTTCGCCCCAAAAAGAAGAAAGAACTTTGGCTGAGAGAAGGAGAGCACGAACAATGTCAAGAATATGATGAAGTTTTCGTTCTGCTCTACCATTTTGCTGAGATGTACCTAGACAAGTTAGTTGATGAATAGTAACATAGGAATGCAAAACAGCTTGGAAAGCATATTGAGCGTAATCCAGAGCATTATCAGATCGAAAAATTTTGATACATTTGGAAAATTGGGTTTCAACCATTTTTGCAAAATTAGAATATACTTAAAATAATTCAGAACGATTTTTCATATTAAAAATCCAGTTATAGCGAGAGTAATCATCAACAAAAACAACAAAATACCGAGATCTACCAATACTAGAGACAGAAAAAGGTCTCCAAATATCAGAATGAATAAAGTCAAAGATATCAGTGGATATTGATTCACTTGTATTAAAAGGCAGAGCTGGTTGTTTTCCTAACTGACATGAAACACAATTAAAATTTTCTATAGACACTTGATAGGCCAAAAAATATATTGACCCCTTGTGATGAATTTATTGATTAATTAGCCAAGTTCAATTTATTAACCAATTTAACATGCAAATGCGTGGTAGCACAAACAAATTACCAATAAAATAAAGTGTAACAGAAAATAAATTGACACGGTGATTTGTTTAAGAATGGGGAAAACCTCCAAGACAAAAACTGCACCAGGTAATTTTAATGTCACCATTCCCGAGAATCCACTATTATCACAACAAACGGTTACAAGTAAAGGAATCCCAATACCTTATACCAACCTACAGTTGAACCCTTACCCCAATACCCAATTGGACTTGTTCTGTAGTGACAATCTCTCCTTTTGATGCACGGCTACCAGTATGTGACTAACCAATTGCGTGGATTCTAGTACACGACTTCAATCACCAACTTGAGAAAGTTGTTAGCTATAAAGTTCTTCAGTTCATCCTCACAATGAAGAACAAAAAGATGCTTGGTTATAAAACCCTACGGTGCAAAAACACAGCAGCTTCTTCACAAAGAGATGAACTAGGGCAAACTTGTCTCCGGTCACAAATTGCTTGAACAAACTTTTCTCAATGCTTGTGCAACTTGTGCATACTTTGACGGCCCTTAAAATAATCCTTTTACAGAAGGCCCAAAGACATATCTATAGATTGGAATGAAAACAGAACTAAGAATCTGTTTTTCTTAAACCTCGATAGATAGAGGTGTCGAGGTGCTGTCGAGCAACTGTCGAGCCATGGGGCTGGAATAGCTTTTTAAAGCTCGATAGATACATCTATCGAGCCAGCAGTCGAGCTTTAATGATAAGCACTTCTCAGCTTGTTTCTTGGACCGACTTGCATAACTTTAACACTTGACAAAAATCTCCCCGTAACAAAAATCTCCCCGTAACAAAAAGAAACAAACTCTCCCCGTAACAAAAATCTCCTATGTCCTAACTCTCCCCTTAAGAGTGACTACTCTCATATCCAAAACTACTCTTCCTTTTTGTCACAAGTGACAAAGGGTAAGAGTGTCAAGTAGACATCTCGTCAGAACTGGAAAAGCTAGCATCTCCATCCTCATCATCATCATCGCTGAAACCATCATCAAGTGCCTCAAATGCCTCGGGAGGAGGAGAGGGAGACTACACAAAGCCACCAAGGAGAGCTTGTCGTCTAGCAATACAGTTAATACGAGTGTTCACCTGATACAACTCTATAGAAAGTGTATCAAGGCGAGCATCCATGAGTTAAAGCTATGCCATAATCGTATCCAAAGTCACACCTCCTGCTGAAGTAGAGGGAGCGGAGGTAGAAGGAGCCGAAGGAGTAGGAGGAGCTGCCGAACTGGACCGCATTGAACGAAACTGCCCCTCGCTCTATTTAACGGTAGCGTAGTCAATGGCACACATAATGAAGAAGTGGTCAAAAGAGGGAAAAGGAATAGAAAAATGACATAAAATCTGCATGATAGTAGAAGGAAAGATGAGCTTATCACGGGTAGCAGTATCCCTATAAACATCTATGATAGAAAAGATGAAGTCAAAGGAAAAATCTATGGAAAGATCCTTAAGAAGGGACAACAGAAATCGAGAACAAGGCTCTGTGATAGAGTTATGGTGAGAGAGAGAATACAAGACAAACGTCATCACCATGTTCAAGAATCTAGGACCTTTAGCAAAAGGTAGACATGATGTGAACTGATGCTCACCCCAATCAACTAAGTGCTCACAAAAAGCAGAAATCATCTCGTCTTTGGACACAATCCGTAGACGCTTACAACCGAGGTAGTCAGGATGCATAACCCTCGGAACATGAAGTACATCGGATACCAACTCTAGTGTAACTTCTATGTGCGTACCTCGAACATGAATATGAAAGAGAGGTACTGGAGTATCAGTTTCATGCATGTTAGAGTAGAACTCCTGAATTAGCACAGAAGGACATGTGACCGAGACGTCACACAGTGACTCTCATTAATGACATCGAGAAGGTCAGTGTCGATGAATTCTGACAAAATAATTCCGAATGAACACCTCGTTTAGAGAAGTTCTCCAAGAAGTCCTATTGGGCTTTCTCATCACGGACCCGAACAAAGGAGGGAGTAGGATCAGAAGATGAAGAGGCCCTAGAACGTAGAGGGTTCTGGGATGGAATAGACTTACGTTTTGGTGCCATTGGCGCACTAACGTAAACTTGAGACAGAGGAGGGGAAAGAAAACACTCAGAAAAGTTCCAACACAGTTCAAATATAACAAGCATAATGAAAGGAAAGAACGTATGCATGAAAAATGTATGAACATGTGACATGACATATAGAAGACATGTCAATTACTATAATAATTATTGGTTACCCACATATGATTAGTTATTTTATTCTAATTTTTTGTATTTCATAAAAAAAAATATTATTCACATATAATCACTCACTTAATGTATTAAATTTGTCTTTATATATAATTTACATATAATTTTTAATGAAGTTGTACATTGTATAGATACCAAAAGAAAAAACAAAATAAATAAGTGAAGACATACTAACCAAATCATAAAATGAGCCTAAAAGTATAATTGTATAAACAATTCAGCCTAAAACAGCCATGTTTAGCCTCCCGTAGAATATTTCTAAAAATAATTTTAATCAAGTTTTGAAATTTGAAAGAGAGAAACCTTAGGATATGTTAGACAACTATTTTTGTTTTTTTGTCCAAAATTTGTTTCAATGAATTTTTTTTTTAAAATAATAATAATAACTTTCTTTTGTTTTCAAAATCAAGAAAATGTTGATTCTTAACCAAAACAAAAAAAAAATAAAAATGAGAGCATGTTTAGGCCCCGTTTGGTAGAGCATCTTAAACACATATTTTCAATTTTTAAACAACATTACATGCATTTTCACACTTTTTTACTCACACGTATTTCAAAAAATTACAAATAACATTACTCAGACTCCTTTACCGAATGAGCCCTTAATTTTCTTGTCTTCTATTAACACCAAAAATATGTCAAGAAAAGTGATGTAAAAGCATTGAAGCTAGGTGAAGGAAAGTGCTATGGAGTCAATTCGTCCATTTACTTCATGGCTAAAAAACAAAAAACTTAAATCAATATTTATTCATTTTAAAAAGAAATCAATGTTGGGATATGTGTCCTTAAATTCTATTGTATGATGCTATGTATTTTATTATGTAAAACATTATGTATGACTTAATGTTTTGGTTAATAAAGTTGTATTATTATTTGAAAATATTGGTAACATGAATATTAGGACATTATCATATAGTCCATGAGATGCATAGTATGTGATTTATGTGATTTAGTCACAGAAGATATAAATCACAAGTTCTTTGTAAACTCAGAATTATAGTTCGTAGTCGGTGATGAAATTGGGCATTTCATCTGCGAAGACTATAACATATCAACTAAGATGATTTGTCTTGATCATGGAAATGGAGATTTCTAGTTGATATGTTGATATGTTTTAAGAGTTAAAACATATTGAACTGGACCGGCGTGAGATTTATTATTCTCCTAACGACTGTCAATTGAATAATAAACTCACGACTTATATTTGCATGAACTCTTAATCCTGAGAGGATAATGGACCTGATCATGAAGTGTAGGTTGCTTTGATATATCAGGAGTGAGATCTATAGTAACGATCAAAATCTCAGTATGTTGGGCAGCCACATTTAGTGTTGATGGAACATATATTCTCAAGATGGAATTCATAGTCTCTTAACGGAGATACAAAATATTTCCTTGAGATAAGTTTAATGGGTTTGTTATTCAGAGAGTTGGGCCTAACCACTTTAGTAAGGAGTTACTAAAGTATGTATTTATGGAATTGGATTTCATAAATATATGATGAATAACTTAAAGAATTAAACCGGGTACTCAAGGAATTAAGATGTAGTAATAAACAAAGTGGCAGTCTCCTTTCATGACTTTGTGTTACTATGAATATTTTATGAAGGGGTTGCATGTATAATAAAGTCTTGGGATATAATTTATTAATAAGGCCTAGAGTGCAACTATATTTATATAGTGGTATTAAATATAGTTAATGGTAACTTTGGACTTGTCAAGAGTTGACAGAAAAGCCCAAGACCCATTGGAGCTAGTGTCTTATTGGTCTCTTTTGGTCCCACTCCAAGCCACACCCTTAAGCCCAATTGGAAAGGCCCAAAAGGCCAGCCCAATTAGATAATCAGTTAGATACAAAGGGAGAATCACACAAAATTTTCAGTGAGGATAAATTTTTTTTTAAGAAAAGAATCGTAGAGAAAAAGAGTGATTGTGAGACACACTTTCATTCTCCCTTTGGAACTGATTGAGAGACCACACATCTTGGGCATTTGTGGAATTGGAGTGAAGATTAAAAGTATTCCCAAGTGATTCTCATCTTTAAGTTTTGAAATTCACCGCTCCAAGGTACAATCTCTTGTTCTTATATTCTGAAACTTAAACAATGCATGTTAACTTTTATGTATGAAGTAGATCCGTTTTATTTTAATTTTTTTCCTTCCGCTGCGCTGTACTATTCCATCAATCAAAACTAGTAAATATTATTATACATGCATGGACATCCACAATTCCACATGAGAAGACAACAGGATAGGGATTCCATGAACACCACAATTGATGAATTGAACCTATGTAGGTGGCATACTATGGAGTAGTCCACTTCATGGTTAAAACAAAAAACATCAAGGCTAAAGGCTACGGCATAATATACACGTCTTTCAAAATGACAGACAAATTATTTATGGGTTATTTATTTCAAAGATTCTGAAACTGAAAATGCTATGAGTTGGGTTGGCTGGTAGATTCCGCGAAGATGGAAATAGTTTGTATTTCATTATGACGTTGGGATGGTGAAGTGGGCATTTGAATTATTGAATACGATGAAGTTTCTCTGTTGTTTTCCTTTAAAATTCTCAGTTTTCACACTCTCATCAATCAGGGGGAAAAAAAAAACACGCTTAACACCAATTTTCAAAAGCAAAATACTTTTGTGACAAGAAAGGACAAACACTCTTTACTATTCCAAATCAAATATAACGACATTTTCTTCGAATTTAGTTATATTCACGAGAGATTCTAGCATTTTACCCCTAATTTTCAAAATATTTGGCAATATGCCCCTCTTTCCAAACTATTTAGGTTTATGCCACTGTTTCGAAACTCGATTTTATTAAAATCGAGTATGGGGCAATCAAGCTTAAAAAAAAAAAAAAAAAAAAAAAAAAAAAAAAAAAAAATATTGCATGGAACTCGAATTTATGGAGCTTGAGTTCCATACCTATAGCAGGTTCGGTAACACCTATAGCGGCGTTTCCATGCTGATAAGGGTAATTTTGTAAGATAACTCTAAAGTAACGACTCCCGTTTGCTGACTGGATTTTGCCCTTGACGAGGAGAGACTAACGACCTTAAAAGCTGAAGACCCTACAGGCTGACAACCATCATGCTACAGACCATTTGGCTGACGGTCCAAACCCACACACAAACGACCTTATGCGTTGACGACTTTAAGCTGACGAGACGAGATGAAGAAATACGTATAGGTCCCGTTCATAGCCCTACTTGACCAACACGCATACAACAAGGATTCTTGCACGACACGTCTAAAATAAGAACACTCCTATAAGGACAAGAATTCTAGGAGATACATCAAATCCAAGAATTACTCTCCTAAAAGGAAAAGAACTTCTTGACCAAGGCATGAATTTCGGCCCAACGTTACTATAAATACCCCAAAACCCTCTCAAAGCAAGGTACATACAATTCACCTCAGCTCTAGCACTTTAAAGTTGTGAGCAAGAGATTTCTCTAACTTGATCATCGGAGGGTGTTTGGCCGATACCACACCGGTGCCCTTTCTTTGGTCTTCACCTTTTGTGTTGTGCAGGTACGTCATCAGGAGCACGTGTGGACCGTGTGGCTTATTGACGATTTGAGCTTTATCAGTTAGCGTCGTCTGTGGGGAACAAAGTGATCAGCCATTACCTCATTCCTGAGAAAAAAAAGTTGCATGGTACTCACCCGCTCGATGGCTACCACCAACAACGTTCAGGGGGATAAACCGCGCGCTGCCGCACTGGAAAGACATGTCCAAACACTCGCAGCAGCGGTTGAACGCCTGACCAAACAGAATCACGACCTAGAGAAACAGTTACGTCAGAAGAATGCACATCCTGGAATGCAAGAGGAAAACCAGGAAGGAACAAGCGTGGAAAGGAGGGACCCCGAAGTGCCCGAGGGCAGCAAAGCTCCGAGCAGGCCGAAGAGGCGGGATACCAATCTACCGACCCACTCTGAAGCGTTACCACCCCACATCGCCGTAGAGATGCAGGAGATGCGGGAACGAATGGACGTGATGATGAACGCCCTCAAAGGACGAGTGTCGAACAACCTCGACGACCTGGTCCAGCGGACTAATTCACCCTTCAGGGCATATGTCACTTCATGCCCTCTTTCCCCAAAGTTTTGTCTGCCCCAGGTGGAGAGCTACGATGGAACCAAGGACCCCCTAGACCACTTAGAGTCCTTCAAGACTATAATGCACCTTCAAGAAGTGCCAGACGAAATTATGTGCAGGGCTTTCCCTACTACGTTGAAAGGGTCTGCAAGAGTCTAGTATAGCAGGTTGACGCCTAACTCGATTAGAACCTTTAAAGAGTTAGGTGCTCAGTTCGTGTCACACTTTATCAGGGGCCACCGGTACAAGAAGTCCACGACATGCTTGATGAGCATCAGACAGAGGGAAGACGAGACTCTAAGATCCTACGTAACGCGGTTCAACAAAGAGGCTCTTTCAATAGATGAAGCGGACGATAAGATACAAGTAGCAGCCTTCACCAACAGGCTGCGAAAAGGTAAGTTCCTCTTCTCCCTGTATAAGAACGATCCAAAAACCATGTCTAAAGTTCTTTACAGGGCAACGAAGTACATGAACGCGGAGGACACACTGATTGCAATGGAAGATAAGCCTAAGAAAAGGGAAAGGCAGGAAGACACACGAACGGATAGGGGCAAAAGAAGGCTAGGACCGAAGAGCGACGGGACGATCGCCGCTCCAAGCTGCCCCCAGGGAGATTCACGAGCTTCACACCACTAACCGCCCCTATCGATCAGGTCCTAATGCAGATCAAGGACGAAGGGGCTTTGACTTTTCCCGGTAAAATGAAGGAAGACCCTAACAAAAGACCAAGGGACAAATATTTCCGCTTCCATCAAGACCATGGACATGATACGGCTGATTGCTATGACCTAAAGCAGCAAATAGAAGCTCTAATCAGGCAAGGGAGGCTGCAGAGGTTTGTTAGCAAAGAGCGGACAGATCCACCGTAAGACCAAGCCCCCTGACGAGAAAACAAACCCCCCAGACAGCCCTTAGGCGATATAAGGATGATTGTGGGGGGCACCGCGACCGCTGGGTCATCAAAGAAAGCTCGAAAGACTTATCTCAAAATGATCTAGAACATCCAGTTGACGGGGTCCGTACCCAAAATGCCGCGAACTGATAACCCCGTCATTGGATTCTCAGAAGAAGATGCACGACGCCTCCACCACCCCCACGATGACGTGCTCGTCATCACCATACAAGTAGGAGACTACAACATACACCGAGTTCTTGTCGACAATGGGAGCTCGGCGGACATCCTCTACTATCCTGCGTTCCAACAGATGGGAATTGATAGAGAGCGTCTAGTTCCGACTAATGCCCCACTCATCGGCTTCGGAGGAACAAGGGTGTTTCCCCTTGGCATCGTCACCCTGGCAGTAACCATTGGAGACTGCCCTCAGTAAGTCACCAAGAATGTAGCATTCCTTGTGGTCGACTGCTCATCAACTTACAATGCCATCATAGGACGTCCCACTCTTAACTCGTGGAAGGCTGTGACCTCAACCTACCATTTAATGATAAAGTTCCCGACGAACTATGGAGTGGGAGAACTAAGAGGAGACCAAGTAGCCGCACGCAAATGTTATGTAGCAATGATGGAGATGGATGACCACCACTAGTCCATGAACATAGAAGAACAGCGTACAGCGACGGAGCCCATAGAAAAGCTCGAGGAAATATCTCTCGACGACTCCCAGCTAGGACGGACAACCAAGATCAGCACTCTTGCAGACTTGACGATACGTCAGGAACTCGCAGCCTTCCTCAAAGAAAATCGAGATGTGTTCGCTTGGAGTCACGAGGACATGCCGGGCATTGACTCGTCGGTCATAGTACACAAATTGAACGTATCACCATCTTTTTCGCCGGTTCGCTAAAAGAAAAGAGTTTTCGCCCCATAGAGAGATCGGGCAGTAGCAGAGGAAGTCCGCAAACTACAAGAAGAGGAAGTCCGCAAACTACAAGAAGCGGGCTTCATCAAGGAGGTTTACTACCCCGAGTGGTTGGCAAACGTCGTCATGGTAAAAAAGAGCAACGGAAAATGGAGGATGTGCGTAGATTTTACAGATCTAAACAAAGCGTGCCCCAAGGATAGCTATCCTCTACCAAGGGTCGACCTCTTGGTGGATTCTACGGCCCAACACCAGCTGTTAAGCTTTATGGATGCATTTTCAAGATACAGCCAAATCCTAATGGATGAAGTTGACCGAGAAAAGACTTCGTTCGTGACAAGTCAAGGCCTTTTTTGCTACAAGGTCATGCATTCGGCTTGAAGAACGCAGGTGCAACATACCAGAGGCTTATGAACAAGATGTTCGTACAGCAAATCGGGAGAAATGTCTAGGTATATGTCGACGACATGCTAGTGAAAAGCCGAAGAGAAAAGGATCATTTGGGAGACCTAAAGGAAACCTTCGATACCATTCGCTCCTACAACATGAAGCTAAATCCAGCCAAGTGTGCCTTCGGAGTAACAGCCAAAACATTCCTAGGATACATGGTGTCCCAACGAGGTATTGAAGCCAACCCAGACAAAATCCGAGTTATAATGGAGATGACGCTTCTCAAAAGCGTGAAGGAAGTACAGAGCCTTAATGGCAAGGTCGCCGCGCTTAGCAGATTCGTATCCAGGGCAACGAATAAGTGTCTCCTATTCTTCCGCACACTGAAGAAGTCCTTTGAATGGACAGACGAATGCCAGCAAGCATTTGAAGACCTACCTATCATCGCCACCACTATTAACCCCCTCCCAACCAGGTGAAGAATTGTTCCTCTATTTGGCCGTTTCTCCAACATCTGTCAGCGCAACACTAGTGAAGGAAGACGACAAGGTGTAAAGGCCGGTGTACTACGCCAGCCGAGCACTCCATGGAGCAGAAGAAAGATACTCGCCAATAGAAAAACTTGTCTTCGCTCTAGTAACGGCAGCCCGCAAGCTTAAGCCGTACTTCTAAACCCATACGGTGGTTGTACGGACTGACAAGCCCATACGACGAGCAATGAGTAGCCCAGAAGCCGCGGGACTATGGCCTTATGGGAAATAGAATTGAGCGAATTTGACATAAAATATCGCTCCCGCACAGCCATCAAAGGGCAAGTGCTCGCTGACTTTATTACAAAGTTCACGTATAAAGAGGGCCAGTGGGCGGAGAATTCCCAGTGGAACGTGTTCACTGACGGGTCATCTAACAAAAGAGCTGGCGGAGCAGGAGTCGTACTTCGTTCTCCAGAGGGAGACGAGATTGAATGCATGATTCGACTTGATTTTCCTACAACTAACAACGAAGCAGAGTATGAAGCCCTCATAGTAGGCTTAGATCTGGCCAAGGCTGTAGGAGCCATAGACACAATGGTCCATTACGACTCTCAGGTCATCACTAATCAGATAAATGGTGACTATAAATGTAAGGGAGAAAGAATGAAGATGTACTTGGAACAAGCAAAAAGGAAGGTGGACGAGCTTCAGGCAAAAGTTGTTCAAATTCCAAGGGGACATAATGAGTAAGCTGATCGCCTTGCTAAAGCTGCATCTGCGGAACACGTAATCATCCCCGACAAGGTACGATCTTTTACTCAATTCGCACCACTAATAGATGTCATCAGTGTGTAGGAGGTAAGATCCGAGAATGATTGGACCACCCTTCTGGTCATTTATCTCAAAGAGGGCATCCTACCTAAAGAAAAGAAAGCCGCAAGGAAGCTGAAGGTCCAGGCGGCACGATTTATCTTAATAAGGGGCATCTTATACAAAAGAAGTTTCTCCCGACCATACCTAAGGTGTTTAGGGCCCGAAGAAGCGGATACATCATGAGAGAAGTACATGAAGGGATCTGTGGCAATCATTCAGGATCACGATTGTTGGTCCACAAATTAGTTTGGGCCGAATACTATTGGCCGACCATGCAGAAGGACACCCAGACATATGTCAAGTCGTGTGACAAGTGCCAAAGGTTCAGTAACATCATCAGGCAACCAGCTGAAGAAATAACCCCAATAACTACTCCTTGGCCATTCGCCCAATGGGGGTTGGACATCATGGGCCCATTCCCGACGGCAGCAAGGCAGCTGAAGTTCCTAATAGACAGAATCAACTACTTTACCAAATGGGTAGAGGCTGAAGCCTTAGCCACAATCACTGAGAAGAACGTACGTAGTTTTGTCTGGAGGACCATCATTTATAGGTTTGGGATTCCAGGGGTCCTGATCTCGGACAACGGTAAGCAGTTCGACAATAACTCCTTTCGAGACTTCTGTTCATAATTGGGAATCAAAAACCACTACTCTTCCCCTGCCCATCCCCAAGCCAACGGGCAAGTTGAAGTCACGAACCGATCCTTGCTTCAAATAATAAAAACTCGACTTGAGGGGGCAAAAGGTATATGGCCAGAAGAACTACCCAGCGTACTATGGGCATACAGGACAACCGTGAGGACCCCCATAGGAGAAACTCCATTTCGGTTAACATACGGGAATGAAGTTGTCATACCAGCTGAGGTCGGACTCACGAGCTACAGAGTGGACAATCACGATGAAGGAAGGAATGACGAAGCCATGCATCTAGAACTTGACCTAGCTGACGAAGTTAGGGCGACGGCTGTACAGAGGCTCGCGCGATACCAGAACCTTATGGCCAAACACTACAACTCCCGAGTCAAGCACAGGGACTTTGAAATTGGAGACCTCGTCTTGAGAAAAGTAATGGGCACCACCAAAGACCCTACACAAGGAAAACTCGACCCAAACTGGGAAGGGCCCTACAAAATAGCATCATGGCTAAGGAAGGGCACCTACCACTTAGAGACTCTGGACGGACTAAAACTACGCCATCCATGGAACGCCGAGCACCTCAGAAAGTACTACCAGTAGAGAACAACACAAAGAACGCTACTCCTCATTTCCAGTCTATTTCTTTTAGTCGTTTATTTTAGTTTACTTTTGACTACAATACATTTAAAGCCCAAAGGGCTAAAGTTTATTCTTTTTTGAACAATTTTCTACTTATGTATGCATTCAACACAATAAGAGGAGTTTATTCAGAAACGACTGGTGTATCTGTTAAGTAGACGGAACTACAAAGTCCACAAAGTGGACGACCTTAAGTCCACAAAAGTGGACGACCCTAAGTCCACAAAGTGGATGACCTTAAGTTCACAAAGTGAACAACCTTAAGTCCACAAAAGTGGACGACCTTAAGTCCACAAGGTGGACAGAACTACTAAAATCCACAAAGTGGACAGATCTACTACTAAGTCCACAAAGTAGACGACCTTAAGTCCACAAGGTGGACAGAACTACTACTTAAGTCCACAAAGTGGACGGATCTACTACTAAGTCCACAAAGTGGATGACCTTGTCACTTAGTCCACAAAGTGGGCGGATCTACTACAAAGTCCACAAAGTGGACGACCTTGTTACTTAGTCCACAAAGTAGACGGAGATACTACAAAGTCCATAAAGTGGACGACCTCAATAACTAAATCCACAAAGTGGACGACTTTGCCACATAAGTCCACTAAGTGGACGACCTCATCAGTCCACAAAGATGACGAACCAAGTGCCAAGTACTACCCACAAAGTGGACGGACCAATTACTACCTACAAAGTAGACGACTTCATCAAAATTAGCAAGTCTACTATTTAAATACGTCATAAGGACAATGCCTTTACAAAAATCAAGCTGACGCTACAAAAGCATCAAGTATAAATCAACACAATTGGGAGTAATAAAAATCAAATACTACGAAATAAAATTGTCTATACAAAAGCCCAAAAAACGGGCGTCAGGCATTAAAGTTCATTACAACTTGAGAAGAAAAGCGTTTTAGCATAAAATCTCATTACAACACAAGATTCATAAAACTAAAGGAGTGGTTGACGGGGACAAGACAATAATTGGAGTAGAAGGATCCTCAGCGTTGGATTTTTCTGCTCCGCGATCAGCTGACGGAGCTAAGGTGACGGACTTCTCCAAGGCTGGTTGAGCAAGGACGAAGCTGCCATCCCTCGAGTCTACCTTAAGCTCGGTGGTCTCGTCATTTTCCTCGAATATAGAGCCACCTGTCGGAGTTGACGGTAGGGGCTCATCCATATTTATCCTGGACAGATCCAGGTCAAGATAAGCAGACTTCACCTACTTCAAACAGTCCTCGAATCCCTCAGCATAGTAGACGGCACAGGAATCAATAACAGACTGGGAATCCTTGAATTCTGTCACGGCATCAGTCCTGGCCGTCTCAACCTGACTCAGAAGTCCTTTTAGGTCCTTCTCTGCCGTCAGCCTCGCCTCGTCAGCCAAGCTCCGCTGACGGGTCTCTTCCTCCAATTTGACTCTTAGCCCTTTCGTCTCTCCGGCAAGATGAACGTTGGCCTCCTTGTATTGCTTCTGTGCGTCCACCGCGTTCTTGAGGCGAACGTGTAGACGGGAGACCACCGCTTCCTTTGCGGCACACTTATCCCGTAAGAACTTCATCCGAACCATGGCCTGCAAGACATGAAAACATCGTCAATACTCCATAAGTTTATCCAAGTGGTGGAACAGGGGAAAGAAAAAGTATACTCGAGTAAGGTCGAACAACTGTGACGACCCTATCTCATCCGTCGCCTGCTCATCACATAGCTCCATCTCCTCCTCCTTCAGAATGGACTCCGCCACCTCTACAGCGTAGTCCTTGTGGGTAAGAAGGTGACGGGCAGGGTCAGGACTGACGGTGCCTGACGCCGTCATCAGGCCCTTACCGGCCCCGTGGGAAGCTTTCGGTGACGACAGCTTCTGGGTGGATTTAACCCCAGGGGAAGGGACCACTTTCTTCCTTGAACGGTCATCCTTCCCATCAGCTTTCCTTTTAGAGCCCACCTTCCCGACGGGCTTAGGAACTGACGACGGTGTCGCCTCCCCTCTGGCCTTTGCCTCCTCTTTCTTCTTAGCGGCGGCGGCAGCACGAATCCTTTGCTTGGCCGATTCTATTTCTGTCAAGAAATAAAAGTTAGGAGATACTTACGACTACGAGAGAGATCGTTCAGCAGCCGAGCTTCGTCCGTCGGCTCCGGGCCCCCACAATACAAATGTAAAGTGTCGAGAGTAATCAAATCCCAACACTTTCTCTCCTCCAAAGGAATGGATGTTACCCTACGGATAAAGTCCTCCTGCTCTGTTGTCACACGTGGACGAACATTTGCTGATAAAGAAAATAGACGGGGTTAGGAATCATACATTTAATGAAGTAAAGAAACTGATGGGGTCAACCTGAGTCCCGGACATATGCCCAAGTGTTGTCAAAAAATCCATTTGGCATTGATTTCCACTCCTCTGGATGGCATACCCAATTCGTCCCCTCCACAAAGAAGTATCTTCCCTTCCACTTTCTATTGGAGTCAGGCATATCGAAGACCAATTTCAACTCCTTTTTTCTCGTAGAAAAATGATATATCCCTTTTGATGAGGAGATATGCTGAGGCCTGTAACACTAGAAGAACTCGTCCAGGGTTAGTTGACGGTGCCCACCGCTCAAACGGCCCCCCAAGATCTCGGCGCCAATAAAGGTTCTCCAGGCGTTAAGAGCAATTTGAGTGACGGATATGCCCAAAAAGTTTGCTAGTTGACGATATAAGGCCGTCAGCGGTAGCCTTAATCCCGCAGTAAACATGGCATCATACATGCCCACGTCTGCAGTCCGACCCGAATAACATCTCTCACCCTCCTCGGGAAGACGAATCGGGATATCGGCTGGTATTTGGTAATGGGCCCGCAAATTTCTAAAAACGTTCTCCGTCATCGTTGGTAAGAACTTGTTGACGGACCACTCTTGAGGAAGAATGAAGGGACAATCGTCAAAAGAAGCACCCGACATACTTTCTAAGGACGTCTCATCACTATCGTCTTCAACCCCATCACCGAGTTTTTCCCCATCTCCATCCTCGCACACCTCACCGCCTCTACCAGTTCCTCCCTCTTCGTCAGAAGAATGGGCTGAGGTTTCCCTCTCTAAAGACCAGGACAAGCCCTCATCGGGCTCCCGACCTGATGGGAAGACCTCGTCATAACCCGCTCCCTCGCAGATCGATGATTGCTCACTCGACATCTGACTTCCTACAAACGACGGGTATATTCTAAGAACTTAGGTTGACGACCTCACCAAAGGGAAGTGCCTAAAGAATAAAAATAAAAGGAGACTGGATAAGAGGAAAGAAACTTACGAGTAAGAAGTCCTTTGAACGAGGTTGACGGTCCCAAAAGGTTGACGACTTCGAGGTTGACGAAGCTAGCAAGTAGACGAATAAGAGTAGTGAATGTGATGCTCTATCTCTCAGAAATCACCAAATGTTGGAAAGATTAAAATGAGGAGAGGGGCAAGATATATATAGAGAAAAAGGGCACGGAAGACGAAGCGACGCGCTCTTCTTAAATGGAGAACAAGTCAGTTAAGGGTACGTGTCCGAACATTTAATGGGGAACGAGTTACAAGGAGGCGACTTCCTTAAAAGCGTGTACTCCATAACCCGTCAGGAGAAAGCTGACGGGGTTATGGAGTAGGGGGTAGCTGATAAGGGTAATTTTGTAAGATAACTCTAAAGTAACGAATCCCGTTTGCCGACTGGATTTTACCCTTGACGAGGAGAGACTGACGACCTTAAAAGCTGACGACCCTACAGGCTGACAACCATCATGCTACAGACCATTTGGCTGACGGTCCAAACCCACACACAGACGACCTTATGCGTTGACGACTATAAGCTGACGAGACGAGTTGAAGAAATACGTATGGGTCCCATTCATAGCCCTACTTGACTAACACGCATACAACAAGGATTCTTGCACGACACGTCTAAAATAAGAAGACTCCTATAAGGACAAGGATTATAGGAGATACGTAAAATCCAAGAATTACTCTCCTAAAAGGAAAAGAACTTCTTGACCAAGGTATGAATTTCGGCCCAACGTTACTATAAATACCCCAAAACCCTCTCAAAGCAAGGTACATACAATTCACCTCAGCTCTAGCACTTTAGAGTTGTGAACAAGAGATTTCTCTAACTTGACCGTTGGAGGGTGTTTGGCCGGTACCACACCGGTGCCCTTTCTTTGGTCTTCACCTTTTGTGTTGTGCAGGTACGTCATCAGGAGCACGTGCGGACCGTGTGGCTTACTGAAGATTTGAGCTTCATCACATGCAATTTTTTTTTTTAAGTTTGATCAACCTAAAACCTATAGCGGTGTTCGATAACACCTATAGTGGCGTTTTCAATGGAACTTGAGTTCCACGAACTCGAGTTCCATGCAATTTTTTTTTTTTAAGTTTGATCAGCCCAAAACTTATAGGGGCATTCGGTAACACCTATAGCGGTGTTTTTATGCAATTTTTTTTTTTTTGATCAACCCAAAACCTATAGCGGCATTCAATAACACCTATAGCAACGTTTTCAATGGAACTCGAGTTCCATGCAATTTTTTTTTTAAAGTTTGATTGGGCATAAATCGATTTTATACCAATCGAGTTCTTCATTGAAACTCAATTTTGAGGAAATCGAGTTTCAAAACAGGAGCATGGACCTAAATAGTTTAAACACATGGGCATATTGCCAAATATTTTAAAAAATACGGGTAAAATGCTAGAATTTCCATATTCATGTATGCACGCTTTTTGACTTTTGTTAAAGATGACAATAATTTGTATTTTGAGATGACGTTGGGATGGTGAAGTGGACATTTGAATTATTGAATACAATGAAGTTTCTCTGACGTTTCCCTTTAAAATTCTCAGTTTTCACACTCTCATCAATCGAAAAAAACAACCACGCTTAACACCAATTTTCAAAAGCAAAATACTTTTGTGACAGGAAAGGACAAACACTTTTTACTATTCCAAATCAAATATAATAATATTTTCTTCAAATTCAGTTATATTCATGCATGCATGGGTTTTGAATTTTGTTAACTCAGTTAAGGATGTAATTAGTGATCATAGACATGTATATTTTAAATGGGTTCATAGGGAGGCTAATCAAGTTGTTCATGTGCTAGCCAATTTGTCCCTTAACCAGTCTTTGTTTGGTTCTTCTAATCTGGGATTTGGCCCTCCAAGTTTTGTTAATGTTATTTTTGTTGGGATATGTGTCCTTAAATCCTATTGTATGATGCTATGTATTTTATTATGTTAGACATTATGTATGACTTAATGTTTTGGTTAATAAAGTTGTATTATTATTTGAAAATATTGATAACATGAATATTGGGACATTATCATATAGTCCATGAGATGCATAGTATGTGATTTATGTGATTTAGTCACAGAAGATATAAATCACAAGTTCTTTGTAAACTCAGAATTATAGTTCGTAGTCGGTGATGAAATTGGGCATTTCATCTGCGAAGACTATAACATATC
Source organism: Castanopsis chinensis (assembly GCA_032878915.1). Lineage (NCBI taxonomy): Eukaryota > Viridiplantae > Streptophyta > Magnoliopsida > Fagales > Fagaceae > Castanopsis > Castanopsis chinensis. The sequence goes on from JAVQMG010000009.1 coordinate 309,974, forward strand.
AACTAAGATGATTCGTCTTGATCATGGAAATGGAGATTTCTAGTTGATATGTTGATATGTTTTAAGAGTTAAGACATATTGAACTGGACCGGCGTGAGATTTATTATTCTCCTAACGACTGTCAATTGAATAATATACTCACGACTTATATTTGCATGAACTCTTAATCCTGAGAAGATAATGGACCTAATCATGAAGTGTAGGTTGCTTTGATATATCAGGAGTGAGATCTATAGTAACAGTCAAAATCTCAGTATGTTGGGCAACCACATTTAGTGTTGATGGAACATATATTCTCAAGATGGAATTCATAGTCTCTTAACGGAGATACAAAATATTCCATTGAGATAAGTCTAATGGGTTTGTTATTCAGAGAGTTGGGCCTAACCACTTTAGTAAGGAGTTACTAAATTATATATTTATGGAATTGGATTTCATAAATATATGATGAATAACTTAAAGAATTAAACCGGGTACTCAAGGAATTAAGATGTAGTAATAAACAAAGTGGCAGTCTCCTTTCATGACTTTGTGTTACTATGAATATTTTATGAAGGGGTTGCATGTATAATAAAGTCTTGGGATATAATTTATTAATAAGGCCTAGAGTGCAACTATATTTATATAGTGGTATTAAATATAGTTAATGGTAACTTTGGACTTGTCAAGAGTTGACAGAAAAGCCCAAGGCCCATTGGAGCTAGTGTCTTATTGGTCCCTTTTGGTCCCACTCCAAGCCACACCCTTAAGCCCAATTGGAAAGGCCCAAAAGGCCAGCCCAATTAGATAATCAGTTAGATACAAAGGGAGAATCACACAGAATTTTGCTGAATAGAATGAAAAAGAAAATTCATAGAGAGAGTTTGAGAGAACACTCTTGTGAAGTGGTGTAAAAAGTGTTAGACACTTTTTGACATTCTCCTTTTGGAACTGGTTGAGAGACCACACATCTTGGGCGTTAGTGGAATTGGAGTGAAGATTGAAAGTATTCCCAAGTGATTCTCATCTTCAAGTTTTGAAATTCACCGCTCCAAGGTACACTCTCTTGTTCTTATATTCTGAAACTTAAATAGTACATGCTAACCTTTATGTATGAAGTAGATCCGTTTATATTTATTTTTCCTTCCGCTGCGCTGTATGATTCCATCAAATTGGTATCAGAGCGGTCTTCATTACATATCTGTTTAACATGTTTTTGAGTTTTGGATTTAGTAACAATGATTTCATGTTGTTAGAAAATAGTTTTCTGCATGGTTGTTGAAATCATTGTTCTTGATGAAAACTATTTTTGATGTTATAATATTGTTTAATTTTTTAGTTTAAGTATGTTAAACTGAACTTTAAGGCTATAACATCAATGATATTCAGTTTAGATATCAATTTATGTTCATAATGGTTGTATGATTGTAGTTTTGTACATGAAAACGTTGAAAAACTGTTTTTGAAAATTCTGGAAAATTCAAAATTCGCGAAGCTCGATCGATCGAGAATCTGTCGAGAATCTATCGAGCAAACAGAAGGTTTCTCGATCGATCGAGGATCTATCGAGGATCTATCGAGCTTCGCGGAACTTTTCTAGATCGATCGAGAATCTGTCGAGGATCGATCGAGAACTTTTGATTCAGAATTTTTTCTAAGTATTTTTATATATATAAAATAGCAAGGCTATGTGTAATTATATTATGCATGTTTTATATTTAAAAACCTTTATTTTAAAATATCTAGTGGGAGAGAGATACAAGGGTTGGATCTCACGGCCTCCATTGTCGGTTTATAGTAGTGTGATTAAGCACCTCGCCTTAGCGTATATGCCTTGCTCCCTTCGGAGGGTGTTTAATTCACGGTACTACAGGTTAAACTTCTTTATGATGAATAATATGTGTTTTTTAGATAAAGAATGACCACGCTTCCGTGGAGTTACTTTATGACTCACATAGAATTCAGTCAATGGCGTATACTAGACTAAGTTTAATGTTAATCTCCCTTCGGAGCTATGTCATTATTACTTAGAGGCTAAAGTAGAAACGGCATGTTATTAGTGCTTGATAAGAGTTATCATGATAGCACTAATAATGAGAATAGTTCTCAATCAATCATAGTGTTTATAATTTACTTGCTTCCAAGGAATTTTAAACATGGGATTGAGTTGTCATTGCATATATTATTTTATGGTTTTATTAAGGTTCCATATTATATGCTTATATGCTAAATTGATAATGTCCAGTTTACTTATTATATTCATGTTTGTTATTTTCAGATTTGAACATGGCATCTTTTAGCCCACTTGTTTCTATTCTTAATCAAAACAAGCTGACTGGATCCAACTATGTTGACTGGAAAAGAAACTTGGACATTGTTTTAACTGCTGAAGAGCACAAATATGTGCTTACTCAACCATGTCCTAGCTTTCCTTCATTAGATGCTCCTCTTGAGGAAAAACAACGATATAATCGTTGGCAGAAATCTAATGAAATGGCCAAGTGCTATATCCTAGCGTCCATCTCAAATGTTCTACAGCATCAAATGCAGGATGTAGAACTAGCTTCGGACATTATGCTAAGTCTGAAGGAGATGTTTAGTGAGCAAGGCCGTTCAGCAAGGCAAGAAACCATGAGGCAAATTTATAATACCAAGATGGCTGAAGGTAGTTCAGTAAGAGAGCATTGTCTTACAATGATCTCTAATCTGAATACATTGGAAGTTTTAGGTGCCGACATTGATGGAGAATCCCAAGTGGATATGATACTCCAGTCACTACCGGAATCATTCAAGGAATTCAGACTAAATTATAATATGAACAAAAAGATTTATTCTTTGTCTGAATTAATGAATGAGTCAGTGGCGGCGGAAGGCATCCTTGGTACTTCTAGTGTTGAAGCCAATGTTGGTGAAGCTTCTACTTCACAACCTAAGTCGAAAGGCAAGGGTAAGGAGAAGAAGAAGGACTTCACTAAGAAAGAGGGTAAGCAAATTGCCTTAGGGGTTGCCGATAAAGGAAAGAAGCTCAAAGGAAAGTGTTTTCATTGTGGTGAGAAAGGACATTGGAAGAGGAATTGTCCAAAGTTTAAAGCTGCCAAGAACAAGGGTATGAAAACTTTCTTTCTACTTGAAATATGTTTGGTACAGAATCCCACTGATTCCTGGTGTGTGGATTCAGGTTGTACTAATCATATCTGCAATTCTTTGCAGGGGTTTCAGGAGACCAGAAAACTGAGTGAAGGGGAATTGTTTCTAACTTTGGCTGATGGGAGCAGGATTCCGGTTGTAGCTGTTGGTGTTGTTCATTTGTGCTTTGAGTCTAGGGTTTTAATATTGCAAGACTGGCTGTTTCTACCTAATGTGCATAGGAATTTAATTTCTGCAACTTATTTGGGGAAACAAGGATATTGTGTTATCCTAAAAGACAATGTTGTAATAACGAAGGATAAAATGTTTATCTGTTCTGGCAATATTGTGGATGGTCTTTATATTTTAACTCCTATTAAGCATGAACTACATAATTCTGAATTAGATACTAACTCACATGTAAAATCATTAAAGAGAAAGTTTCCTTCAAATGTTGCATATCTTTGGCACTTGCGTTTAGGTCATATTAATTCAAACAGAATTCAAAGGCTGATCAAAGATGGACTCTTAGAGCCCATGGACTTTGATGAATTTCCAGTTTGTGAATCTTGTTTTGAAGGTAAAATGACCAAGCGACCTTTTAATGCAAAAGGTAGAAGAGCCCAAAAGTTGCTTGAATTAGTTCATACGGATGTATGTGGTCCTATGTCAACCCAAGCAAAAGGAGGTTATGAGTATTTCATCACTTTTACGGATGATTACTCAAGATATGGTTGTGTACCTAATGAGACGGAAGTCCGAAGCCTTTGAAAAGTTCAAAGAGTTTAGGGCTGAAGTTGAGAATCAATTAGGCAAACGCATAAAGGCCATTCGATCTGATCGAGGTGGAGAATACCTTCTTGGGGATTTCAAGGATTACCTAATTCAAAATGGGATTATATCCCAATTGACTGCACCTGGAACACCTCAACAAAATGGTGTAGTGGAGAGAAGGAATAGGACTCTTTTGGAAATGGTTAGGTCCATGATGAGTTATTCAACTTTACCAATTTCTTTTTGGGGATATGCCTTAGATACAGCAATACATTTTTGAATTTAGTTCCATCAAAATCTGTCCCCAAAACACCCATGGAATTGTGGATTGAGCATAAGCCCAGTATGAGGTATCTCCACATTTGGGGTTGTCCAGCATATGTGCTAAAGGGGAAGTCTGATAAGTTGGAAGCAAAATCCGAAGTATGTTTGCTAGTTGGTTATCCAAAAGAAACTAGGGGTTATTTATTCTATAGTCGAAATGATAACAAAGTTTTTGTTAGTACAAATGCTAAATTTTTGGAAAATGACTATATGAATAATTTTACTCCTAGAAGTAGAGTTGTATTGGCTGAAATGAATGAGTCTGTAAATCAACAACCATTGGATAAAACTAAGGAAAAAGTGGTTGTATTAGATACACCACAAGATACTACACATGAAATGTCTAGTACACAAGTGCCTCATCGTAGTGGGAGAGTTGTTCGGCCTCCTGTGAGATTTATAGGTTTAGGAGAAACTTATGAGGCTATCTCAGAAGAGGCTGAATCGGATCCCTACACTTATGAGGAGGCAATAAATGATATAGATGCACATCATTGGGTCCAAGCTATGAAATCTGAATTAGATTCCATGTATTCCAATCAAGTTTGGAGTCTTGTAGAGGCGCCTAACGGCATTAAACCTGTTGGTTGCAAATGGGTTTACAAGAGGAAGAGAGGGATAGATGGAAAGGTTGAAACCTTTAAAGCAAGGCTAGTGGCTAAAGGGTAAACACAAAAAGAAGGCATCGATTATGATGAAACCTTTTCGCCAGTAGCCATGCTTAAATCTATCAGAATTCTCTTATCCATTGCTGCTCATTATGATTATGAGATTTGGCAAATGGATGTTAAGACTGCATTTCTTAATGGCAATCTTGAAGAAGAAATCTATATGATGCGACCAGAAGGTTTCATAGTAAAGAACCAAGAGCATATGGTATGCAAGTTGAAAAGGTCCATTTATGAACTTAAGCAAGCATCTAGGTCATGGAACATCAGATTTGATCAAGCAATCAAATCTTTTGGTTTTGAGCAAAATCTTGATGAACCATGTGTGTATAAGAGACATCAAGACAAAGTAGTAATGTTCCTAGTATTTTATGTTGATGACATTCTACTCATTGGAAACGATGTAGGAGTAATGTCATCGGTTAAAGTTTGGTTGTCAAGCCAATTTGATATGAAAGACTTGGGTGAAGCTAACTATATTCTAGGGATCAAGCTTTGGCGAGATCGAAAGAATAGGATGTTAGGTTTGTCACAAGCTGGATATATAGATAAGGTTCTAGAACGGTTTAGCATGCAAAACTCCAAGAAAGGATTACTTCCTTTTAGACATGGGGTTCCTCTATCTGATGACCAAAGGCCTAAGACTCAAGAGGAAGAAAATATGATGAGACAAGTTCCTTATGCTTCTGCTGTAGGAAGTCTCATGTATGCAATGCTTTGTACTAGGCCGGATATTTGTTATTCAGTTGGCATGGTCAGCCGATATCAATCAAATCCAGGACTTAAACATTGGCAAGCTGTAAAGCATATTCTCAAGTATCTACAGAGAACGAGAAATTATATGCTTGTTTACCATTGTGAGGATTTGATTCTCATTGGCTATACAGATTCAAATTTTCAGTCGGATCTAGATTTCAGAAAATCCACGTCGGGTTGTGTTTTCACCTTGGGAGGTGGAGCTATAAGTTGGAGGAGTGTTAAGTAATCTTGTATTGCGGACTCCACCATGGAAGCCGAATATGTTGCTGCTTGTGAGGCAGCAAAGGAGGCTGTTTGGCTCAAGAAATTCCTTTGTGATCTTGGTGTTATAAGAATTGAGCAAGTTCCTATTACATTGTTCTGTGACAATAGTGGAGCAGTTGCACAATCCAAGGATCCAAGGAATCACAAGAAAGGAAAACACATAGAAAGAAAGTACCACATCATTCGAGACATTGTTGCTCGTGGAGATGTGATTTTAGTAAAGATTGATGGTGGAAAGAATCTAGCGGATCCCTTCACCAAAGCCTTGCCTCAAAGGACTTTTGAGTCACATTTGGAGGAGATGGGAGTTAGATTAGTGCACAATAGTCTTTAGGCCAAGTGGGAGATTGTTGGGATATGTGTCCTTAAATCCTATTGTATGATGCTATGTATTTTATTATGTTAGACATTATGTATGACTTAATGTTTTGGTTAATAAAATTGTATTATTATTTGAAAATATTGGTAACATGAATATTGGGACATTATCATATAGTCCATGAGATGCATAGTATGTGATTTATGTGATTTAGTCACAGAAGATATAAATTACAAGTTCTTTGTAAACTCAGAATTATAGTTCGTAGTCGGTGATGAAATTGGGCATTTCATCTGCGAAGAGTATAACATATCAACTAAGATGATTTGTCTTGATCATGGAAATAGAGATTTCTAGTTGATATGTTGATATGTTTTAAGAGTTAAGACATATTGAACTGGACCGGCATGAGATTTATTATTCTCCTAACGACTGTCAATTGAATAATAAACTCACGACTTATATTTGCATGAACTCTTAATCCTGAGAGGATAATGGACCTGATCATGAAGTATAGGTTGCTTTGATATATCAGGAGTGAGATCTATAGTAACGATCAAAATCTCAGTATGTTGGGCAGCCACATTTAGTGTTGATGGAACATATATTCTCAAGATGGAATTCATAGTCTCTTAACGGAGATACAAAATATTCCCTTGAGATAAGTTTAATGGGTTTGTTAACCACTTTAGTAAGGAGTTACTAAAGTATATATTTATGGAATTGGATTTCATAAATATATGATGAATAACTTAAAGAATTAAACCGGGTACTCAAGGAATTAAAATGTAGTAATAAACAAAGTGACAGTCTCCTTTCATGACTTTGTGTTACTATGAATATTTTATGAAGGGGTTGCATGTATAATAAAGTCTTGAGATATAATTTATTAATAAGGCCTAGAGTGCAACTATATTTATATAGTGGTATTAAATATAGTTAATGGTAACTTTGGACTTGTCAAGAGTTGACAGAAAAGCCCAAGGCCCATTGGAGCTAGTGTCTATTGGTCCCTTTTGGTCCCACTCCAAGCCACACCCTTAAGCCCAATTGGAAAGGCCCAAAAGGCCAGCCCAATTAGATAATCAGTTAGATACAAAGGGAGAATCACACAGAATTTTGCTGAATAGAATGAAAAGGAGAATTCATAGAGAGAGTTTGAGAGAACACTCTTGTGAAGTGGTGTAAAAAGTGTTAGACACTTTTTGACATTCTCCTTTTGGAACTGATTGAGAGACCATACATCTTGGGCATTAGTGGAATTGGAGTAAAGATTGAAAGTATTCCCAAGTGATTCTCATCTTCAAGTTTTGAAATTCACCGCTCCAAGGTACACTCTCTTGTTCTTATATTCTGAAACTTAAATAGTACATGTTAACCTTTATGTATAAAGTAGATCCGTTTATATTTATTTTTCCTTCCGCTGCGCTGTATGATTCCATCAATTTTGGTTGAGGCATCTCAGGCTTTTGTATCTGCTGTGGTTCAATAAGACTTTTATTCAGCAAAAAAAAAAAAAAAAAAAGATTCATGCATGCATGGGCTAGGAACAGTTACGGATAATTAAGGGAGAGAATTAACTACATGAAGTCCACCACTTTATACTATAAAATGATTAATATGTCCTTAACATTTTTAAGAAATTACAAGTATTTTAATATGAACAATGTTTAGTTACAAAATTGATTGTAACTTTAGGCTACAACCTTACTCAATATATTTTTATTGGAGATGAGTTTTGACAAATTCACCATTGGATTACATCTTCTTTGAAAGCTCTAATTTATGCAAAAACACAAGAGCTTGTTTAAACCCCCAATTAAAAATTACGGCTAGATAGCTTTTCCTCTAACTTATACTATATGCGGAACAAAAGTAAATAAGTGCAAATAATTGTTATCACTGCCCTAAACCATATTCATCCATTATCAACAATAAAAGGAAAGCTTAAAGAGTAGGGAAGAGAGATGCAAACACAAGAAAACACCGAGATGTGTTATTGAAGAGGAAACCGAAGAACTCGGTGAAAAACCTTTCTGCGACCCTCCAAGTCGAAATTGATCCACTAGAGAATAAAGTTGGAGTACATAAATAATAAAAGACCCTCCAAGCCTAGTCTACCCTATGTACTTGAGCCCTCCATGCTTCTGCTCCCAACTGACTTTTTGGAGTCTTGTCTTCTCTAGCTTTCCAAATCCTGCAATTTCGCCCAATTGCATCCGCTAATGAATGGCTCCTTCCAATACTTCCCAATGACAAAAAAATCTCAGTTTACACTCAAAATGAGTGTGGTAAGTGTTTGGGCTAGCAATCTCTCAAGGATGTAGAGATAGAGAGGAAGGAGTTGAGGAAAAACCATAAGGAAATGTGTAGATGATTATGGGTTTAACAATCTCTAACTCTCTACTGTATTTTCTAGAGTTTTCTCTCTAAAAAACACTCCTTGCAATTTGTAGATAATAAGGGTATATATAGTATGGGTAAAGACATGGTAAAGCAAAACATAACTTTTTGCCAAAACAGAAAGTTTTGCGAGTCCTTCGCGGGTTAACCTTACCCGCGAGACACTCACGAAAACATACAGCCTGGCACGACTCTTCATCTTCCAGTCATGTGCTCTACACGTGGCTCTTTTCGTGGGTAAGCTTCTCGCAAGAGAGTCGCAAGCCAGTTACGAAATCCACTTGTTCATCCTTTGAAGCTTGATTCTTCACCGATCTCTCTCACTCATCCCATAAAATTAAACCTACATACATACAGGGAAAAAATGATTGAAGAAATTACAATCAAATTTGGCACGAAATTAAAGCGAACACAACATAGTTGGAAATCACAGCTTTACAATCTTCCCCTTTGGTTATTCCATGACAAAACCCCTAAATAGACTCTAGACTTACATGTGAGTTTGGGAACATAGGCAAAACTCACTCATACCTAATTCTAGAAGCTGTGAAGCGCTTACACCGTATATACACCTGTATCCTGAAACACTTGCACATACAACAAACTTTCATTAAGCTCACAACAAGTAGAACGCAAGGTACGTATAAGGAATAAGTAAAACGCAATCAAGATACCAAATGAAGTGTAAAGTATGAAGCATAACTTGATTAAACATGAACAATCATTAAGAAATGACCACAATGAACATTGAACAAGAATTGATCATCTGGACACGTAATGCAATTAAGAGCAATGCAAAAATCAATTGCATGTCCAACAAACACATGATGCATTAAGGAAACTAAAGCTAAGGGCATTAGAAAGCAATAAGCATCAAAAAGGCTAAAGAAACCAAGATACAAATCAGTATTAAAGAAAACTAAGTTTTAAACTAAAGTACTTGAAAGCTTTAAATGAAAGAATTGTAAATATCCAGAACCTATATAAAAAAAACTTTAAAAGAAAACTAGAAACCACCAAAATAAACCAATGTATCCTAAAATATGCTCCCCATTAAGCTGTATTCCCTCTCAAACTACTCCCCCTTTTTGACCAAAATGGCCAAAGAGACTAGAATGTATCGAACTCAGACTTTAAGTTCGGCTCGGGCTTCTTCATCATGTCATCAATCTGAGATAAGAGTGCAGTGATCTAGCCTTCAAGGTAGGTGAATTGAGATGTGGATTGGCTAATGTGGGAGGCTAGCATGACATGCAACTCTTCAACCCTTCTAATCAGATGATCAAGACGATCGGTGCTCTTGCACGCTCTTGGGAAGTCGGTTGTGTAGTGTCCTCTGGAATTGAAGTGAAATGCTCAATTTTCTCTTCAGTGTCTCCTCCTTCTTCATCTCTTGGAATTTGAGAGACACCAATAAATGGTTCGGGGATATGAGCTTTGCTTCGGATCATGGTTTACGCACTTATTGGATCTTCTTTTTGCATCACTTGAAGTCCACTTGGAATCTTCACCCTTGCCCTTAGGATAAGTGACATGACGAGGCTTAGGAATGGTAGAGTTAGCCTTGAATTCCTTTTTGTGATGCTTTTGGTGAAGAGGTGGTAATGTGAATGCAAATGTCGATCATCTTGTGAGTGAAAAGATCAAATAGGAATATTATCCTTGGTGTTGACAAGTTCATCAAGTTCCTCATTGGGTAGAGGTTGAAGATCATGATATAGGCCAAATTTCGCATCTCTGGGGGTGAACGTAATGGTTTGCAAGGCCTTCTTGTTGATCCTTCCACCAAGGATTTCCACAAGGGGTTCTAGTTTCTCCCTTTTCTCATCATATTGTAGAGATGTGTTTGGAGTCGTTGGATGAACCTCCAAAATCTCTTGTATCAACTCCCTTAAGATTAAGAATTCTCTCCCTTTTAGCCAACAGTTGATGTGATCCCCTTCCATAATGGCATTGGCATAGAATTTCCAAATGACATCTTCATATACATTGCCCATCGGATTCAGTAACTTCATCCATGTCCTTTCTTTGAACATTTCCAAGATGAAAGTGCCCTCTAAGGACTCTAAGTCCACAATCCTCTCTAGGATGGTTGGGGATCTTTTGTATTGATCATTGAAGGCCATATCAGCATCATCATTTCGAAACGAATCTGAGGAGATGTGGGGACGCTTTAAAGACTTCTTTGTGGCCTTTTTCTTAATTGAAGACATCTGCAAAACAAATACAAACACAAAGAAACAAAGACAAATACAAACAAGGAAACAAACTTGATTAGATACAAGTTAATCCATAAAAAGGAACAAAAGTCCTAAAAAGAATATAAAACCAAACAAAAAAAGTCACAAGTGATGGAAAATAACATGTTTGTATCGCATACAAAACATACGCAGCGGAAAAATAACGGATCTACTTCATTCATAAATGTTAACATGCACAATGTAAGTTTCAAAATTTGAGAATAAGAAAGTGTACCTTGGAGTGGTGAATTTCAAAACCGAAAATTAGAAGCACTTGGGAACACTTTCAATCTTCACTCCAATTCCACTAACACCCAAGATATGTGGTCTCTCAATCAGTTTTCAAAGGGAGAATGTCAAAGTGTCTAACATTCCCTACACCACTTCACAACAATGTTCTTTCAATTTCTCTCCAAAAAAATTCTGTATGTTTCTCTCTTTGTATAATCTGATTATCTAATTGGCCTGGCCTTTTGGGCCTTTCCAATTAGGCTTAAGTGTGTGGCTTGGAGTGGGACCAAAAGGGACCAATAAGAAACTAGCTCTAATGGGCCTTGGGCTTTTTTGTCAACTCTTGACAAGTCCAAAGTTATCATTAACTATATTTAATACCACTATATAAACATAGTTGCACTCTAGGCTTTATTTATAAATTATATCGCAAGACTTTATTGTACATGTAATCCCTTCATAAAATATTCATAGTAATACAAAGTCATTAATGTAGATTGTCACTTTGTAAATTACTACATCTTAACTCCTTGAGTACCCGGTTTAATCATCTAAAGTTTTTCATCATATATTTACGAAATCCAATTCCATAAATATATATACTTTAGTAACTCCTTACTAAAGTGGTTAGGCCTAACTCTCTAAATAACTAAACCCATTAAACTTATCTCAAGGAAATATTTTGTATCTCTGTTGAGAGACTATGAATTCCATCTTGAGAATATATGTTCTATCAACACTAAATATGGTTACCCAACATACTGAGGTTTTGACCGTAACTTTAGATCTCACTCGTGATATATCAAAGCAACTTACACTTCATGATCAGGTCCATTATCCTCTCAGGATTAAGAGTTCATATAAATATAAGTCGTGAGTTTATTATTCATTTGACAGTCATTAGGAGAATAATAAATCTCACAGCGGTCTAGTTCAATATGTTTTAACTCTTAAAACATATCAACATACCAACTAGAAATTTCTGTTTCCATGATCAAGACAAATCATCTTAGTTGATATGTTATAGTCTTCGCAGATGAAATATCCAATTTCATCACCGATGACGAACTAAAATTTTGAGTTTACAAAGAACTTGTGATTTATATCTTCTGTGACTAAATCACATAAATCATATACTATACATCTCATGGACTATGTAGAATAAACCTCTAACAGTTCCAACACTTCTGTTTTAGACTGTAACTTGTCAAACTTTCCTTTCAACACATGTGCTAGACGACCCCAAATGTGGAGATGTCTCATACTAGGGTTACCCCTATTCCACAACTCTACAAGTGTTTTAGGAATAGACTTCGAAGGTTTCGAAGGTACCAAATTCAGAAGATACATTGCAGTATTTAAGGCATATCCCCAAAAAGAAATTTGTAGAGTCGAATAACTCATCATGGATCTAACCATATCTAAAAGAGTCCTATTCCTTCTTTCTGCTACACCATTTTGTTGTGACGTTCTAGGTGCAGTCAATTGGGATACAATCCATTTTTTAATTAAGTAATCCTTAAAATCTCCAAGATGGTATTCGCCACCACGATTAGATCAAATAGCTTTTATGCGTTTTCCCAATTGATTCTCAACTTCAGCCCTAAACTCTTTGAACTTTTCAAAGGCTTTGGACTTCTGTCTCGTTAGGTACACATAACCAAATCTAGAGTAATCATAGCTGAAAGTGATAAAGTACTCATAGCCACCTCTTGCTTGGATTGACATAGGACCACATACATCTGAATGTACTAGTTCTAACAAATCTTGGGCTCTTCTACCTTTTGCATTAAAAGGTCGTTTGGTCATTTTACCTTCCAACAGGATTTGTAAACTGGAAAACTATCAAAGTCTATGAGCCCTAAAAGTCCATCTTTGATAAGTCTTTGAATTCAGTTTGAATTAATATGACCCAAAAGTAGGTGCCAAAGATATGCTTCATTAGTAGAAGGAAACTTTCTCTTTAATGATTTCACATGTGAATTATTATCTAATTCAGAATTGTATAATTCATGCTTATCAGGACTTAAAATATAAAGTCCATCAACAATATTGCCAGAACAGATAAAAACTTTACCCTTCTTTATTACAACATTGTCTTTAAGGATAACATAATATCCATCTTTACCTAAATAAGTTGCAGAAATTAAATTCCTACAAACATTAGGTACAAACAGACAATCTTGCAATATTAAAACCCTAGACTCAAAGCACAAATTAACAACAACAATAGCTACAACCGGAATCTTGCTCCCATCAGCCAAGATAAGACACAATTCCCCTTCATTCAGCTTTCTGGTCTTGTGAAACCCCTGCAAAGAATTGCAGATGTGATTAATACAACCTGAATCCACACACCAGGATTCCATGGGATTCTGTACCAAACATATTCCAAGAAGAAAGGAACTTTTCATACCCTTATTCTTGGCATCTTTGAACTTTGGACAATTCCTCTTCCAATGTCCTTTCTCACCACAATGGAAATACTTTCCTTTGGTTTTTTTTCCTTTATCAACAACCCCTAAGGCAATTTGTTTACCCTCTTACTTAGTGGAGTCCTTCTTCTTCTTCTTCTTACCCTTGCCTTTTGACTTAGGTTAAGAAGTAAAAGCTTCACCCACGTTGGCTTCAACACTAGAAGTATCAAGAATGCCTTCTGCCGCTACCAATTCATTCATCAATTCAGACAAAGAATAAACCTTTTTGTTCATATTATAATTCAGTCTGAATTTCTTCAATGATTCCGATAGTGATTGGAGTATCGTAACCACTTGGGATTCTCCATTAATATTGGCACCTAAAACTTCCAATGCATTCATATTAGAGATCATTGTAAGACAATGCTCTCTCACTGAACTACCTTCAGCCATTTTGGTATTATAAATTTGCCTCATGGTTTCTTGCCTCGCTGAATGGCCTTGCTGAATGGCCTTACTCACCAAACATCTCCTTCAGACTTAGCATAATGTCCGAAGCTAGTTCTACATCCTGCATATGATGCAGTAGAACATTTAAGATGGATGCTAGGATATATCATTTGGCCATTTCATTAGATTTCTGCCAACGATCATATCGTTGTTTTTCCTCAAGAGGAGCATCTAATGAAGGAAAGCTAGGACATGGTTGAGTAAGCACATATTTGTGATCTTCAGCTATAAGAACAATGCCCAAATTTCTTTTCCAGTCAACATAGTTGGATCTAGTCAGTTTGTTTTGATTATGAATAGAAACAAGTGGGCTAAATTATGCCATGTACAAATCTGAAAATAATAAACATGAGTATGATAAGTAAATGAACATTATCAATTTAGCATATAAACATATAATATGGAACCTTAATAAATCATAACATAATATATGCAACGACAATCCAATCCCATATCCAATATCCCTCAGCATAGAGTGAACATTAAATACCATGACTGATTGAGAAGTATTCTCATTATTAGTGCTATCATTATAACTCTTATCAAACACTAATAATATGTCATTTTACATTTATCCTCTAAGCAATAATAGTAAGAACTCAGCATAAAGGATACTATAATACTTAGTCTAGTGTATACCATTATCTAGAATTATGTGTAACTACATTTGATCCCTTTAATAGGCTTATTTTGTAGTACCATGATAAAACCACCCTCCGCTTGGAATGCAAAGCTCAAGGCTAAGACAAGGTGTTTCATCAAACTACTATAAACCAAGAAATTCAATCCTGTAGGACCATGAAATAAATCCTCTCCACATCGAATGCTAAGCTCGAGGCAAAGACAAAGTATGCATTTCACACTACTATGAACCAATAATGGAGGCTGTGAGATCCAACCCTTGCATCTCTCTCCCACTAGATATTTTAAATTAACGGTTTTTAGTTTAAAACATACGTAAACAAATTACATATAGCCTTGCTCTTTATGTATGTAAAAACACTTTAAGAAAATTTTGGATCCCCTGTCCTGGATCAATCCTCGACAGATCCTCGATCGATCAAGAAACATTCCATAAAGCTCGATCGATACTCGACAGATCCTCGATCGATTGAGAAAACTTCTGTCAGCTCGATCGATGTTCGATAGATGCTCGATCGATCGAGCGTCGCGAATTTCGAATTGTCCAAAAAATTTTAAAGATAGTTTTTAACATTTTAATGAACAAAACAACCATCATATGATACTAATGGACAAAAATTGATATCAAAACTGAATTTCATTGATGCTATAGCCTTAAAGTTCAGTTTAACATACTTAAACTCAAAATTAGACAACATCATAACATCAATATCAATTTTTATCAAACAATAATTTTAACAACTATGCAGAAAAATAATTTCTAACAACATGAAACTATTGTCACCAATTCCAAAACTCAAAACATTTGATGGAAAATAACATGTTTGGATTGCATACAAAACATACGCAGCGGAAAAATAACGAATCTACTTAATTCATATATGTTAACATGCACTATGTAAGTTTTAAAATTTGAGAATAAGAAAGTGTACTTTAGAGTGATGAATTTCAAAACCGAAGATCAGAAGCACTTGGGAACTCTTTTAATCTTCACTCCAATTCCACTAACGCCCAAGATGTGTGGTCTTTCAATCAATTTTCAAAAGAAGAATGTCAAAGTGTCTAACATTTCTTACACTTCACAACAATGTTCTTTCAATTTCTCTCCAGAAAAATTATGTATGTTTTTCCCTGTGTATCTAACTGATTATCTAATTGGGCTAGCCTTTTGGGCATTTTTAATTGGGCATAAATGTGTGGCTTGGAGTGGGACCAAAAGGGACCAATAAGACACTAGCTCCAATGGGTCTTAGGCTTTTCTGTCAACTCTTGACAAGTCCAAAGTTACCATTTAACTATATTTAATACCATTATATAAATATAGTTGCACTCTAGGCCTTATTTATAAATTATATCCTAAAACTTTATTGTACATGCAACCCCTTTATAAAATATTTGTAGTAATACAAAATCATTAATGTAGACTACCACTTTGTAAATTACTACATCTTAACTCCTTCAGTACCCGATTTAATCTTTTAAAGTTATTAATCATGTATTTATGAAATCTAATTCCATAATATATATACTTCAGTAACTCCTTACTAAAGTGGTTAGGCCCAACTCTCTGAATAACCAAATTCATTAAACTTATCTTAAGGGAATATTTTGTATCTCCGTTGTAAGACTATGAATTTCATCTCAAGAATATATATTCCATCAACACTAAATATGGTTACCCAATATACTGAAGTTTTGACCGTAACTTTAAATCTCACTCATGATATATCAAAACAACCTACACTTCATGATCAGGTCCATTATCCTTTCAGGATTAAGAGTTCATGTAAATATAAGTTGTGAGTTTATTATTCATTTGACAATCGTTAGGAGAATAATAAATCTCACAAAGGTCCAGTTCAATATGTTTTAACTCTTAAAACATATCAACATACCAACTAAAAATCTCCATTTCCATGATCAAGACAAATCATCTTAGCTGATATATTATAGTCTTCGCAGATGAAATGCCCAATTTCATCACTAACTACGAACTAAAATTTCAAGTTTACAAAGAACTTATGATTTATATCTTCTGTGACTAAATCACATAAATCACATACTATGCATCTCATGGACTATCTGATAATGTCTCAATATTCATATTACCATTATTTTTAGATAATAATAATACAACTTTATTAAAACACAACATTGAGTTATACATAATGTCATACATAGCATCATACAATAGGATTTAAGGGCGCACATCCTAACAACAAGATCATGTTTTAAGTGCTAAACGCGTAACAAGACTTATCTAGCATGAGTGAAATGAAAAACATGTCGAGTGATCAAGTGTGTGCATCAAGTGTGCATGTGGTATGCATGTAAGATGCATGAGCAAAGCAAGACAAAGCACTCATGGGGCAAAGTGTGTGAAACACACAATCAATATATAAAACATGTTAAGAATGTAAAAACATAGAAATCCCCGAAATTTGGTACTCATCTGAGTCCAAAACAACAAGAAAATGCTATTTGGGCATTTCACCAAACACTTAGGGTGCATACAAACCACTAAAAACAATATATTAACATATTGAAATATTGCCTATAAACATGTTAAAATGCCACTTGGGGCCAACACAGACACAAACACAAACAAACACAATGGGACACAGTCCAATCAAGTTAAAATAAAAAATTTGCAAGAAAAGTAAGTTTTCCCAACCCATTTCAAAAGATGACCCAACCCTAGAAATCTTAGAATCTAAGACTTAATCTAAGGAATCAAGAGTGAAAAAGTATTAAAACATACCTTAGATGAGTCTTAGAGATGAAAATTCTTGAGTTTTGGATGATTTTTTAGAGAAAATGTGTTTTGGGTTGAGAGAGGCACAAAGGAGGAAAAATAGAGTTATTTGAAAAGCTGTCACTATTTGGCTTTAAAAACTGCAAAACCGCTCATTTCACGGGTAAGCTTCTCCCGAAGTTACTAGTGAAATGGCCTCCAAAGCGCCTTGACAGATTTTGTGGGTAGCTTCTACTCACGAAACTCTCTGTGTAAATTTCAGGAAATACTGAAATTGACTTCCTCATTTTCACGGGTAGGTTCTTACTCACGACTTGCGAAAATGCCTCTGAAAGAGTTTTCCAACAACAATGAAATGGACTATTTGGAAAAAGCTCTAAACACACAAAGTGCATAAAAACACTTTCAAAAACATATAAAATACTTAAAAATGTTTTTGGGTTTGATCATCAAGAAATTGAGTATACACATCACATTTGAACATGTACAATCACAGAAATGGAATAAGCATTCATTGAACATTAGACTTGTGTGTTGTATGTGTGGATTAGTCCATAGTCTAGTATAAAACTTCAATAATCAATTCGATCAAGTCATACACAACTAATACGAAGTCAGGTGACCTATCTCACTTGTAGAAATGAACATATATGACTGTAAACACAAAATTTCCCAATTGCAGAAAATCAAACAATTGAAAAGAAATATGGTTTGCAAATATAAATTTGTATTGATGTATAATGAGTACAATCTCTATTTTAATTCTTTTACAAAAGAATACCCTCTGATTCTATCTTCTTTGAACTTGACTCGAACAAGGACTCTTCTTGACTTTGGTTGGAAGATGGATTGAACGGTTTTCGCAATGAATCTCTAGCCTTAAGCTTATTAGAGATTTGTTGTCCTTCAAGTTTTTCAAGAAATCCCTTTGAATGTTCTTCAAAGATTCTTGAGACAGAATTTCTCCAGAGCTTGGGCCTCTTCAAAACTTTGTCCCCAAAATGAGAAGGGATGTCCTCTATTTATAGTGTTTTTTGAGGATAAGCTCCACTTTGAGTTGATATGCTTGAAAGTATGTAGTAGACTTTTAATTGGCCTAAACTCTTCTTAGAGATAATTATCTCTACTTATCTATATCATACTTTGATAAAGATAATATTCAACAAAGATAAATCATTATCTCAATTTAATTTATTTTAATAAAGATAATTATCTATCAATTTTGAATAGAACATTTATCTTTATTTTATCTATTTCTTTTAATAAAGATAATTATCCGAAAATTTATCTTTATCTTGTGGGCCAAATGACATGTGCCAAATTTTGATATGCCAGTGTGATGTCAATTTGGATGACACATGCCATCATCTAACTTAATTAATTTAATGACATTAATTTAGAATTTGCCACTAAATTTTGATGTGGCATTTTATAATTGGCTTAAAAATTTGCCTCTTACAAATGCCCCCTCGAGACTTGGTCATGTTCACAATTTTGAATGTGAGAAGTGATCAAGTCTCGACAAATTTCATGCTTTGATGCAACTAATTTCAGCACCTTTCATATATACATTTTTTTTTTCTTTGCCCCATATCACAATATTCCCACTGTTGGTCCACTGCCCAAGTAGAGATTGTCTAATGTGATAGTATCCATGTTCAAATCCAGTGGCCGAAGTATACCAAGACTCAAAAGAGTTCTAATGTTACTCATTTATAGAGTTCCAATAGAACTAAATTTCGGATAAGTATATCGTGACTTAAAAGAGTCCTAACGCATGCAAGAGTCTAGCCGCACATAATTCACAATTTTTTTTCATAGTGCGTAAGCTTAGAAATCTCAAAAACAATTCTTGGAGAAGGCATAAGATTTTTTTTTCTTCTTTCTCAGTCAAGTAACTAGGTATAATCTCCTCTTCTTATAATTTTATCTTCATATATAAACTGGATTCATGGTTTTTTTTTTTTTTAATATTCTATTTTCTTCTCTTTTCTCTGTATGCTCTCAAATGTATTGACTCATGTTTGTTGGTGCAGATTTGATTTCAACCTTCCTGGAGTCATCAAAGCCACTAGTAATAATTACTAGTATCTAAGTACAGGAAGCAGATTTGCAAGAGTTCAATCACACAAACCTTTGGAGGTACATTCTTGATCAAAGCTTTTCACTTGTGAATGTCCTTTTCTTTTCTTTTTTGTGTTGTTTCACCCCCGTTTAGGATAGGTAATATGATGACTTAGTGGCACTACAAAGAACTTGCAAGAGTTTATTTTGTTCCTCAAGCCAAGTAGCTACCAAGACAACGACCTCAACGACAATCTTGAAGACGAAGACAATCTTGACAATGAAGTCTATCTGTGATATGAAGACTTCCTTGAAGACGAAGACAATCTTGACAACGAAGTCTATTTGTGATATGAAGACTTCCTTCTTGACAACGAAGTCTATCTATGATACGAAGACTTCCTTCTTGACAACAAAGTCTATCTGTGATACAAAGACTTCTTTGAAGATGAAGACAATCTTGACAACGAAGTCTATCTTGGATACAAAGACTTCCTTGAAGATGAAGACAATCTTAAAGATGAGGACAATCTATACAAGACCTTGGAGACAAAGATTGCCTTGGAGATAAAGATGCTATGCAAGACCTTGAAGATGAAGACAATCTTGAAGATGTAGACAACCTTGAAGACGAAGACTGCCTTGAAGATGAAGATTATTTTGAAGACGAAGACAATCTTGAAGATGGAGTTTGTACATGCAAGGATGTGCATTGGTATCTTTGCAATGGATGTGCATTGGCTTCTTGCTATGATACTTTTTAAAGGTATAAAATGATGAGTACTAGACTTTCGAGATACGGGGTGACACCATTTAAAGCTTAATTATGCAAGAAGATGACACCAAAACTTCGAGGATTTGAGGTTATCCAACTCAACAGAGGCAATTCAGTCCAAACTTTAGAGATGCAAATAGATGCCACCAAATTTTTTGAAGATGCAAGGAGATACCACCAAGTCTTTGAAGATGAGAGGCAACACTATGCAAACTTTAGAGATGTAAGGCAACACAACTTAGAAGGAAGGCAATGAAATTCAAAAGAGAGGCGATGCAATGCCAACTTTGACAATGCAAGGCAACATGACTTTGAAGGGTTGCAATCCAGACTTCAAAAATGAAAGGAGATACCACCAAGTCTTTGAAGATGCTATACATACCACCAAGACTTTATACGTGAAAGGTAGAACTACTTAGACTTTAAAGACGAGAGAGAAATCACATTTTGGAGATGCCAAGGGACATTCTCACAATGACTTACAATGATATTTACCTTCATGTGGTAGCATTGACTTCTTGTAGCAACTATCTCATAGTGATGTTCGCCCAAAACTATGATTGCACTTAATGTGACATACCAAGTTTTGCCTGTGTTGCACTTGAGAGAGATCGAGTCATCATGTGGTTCAAGAAAGTTTTTTTTTTTTTTTGGACATGTGACTGAACTTACCATAGAATGCCAAGCTACCTACATACCCCTTGAGGGGGATCAAGTCATTACGTAGTTCAAGGGAGATTTTTTTTTTTCAACTTTAACACTTTCAAGAGTAATGGAAAAATATCATGTACCCTTTGAGTGTTGAGATAGGCAGTTTTGGCTCTTACCAAGGAGTGCTTCAATCTTTAGGCATAATAACGTTTCAAGAATTTACCGTTGATAGGGCCAATTCTCAAACTATTTCCAGCAACCAACTTGTATACTCCATTTGTATGGGCTTCTTGAACAACATATAGTCCATCCCATTTTGAAACAAACTTGTTCTTAGTGCGATGGGTGACAATGATGGGTCTTTGTATAGCAAGAACCAAATCTCCAACTTGGAAAGATCAAGGACGAACCTTCTTGTTAAAAGTCCTTGAAATGCGAGCTTGATAACACTCAAGGTGTTGTTGTACCTCTAGCCTTTTTTCATCCAAAGCTTCTAATTCTTCAAGTCGTAGTCGAACATTGTCTTCATCAGAAAGACCTTCTTGAATGGCAATCCTTAATGAAGCAATTTGGTGTTCAAGTTCTAGAACAGCTTCTACCCCAAAAACAAGAGAATAGGGCATGGCTTGGGTAGGTGCTCGGTATGTTGTATTATACGCCCACAAAGCTTCCTCAACTCTTTCATGCCAATCTCTTTTCGGCTTCCCTACAACTTTCTTGAGCAAATTGCATAGAGTTTTGTTAAAGGCTTTCGCAAGACCATTGGTTGGAGCATTATACATGGAGGAATTATGTTGCTTAAGATCAAAGTCATTGCAAAGCTTGTCCATCAACTTGTTGTAGAATTCCTTCCCATATCAGTGATGATGTAACGAGGTATACCCTACCTACAAATGGTGTTTCTTTTGATGAAGTTTATGATAATTTCCATCTTTACTTCATGAAATACAACAGCTTCAGTCCACTTGAAGAAATAATGTGTTACAGCCATGATATATGCATGTCCATCAAAGGATTTTGGTGTCAATGGCCCAACCACATCTAATTCCCAAGTATCAAATGGCCATGAAGCTACAGTAGGGTGTAGGGGTTCTGGAGATTAATGAATGAAATTTACATGGAATTGACATGATGGGCATCTTTTTGCGTACTCCCTACAATCCTTGACCATAGTGGGTCAATAGCAACCTATGCACTTAATTTGAAAATGAAGTTTGGGACCAGATTGGTGAGCACCACAAATCCTTGAATAAGCTTCTTCGAGTGCCTTGCCAGCTTCCTCATCATCCAAACAACGTGGGAGGAGGCCATCAAGTCTTTGAAGATGCAAGAAGGTACCACCAAGGCTTTAAAAATGAAAGATAGCACTACTTAGACTTTAAAGATGAGAGAAGTACATTTTACAAACGTCAAGTGACATTCTCATCATAATGTTTTCTTTCTTGGTGACTTTTCATGGCTCAAGAATTTTTTTTTTAGACATGTGACTGAACTTAGCATAGAATACCTAGTTGCCTACGTACCCTTTGAGAGGGATCAAGTCATCAAGTAGTTCAGAATTTTTTTTTTTTTGCTCTAACTTTTGCCTAGGCTGCCTTTTTAAAGATTTTCAACCTAGCGAGCTTTTAATACCCTAACTTTTACCTAGGTCACCTTTTAAAAGGTTTTCAACCAAGCGAGCTCTTTTTTTTTTTTTTTTTTTTTTTTTTTTGGTTTTTTAACTTATGAACACTTTCAAAAGTAATGGGTGAACATCATGTACTCTTTAATTGTTGAAGTAGGCTGTTTTAGGCTCTCACCAAGGAGCATTTCAAACTTCAATCATAGTGATGCTTCAAGAACTTGCTATTGAGAAGGCCAATTCTCAAAACATCTTCAGTTGTATTAGTGTTGATTTCCTTCAATTCATCAACTATAGCTTGTATGCCTTCTTTAAATATGGGTGAAGCATCCTTAACATCATCTTCAACTTCCTGGTTTGTGGTCACCACTGTACTCCTCTTTACAGTCAAGGCTTCTCCAGTATTCACTTCCCAAATGGTTCTACGTTTCACACAAGATGGAATGGAGCTTCAAATCTCATTTGAATCTTGATCAATAATAAGTGTGTCGTTAGCACCTCTAGGGAGGAAATTTTTCCTCTCATGCTCTCGCTTTGCCTTTAAATCTTTTGAAAGTCGAGAAGGGATTGAATGACTGAGCCTTGTGAAAACTGAACCTCGAGTGCCAACTTGAGAAGGAGTTGAGTGACTAAGTCTTGTGAAAATAGAGCCTTGAGTGTCAACAATAGAATTATCTTCTTGAGTCCCCAACCTATCAAAGACTGAGATATCTGAAGTGGATTGCCCAATGCGGTCAAAAATAGATGATTTCTTTGATAGATTCGAAGATTTTTCTTCTTCCTCATAATTTTTCGAAATTACAAAAACACTAGCTTTTCGGATGGGAATATGAACATGAGTTGGTGGGGTGTATGCAATTCCAGCCTTAGAACTTGTTAAACTAAAACCTTTAGTCTTTGACACCTTATGTTCTTCTTTTCCAAAGGCTTCAAGGATGAGCTTACCCAAACCACTCAGCTTCTCATGGTCATAACCAGCTTTAGCCATGAGTTTATATGCATTAGGATCAAAACCCTCTTTGGTTCGTTTGGTTGGCAAAGTCCCATGTTCAACAATTGGCTCTTAGGACGGTCTTGTGAACCCTTTCAATGGTTGGCTTGAGATTCTTGATTTTGTAATGTTAGCAACTGGGAGAGTTAATCCCTATAGATCTTCCAATACTGACTCTCCATCTTTTGAAAAGGGTGATTGGCCCTATTTTCTTTTCGTGATTTGGACATCGTGTAACACAGGAGTTGCCTTAGTCGCTTTAGAAACTTGATGCTTCTTCTCTTTTGTATAAGCCTTTGTTTGCTTGGTTTCCTTCTCCTTAATTGGCTTGGCTTCCTTCTCCTCAATTGAAAAGTCAATCCTTGAAGTTTTGTAGTGGAGGTTTACGTCTTTTCTAGATGGTGAAACAATGACTTGTGCTTCTTCTAGCGTATCATCTTCCAAGTAAAATTTTGCATCGACAAAATGTAATTCAACTACAGTAAAGGGCTTGCGATCAGTGACTATCTTCTTAACTTGTCCATCTTGGAAATATTTAAAGCATTGGTGATACGTAAATGGCACAACACCATACTCATGCAACCATGGTCTTCCAATAAGCACTTTGTAAGTGGTCTTGGCATCAATGACAGGAAAGAGCGCACTTGATTCCATTTCACCAACGAGCCTATGAAGTCTAATCTTTCCAATAGCTTTTTGTCCACCCTGATTAAAGCCTTGAATCATCAATTTACTGGGAAGTAGTTCATCCAAGGAGATTCCAAGTTCTTTCAATATTTTAAGTGGGAGGATATTGACTGCAGATCCACCATCAATAAGGATACGATTGACTTCTTGTCCTCGAATGTAGCCAGTCACAAATAAAGGATGATTATGATCTTTGATCCCAACAAACGATCATCATCAGTGTAAATGATTAAAGAACAATATGCTCTATACATAATAGCTCGCTCTGTTTCTTCCTCACTATCTGAAGAGTCTTCTTCACCACTTACTTGATAACATGTAAGAGATAAAAAGATATAATCCTTAGGAATTGGCACAGGGGAGAAAGGTATTTTTATCTTAATAGGCTCAAATGAGCCAAATTGTATGGTGATAACAGTAGAAGTAGTTGTTGAGGCCACCATGGCTAAATTGGCAGTCGTAACTTCATCATCAAACGTGATTTTTCCTTAATGGGCTATCTCCATGATTTTATCTTTCAACACAAAGCATTGCTCTATAGGGTGGCCTACAAGGTGATGATACTTGTAATACTTAGGATCATTTGTTTGGTCAGCCTCTTGAGGACGCTTCATCTCTGATAGCTCAATCAACTTCAACTCAAGTAAACGATCCAACATATTGGAGATATCAGAATTAGGGAATGAATATTGTTTTTCTTGCATCTCTTGTAATGTTGGTCTTCTTCTTCTCTTATCTTGAGTGAGAGCAAACATTTGTTCTTTCATCTTGGGCTTAACTGGAACCTTGAGAGAGATAGTAGTTACAATCAAAGACTGCTTGTTTTCCAGTTTAGGAGGGAATTTGCCCCCTTTGTGAGTATCTTGTCTTTCTCTCTCATTGCAAGGTTCTTGAATAGATGGGCCTTGGTAACCATTGGAAGCAATACTAAGCTCCATGTTATGGGCATGTGTTGCTAATTCTTCAAATGTTTTGGGCTTTATTCCTTGAAGGATGTAGCTTATAGCCCAATTCATTCCTTGAATACACATCTCAATTGCAAAAGACTCAGATAATTGATCCTTGCAATTAAGACTAAGGTTTCTCCATCGTTGAATGTAATCAATGACTAGCTCTTCTTTCCACTACTTTCAATTGGTGAGCTCTATTATGCTAACAATACGTCGAGTACTATAGAAACGATTTAGGAATTCTTGCTCCATTTGGTTCCAACTATCAATGGAGCCAGGTGCTAGATCGATATACCAATCAAACGCATTTCCCCTCAAAGAGCGAACAAATTCCTTGACCATGAGATCCCCATAAGTTCCAGCATTGTTACAAGTTTCCACAAAATGGGCTACATGTTGCCTTGGATTGCCTTTACCCTCAAACTGTTGGAACTTTGGTGGCTGATAGTTTTGAGGCATCCTTAAGAGATCTATCCTTTGAGTGTATGGTTTAGCATAGGCAATGGATGCTTGACTTCCACCCCCAACTTGGTCTTTGATAGCTTCCTTAATTAACTCCTTGAGCTGGTCAGGAGAGATAGACCCATCTGTAGAGAAATTGAAATTCTTTGTTGAACTCTCGGGTTTGTGATTATGGGTTTGGTTTGGCCTAGAGCTTTCATCTTCACGATTCAGCCCAGATGTATTCCCCATCTTATCCATTAGGAGAGTTATTTGTGCATCTCTCATTGCTTCCTCTTCTTTCATAGACTTCATTAATTCTTCTAAAGTCTAAGCTATAGTCAAGACTTGTTCCTCCAAAGATGTTGTGTTAGTCATCATGACTGGCATGACAAATGAGCTAACAGAGCGAGGAGAATTCATAAGCTTGGAAGTAGGAATATTTTCTGAAAAGGAGAACTCAGAGCCATCAGGTGATTTGTTCTCTTCATCAGCTATTGGAACTTCTTGGATTGATTCTGAAATTTGAGACAAAGCTGGCTGAGACAACATTTCTTTGACAAGACCAGCTACGTCTTTGCTTGCCCCCTACGTAGACGAAGTTGTTCGCGACTTCTGAGCTTTAGCAGTATTGTAAACAAGTGAGGGCTGGGATATGGGTGTTGTTTGAGCATAAACCTCTGCAAGAGCCTTTATTCTTCCCCTTGTCATAGGTCCAGCATAGGAAGTGTCAGAACTTGATGAAGAGTTTGAATCCATTATAGGATCAACTTCAGTTATTCCAAAAAGAGGGTTGTCGATTTGAGTCTTCTTTGAAGCCATAGAGTTTCAAAAGATGTGACAATTTGATGAAGAAGAGATGAGAGGTAGATATTGTCCCACTAGGCATGCCAAAATTTTGAAAACACAAAATTTCCCAATTGCAGAAAATCAAACAATTGAAAAGAAATATGGTTTGCAAATATAAATTTGTATTTATGTATAATGAGTACAATCTCTATTTCAATTTTTTTACAAAAGAATACCCTCTAATTCTATCTTCTTTGAACTTGACTCGAACAAGGACTCTTCTTGACTTTGGTTGGAAGATGGATTGAATGGTTTTCGCAATGAATCTCTAGCCTTAAGCTTATTAGAGATTTGTTGTCCTTCAAGTTCTTCAAGAAATCCCTTTGAATGTTCTTCAAGTTCTTCAAAGATTCTTGAGATAGAATTTCTCCACAGCTTGGGCCTCTTCAAAACTTCGTCCCCAAAATGAGAGGAGATGTCCTCTATTTATAGTGATTTTAGAGGATAAGCTCCACTTTGAGTTGATATGCTTGAAAGTATGTAGTAGACTTTTGATTGGCCTAAATTCTTCTTAGAGATAATTATCTCTACTTATCTATATCATACTTTGATAAAGATAATATTCAACAAAGATAAATCATTATCTCTATTTAATTTATTTTAATAAAGATAATTATCTATCAATTTTGAATAGAATATTTATCTTTATTTTATCTATTTATTTTAATAAAGATAATCATCCAAAAATTTATCTTTATCTTGTGAGTCAAATGACATGTGGCAAATTTTGATATGCCAGTGTGATTAAAATTGGATGACACATGTCATCATCTAACTTAATTAATTTAATGACATTAATTTAGAATTTGCCACTAAATTTTGATGTTGCATTTTATAATTGGCTTAAAATTTTGCCTTTTACAATGACCCCTTACCAATGTGTTTACATTTTGATTGAAAGCATTTCATTTTGCTTCCATTTTTCATACTTTTGATCAAATACAACTCAGATTCTTGAGAAACAATGCCATGAACTTTTTGATGAATAAGCCTTTGGCTTTGACACCATACATTTTAATACATATCTACTCCACGTTTTCCTAGTCAAACTAGTTTTTGAAGCAAGGCTTTTTTAGCTCTTTCTCTTTTTAGAGATTCACATTGAAGAACTTTTTTGAAAATGAAAAAAATGTGAGGAGATATAAAGGCACAAGTTTACTTATGTATCAAGATCAAGCAAGACTATTAACCAATCATTCATGGCAAGTTTGAAGATCTATTTACAACAATCAAACGTAGATTTCTAGATGTCGCTCACACTTAAAAATAATGTACATACATAACAAGCTAAGCTCATAAATGCACTATGCCATTAGTACGGAGGTACTAGGCCAAACTCACATGTGATATACATAACATAAGCGATCAAACTTTAAGAGATTTTTTACTTTTTATGGGCTTTTGAATTTTTCAACACACTCAAAAATAGAACAAACAAAGTAAGATCAACAAAAAGAAGGAAGAAAAACAAAGACTTAAAAAAGAAACATGCTTAAAATGGAAGCAATGACACATGAAGATTGCATATGTCATGATGCATGAACTATAACCCTAATACGTTGGAAGAATTAATGCAAGGGCGTAATGAGCGATCATGCATGAGTACCCTTCTTCACCCACACTATATGAGTGTTTTAGGTGAGATCCTTAAATAGAGGGGTACGACTGACATAACTCTCAAACCTCAGAGTGAAGCTAGCGAGACATGATGAAATGTTCTTCAACATTTCCCTAACATCTTCAATGAGTTATCTCTTATTTTCTCCTTTAGCTTGAATTTTCTTTGGCATTCTTCTTGAGTTGTCTTGGCCACGCAAAGAATCAACCCTCTTGAGTGCCTGAAGCTTGAACCAATTTGGCCTTGTGTGCCCTCGCACGCCACAATGATGACAAAAATGCTTCACTTGAGGTTCCTTTTGACTTTTGGGTAATGACTTCCCTTTTTCTTTTGGTTTTACACCAATGGTTCTCGTTGCAACAATAGGGGGTCTTAATCTTGCGCTTCTCTACTTTAGACTTTTCTACATTTTTGGCCAATACAAACATCACTTCCTTCTTGGATTCGCTACTTGAGCTTCCTTCCCCAATATAACCAAGACCGGTCTTGTCATTTGAAGGTTTTTTAGAAGAGAGCATGCTATCAAGTTTCTTGGTGGAAATGCACTCTACTTTGACATTGCTTGAATGTTTCAAGTTCAAGGAACTTGATTTTCGAGTAGGCATTCAACAATTCTTCCTTTAGCCCTTCAACTTCACACTTTGCCTCCTTAGGTTGCACAAGTGTGTACTTATAATGTTCTTCAATTTTCTTCATCTTCTTAATTGCGTTCTTTTCAATCTTGGCATATTTGCCATAATCTTTAAGTAGCGCGTCATACACTTCTTGAAGGTTCTTCTCACCTTCGTTAAGGCACACATCCTCATCTTTCGAATCATCAACTTCTTTTCCTTTGGAATGCACACCTAGCTCATCAACCAAGTCGCTTAACTCATGTCTAGAGTCAACTGTTGTAATTGTCATGAAAGCTGAATAGTTTCCCTCACTATCACATTCTCCTTCCGCATCAAAGTTTGAGCTTTCTGAATCACTAAGGGTGGTTGCAAACACTTTACTGTTTTCTCTTAAATAGTTTGGACATTCTTTCTTGAAATGTCAGTGTCCATTACATTCATAGCACACGATTCCTTGAGTTTATGAAGAGTCTTTCCCATCCTTCTAGTCATTTTTTGAGGATGAGAATTTTCCTTTACCAATTGACTTCCCATTGTTCTTCATCTTGAGAAATTTCTGAAAGTTCTTTGCAAGAAACGCCACCTCCTTTTCTACATCGTCTTTATCGGAGGAATCACCCATTCTCTTATTTATAGTTTTAAGAGCAAGTGATTTGCTGGACTTGTGAGAGGGTAGTCCAAGCTCATAGGTTTGAAGAGATCCAATGAGTTCTTGAATCTTTATATCATCCAAATCATTACTCTCCTCTATGGCTGTGACCTTAGCTCTGAAGCTTTCAAGTAAGGAACTCAAGATCTTCCTCACCACCTTGGCATCTTTAGTCTTCTCCCCAAGATTGAGCTTGGCAATCACTATCTTGTTAAGTTTTCCATAAAAAGAATCAAACGAGTCATTGTCGCTCATCTTTATTTCTTCAAACCGAGTAGTGAGCATTTGAAGCTTGGTGTCATTAACCTTCTTGGTACCTTCGTAGGTTGTCTCAAGAATGGTCCACGTCTCTTTGGTGGTCTTCACATGCGAAATCCTGTGAAACTAATTGGTAGAAACACCACAGAAAATAGCGTTAATAACTTTGCTATTGGCGTTTGCCAATGCAAGAGCATCCTTATCCCATTCGAATTTGGCAGTAGTGGGTCTTACATATCCATTCTCAACGAAATCCCACACCGTCTCATCAATGGTAGAAAGAAAAGCACGCATATGTACTTTCCAAAAAGCATAGTTACTCCTATCAAAGTATGGATGAGCATTAAGGGATTGAGATCTATCCATCTCACTTGGGGTCTTGGATTACACTAGGATAATGAAATCCGATAAGTATACCCACTCTAATGTCAATTGAAGGTTCGGATTTGTGCAAAAACACAAGAGCTTGTTTAGACCTCTAATTAAAAATTTTAGTTAGATAGCTTTTACTCTAACTTATACTAAGTGTAGAACAAGAGTAAATAAGTGCAAATAACCTTTATTACTATCCTAAGCCATATTCATCCATTATCAACAATAAAAGGAAATCTTAAAGAGTAGGGAAGAGAGATACAGCCATAAGATAACACCGAGACATGTTATCGAAGACGAAATCAAAGAACTCGGTGAAAAATCTCTCTGCGACCCTCCAAGTTGAAATCGATTCACTAGAGAATAAAGTTGGGGTACATGAATAACAGAAGACCTTCCAAGCCTAGTCTACACCATGTACTTGAGCCTTCCAAGCTCCTACTACCGATTGACTTCTCAGAGCCTTGTCTTCTCTAGCTTTTCGGATTCCACAATTCAGTCTGATTGCATCTGCCAATGAATGACTCCTTCCAATGCTTTATAATAGCACCAAAATCTCACTTTACACAAAGAATGGGAGTAGTAAGTGTTTGGGCTAGCAACCTCTCAAGGATGTAGAGATGGAGAGGTAGGAGTTGAGGAAAAACCATAAGAAAATGTGTAGATAATTGTGAATATGACAATCTCTAATTCTCAAGTGTATTCTTTAGGATTTTCTCTCTGAAAAGCAGTCCTTGCAATTTGTGGGTAATGAGAGCATATATAGTGTGGGTAAAGATGGTAAAGCAAAACATAACTTTTTGCCAAATAGAATGTTTTGCGAGTCTTTCGCAGGTTGGCCTTACTCGCGAGACACTCGCGAAAACATACAACTTGGCATGACTCTTCATCTTTCAGTCATGTGCTCTACACATGGCTCTTTTCGAGGGTAAGTTTCTCGCGAGACAGTCGCAAAATCCACTTGTTCATCCTTTGAAGCTTTAGTCTTCATCAATCTCTCACACTCATCCCTCACAATTAAACCCACTTACATACAGAGAAAAAATTATTGAAGAAATTACAATAAAATTTCGTATGGAATTAAAGCCAACACAACATAGTTAGAAATTACAACTTTAGATTCTTCTTATATCCTTCATACTTGCAAAATTTCTAGAAAATTAAAGATCAATGACTATGTCATTAATAAATTGTGCAAATTACAAGTTTTTCTAGTTTAAAACTATGCATAAAATATAAGCATAATTTTATAGCAGAGTGTTTGAAACAAAATACTACTCTTGTCCCTATACAACGTTCTTTTTTTTTTTTTTTGGCTTTTTGTCTCTTTCAATTTTTTTCTTCTACTTCTATTTCTTCAAGATTGTCCCCTATGCAACCTCATATGACTTTTTTCTCTTTCATTTTGGACAAATTTGTCCCTATGCAACGTTCTGTTTTTTCCTTTTGCCTTTTGTCTGTTTCGTATTTTTTCTTCTACCTCTATTTCTTCAAGATTGTTTGATGTGCAACCCCATATGGTTTTTTGTCTCTTTCATTTTGGAAAAAAACTATCCCCTGGGCAATTGTCTTTTTTCTTGTTTTTTTTTCCTATTCGTCTACTTTATTATTATTAATTTTTTTGATTATTTTATCCTTCTAGTTTCTCTTATTTGTTTTGGTTTCTTTTACTTCTATTATTTTTATAGTCAAATCAACATTTAGTGTGTCCTTTTTTTTTTTTTTTTTTGGTAAGGAAGAAATTTCATTAACAAACTAAGAGGGGAGGGGGATTATCAAAAATAAAAATAAAAAACTAAGAGGGGAGGGGAATATCAGCAATGGTTCTGCTATAGTACAAACCAGCCTTATCCGAGCTTAAAAGCTCCAAAAGATCCACAAGCGGATCATGATACAAAATGAAGTTGTTTTCCTAAGTAGTCCCTATCCTAGCCAAGCAGTCAGCGCACAAGTTTGCTTCATGATAACAATGCCCAATCCGGACTTGGCCTATGTGGGAAATCAGCTGCCTGCAATCCTTAAGCAGAGGCATAACAGTAAGATTTGCATCTGATTGCTTGGATTGTAGCTAAAAAATTGCAATAGCATCAAGTTGGATGTCTACGGCAGTCAATTGTAGGCTGCTACAAAGCATCAGGCCATCTCTAAGGCCCCAAAGCTCTGTGGTAAAGCTGTTTATACAACCAAGACTCCTGGAAAAGCCCCCTACCCATTCCCCTCAATCATCCCTAATGAGATCGCCACAACCAGCTCTGCCAGAGCTTCCTAGAGCTGAACAATCAATGTTTAGGCGAAACCATCCAGATTGAGGTTTTTTCCATCTGATACGTACCACTTTCCTGCTACTCGAGAGCTTAGCAGTCAAACCACAGTGCTAGAATTCTAAAGCACGAAACAGGGCATTCTCATGAACCTTGGGCTGAACATCTCGGTTCTTAAAAACCACATCATTCCTCTACTTCCACAACAACCAGATTGCAAAAGAAAAAACAAGTTTCCAAGGGGGTTGGTTGCTCACTCTACACCTATTATCCATACAATTCTTCTTAAGCCAAACATCCGGATTGCCTTCATAAAAGCTACTAGATTCATTAACTCCCAAGCGGCACCAGGTAAATCTCACTGCATCATAGTCCCTTAACCTGTGAAGAATGGATTCAAGTTCCATTTGGAATAAAAGGCAGACATCGGTAACATTAATGCCCCTCCTTACAAGGCATTCTCTCACTCTAACACTGTTGTGCAAACACTGCCATAATAATGTCTTGATCCGCGGCAATGTTTCAAGCTTCCAAACCCATTGCCAAGGAAAAGCTCCTCCATCACCCCTACAACACGTGGCTATATAGTAGGCATGCTTCAAATCAAAATCCCCTCTATTAGCTCCTACCCAAGTCATCCTATCTTCCCCTTGATCAACTCTTGTAAAGTAAGGAATGGAATTACTATCCATGAGGACTTGGTTTGGAATCTAGAAAGATACCGTAGACCAATCCTAACCTTGCGGACCAAAAACATCTTTAACCTTTAGAGCTTCATGCTCAATAGTAAGAGGGCCCTGAATAAGAGCTATTAATGAACCAGTAGGCATCCAATTATCATGCCATAAACTCAAGGAGCTATTTCTTCCCGATATCCACCTAATTCTTTTCTTAAAGACTTCACCCCCACCCCTATGGCCTTCCAAGTCCTAGAGCAAGAGAGTCTTTCACAGTTTTTGGCATTGAGCTTTCGATTTAAGCAGTACTTCTTATAGAGAACTTTAACCCATAAGGCATCTTTCTCCACATGAAACCTCCAATTTAGCTTAGCCAACAAGGCTTGGTTCCATCCCTTGGCTGATTGAATACCTAGACCCCCTTCCTCTTTGGGCTTGCTTACTTTATGTCATCCCACCCAATGAATTTTTTTGACATCTTCCGTAGATCCCCACAAAAATTTTCGATTTACCATATTAATGTTATCAAGCAACTTCTTCGGAAAAGTCGTGCATTGCATGACATACGCTGGAATGGTACTAGTAGAAGCTTGGATAAGAACAACCCTACCTGCCAAGGAAAGAAGGTTGGCTTTCCAACCAGCCAATTTTTGCTTTACCCTATCCAACACAAGGTTTAGGTCCTCATTATTTGCTCCATGGTGTTTTATGGGAAACCCGAGATATTTTCCATGGTTGGAGGTTGAATGAAATCCTAAGATATCACATAAAGATTCCCTAGTATCAACATCAACGTTTGGAGAAAATTAGACCCTTGATTTGCTTGCACTAATGGACTAACTGTATCTATCACAAAAGGCATCCAACATGTACATTTTTAGACCCCTTAAAATACAATCAAATTAACATAGTTATTTAGCCAAGTAATTAACTTAGGTAAATTATGCAGATCAAGGTTAACATATATAAATCATATCATTGTAAAGTGCGGAAAATAAATAACACAATGATATGATAACCCAGGAAAACCAAACCGGTAAAAAACCTGGGGAGGATTTAACCTAGCTATTCTTAAGGTAAAACAAATCCACTATGAAAGAATTAAAGTTTACACAATAGCGACTTAAACCACTAACATCCTATTACTACCTCGAGTAGGAAACTTACTACCACGACCACGTGATAGGTCCGAATCCACGGACTACTTCTTTCTTGGATTCCCAACAAGCACAAGCACTCCCGCTTGTATATCTTTAAGCTCTTGAATCTGCCACTGAATTGATCACCAAGCTTTTGACATCAATCTAGATCTTGATAACCCTAAGTGTATATGAAAACAAACACCTCTAGAACTCACAAGAGATTAACACACACAGCATAAAGAGCAACCTTAAAACGTGGCTACAGTTTTTCCTTTTATACTTAAGACAAAACATAAAACCCTACACGTCAAACGAGCTTAGGTTAAGTTGGAAAATTTTGCAGAAAAATAATTTGCACAAGCTTCGATCGATCGAGTCTAATTTTTGATCGATCGATCTAGGCAAATTTACACAATAAATCCTGCAGAACACTCGATTCCAACTTTACACTTAAACATACTTTGAGCAAGTTTAAAACAAGATTGATCGTTTTGATCATAGTTTGCCAACATTACAAATTGAAGTTCTAATACATTTAAACCTAAAGTCTTAGAACCCAACAAACTCCCTCTTTGGCAATCCGTGACAAAACACAAACTTAAACAAAATGCTAAAAGTTACAAAAAAATAGCCCACTATAAAACATTGCCCAACACAACAAATTCAACCCAACTACTATCCATCAGTTGCAAGTGTAGACAGCAGCACGATTGAGTCAACTTGTATATTCATGTAACACTTAACAAACACATAAACGCATGTGTGGAAAATACAAATAACACAAAATAACTTCTTGATTTCACATAACACAAAATAAAGACATGTATCATGAATAACCTCATAAATATAAATTAATAAACAATGTAAAACAAGAGACATACATAATCAGAGTATCTCCCCCTATCATGGATAACCCATACACAATACATCATGGGTAAAAAATGTAAATACAGAATGAAGCACCTAGATACAATCTAAACCTCCGTAGTTCCAAAACAACAAAATCTCCCCCTAACAAAATCTCCTCTACATATGTACTCCCCCTTTTGTGACAAATAGTCAAAGAGCACTCACACATCATCAAAAGGAGGTGGCGGAGGTGATCGTCTAATACTCTCCAAATCCACTCGCAAAGCACGAAGCTTATCAAGCATGTCCACCAAAAGCTGACCATGAGCCGCCTGAATGGTCATGACACTCTCGAACATACGATGAAAGGGAGAAGGAGGTGTGACACCAGAAGACTCAACCCTAGGGCGTTGAGAGCTTGCTCTCATCTGAGCAGCCCTCTACTTAAGAAAGATGGCACCTAGAGGAGCAACTATATGGACAGGCTCAGACGTAGGAAAGTCCTCTAAACCCAAATGCAAAAAGATCCAATGAATAAAAACAGGAAAGAAAAGAGCATGAGAAACAGAACTACTCCGATGAACCTCAATCAAAGAATGAATGAAAAGATGAGGAAAGCTCATAGGAGCATCGGTAACAAGGGTATACAAAAATGCACATCTCTCTATAAGGATGGTGTGCAAATGAGAGAGGCCACTAAGAATGACATGCAATCTGAAAGAAAAGATAATGAATCTCGGTCAACTCGGCAGACGTGATTCGAGGATCAAAACCCCATTGGATAGAAGTATTAGTAATGTATGACATGATGTCATCAAGGGGAGGAGACTCATCGCAAGGATAAACAGGATGCTGGACCAGTGGCACCCCAAGAGCAACAGACACTATAGAAGGAGTAATGGTGTACTCGTCGCCCCATATTAAACTTCTCATAAGAGTGTTGGCATCATAGGAGTGGACAGAAAGGTTCAAATAGAACACTCTAATGAAGGTAGCCAGAGGGGGATGAGAAATGTCCAACAACGGTAACCAACCCCTACGCTCAAAGTTTCTCCTAATCTTAGGGTCAAGCTCATCTAAAAGAACCTTTCTCTCAGCCCAAAAGTTTCTAAAAATGTTCAAAGTCTTATATGTTCCCTAGTTTTTCTCACTCAGAAACCTATCACTCTTAAATGAAGGAGCAGAAGAAGAGGAGGCTTTCCTATTGGCTCTAGTCTTCCTAGTCATGGTGCTAAGGATAGGACAAGACACCCAGAAAAGAACCCAAAAGAAAGAAAAAAACCAAGGGCAGACTGCAAGTTAGCACAAAACAATATAGAAAAATAACAATCTATATGATGCATAAACAGTATAATCAGATGATGCATGATTTAATGCAGTGAGAATAAGTTCAATTTAACTTTAAAATCACAAAATTGGCTTAAGCATAGAGTTTATATCAAGAACCCCAAAATTTTGAAAAACCACTTGTACAATTTTCAAGAAATTGACCAATTGATCATTAAACAAGATAGATAACACATTATAATGATCATATTAATCAATCCAACAAGCCAATTTCATCTAATTAAGCCCAATTGGACAAAATCCCCAATTCGGGTAGTTTCAAGCCCTAAAAATTTCAATTTTTCAAAATTCATCAAATTGATCAAATTAATTCACCAAGAACAATTGTATATCATCCCACAACAAAAAACAATTGATCAATTTCCAAAGAAAAAGCTTATATCATCAAAAATCCAATTTCCCTTAGGTTCAAAAATTCCCTTTAATGCATGGTAAAAATGAATGTAAACATGAAAATAAAAGAAAAAGGAGTCATAAAGGTCTTATCGGCCTTTGATGACAAAAACCCTTGAAGAAATTTGAGGGAAAACGACAAAAATCTTGCTTTGACTCTTAGATCGATCGAATAGAGAGAGAAAGAGTTTTGAAAATTTTGAAATAGTGTTTGAACACGTGAAAAACTTAGTTTAAAAAAAAAAAAAAAAAAACTCTCTATATGATTTTCGATTAATCGAAAATTAGATTCAATCGATCGAAAATGCCTTCGATTGATCCAACAACAATCGAGCACCGATTAAAACACAGAACCAAACCAAAATTTTAATCACAATGTCAATCGGTCAAGAAACAAGTTCGATCGATCGAAATTCTAGAAAAACCAATTTTTTGAAAAACAAAGTGATTTTATGTAGAAACTCCTCAAAGCATATTATTTTATGAATAAAATGCATGAGTATAAGATGAAGTGTTTTTCAAAAACACATGTTTTGAGCCCAGTTTTCCCAAGAATTGAGATTTTCAATCAATTTACCTTAAATTCTCAAACTTCAAATATGTTTTGCATAAAACTCAAGGAAATTTTCAAATTTGGTTGGCCAAACCAAAATCACACACAATAACATGTACAAAGTTTAGCAAAGAGTAACTTGTGTAGTGTGTACAACTAGCAAAAGCTTGGGATACATGTGAGGTGATATGTGAATAGTAATTAAGCACAATTTCTATAAAATTCATCACATAATTTTCAGAGAGACTATCACCTAAAGAGCTTCATCATATAACTCTCACATCTCCTAGAATAAAAGCTTGCAATCATGTAAGTTTCTTGATTTGTCTCATAATGTACACACCAATTTTATTTGATCAGAAACTTATAAAAAATAGCCGGGATAATGTACACACTAATTTTATTTGATTGATTTAATTATAATCCAATAATGTACACACCAATTTTATCATTTAAACCGAGGCTACACCTTATGTTCTTTTTGTACATATGCTACACTTTCTCGAGCACAAAATCTTACAATATGCACTTAGGTGTTCATGATTGGCTAGTAAACAGTGGTGAGATGATTATTTATGTCATTCTCATTAAGATCAAGTCCAACAATCAAAGGCATGTGACTTCAAGATCAAGAAAAAGTAATCAAAAACTATAAACATCTTCTCACACAACATGTACTACAAAACTCAAACTAGTAAAATGCAATAAAATAAGCTCATTCAAGCTAAACAAGGTACATAAACGTGTTATGTAAAGATAAATTGGCCAACCTTGATTTCAAATCCAAGAAAAAAATGCAAAACACATTTTGCTTCCCTTTTCTTTTTGTTTTTTTTTTTTTTTTAAAAAAAAAAAAAAAAAAAAAAACAAAAACAACCTAGAATGAAATGCATGAATGTTATGCAATGCAAATCCTAGAAAGACAAAGAAAATAAAAACAACAAAGAAGAATGGCCACAAAGAAAAGAGTAATGAAGCACAAAGACCATGTCAGAAAGACTCAATTAGATCGAGCCTTTTGCATCCAAAGCTTTTTAGATGCAACTCTAGCATTAGAGTTATTATTCAAATTAGAATTCTGAGTAACTCTAGAATTGGAATAAAGGTTTAAAGCCTTTACCAACTCACCAATAAGTACCATAGGATCTTGTACCATAGGATCTTGTACCATAGGATCTTGTGCTTGAGGCACAAGTACTTTTAGCTTATTTGTTCGCTTAGCAGCTTGCAACTTGAAACAGTTTGGACAAATATACTCAGACTTTCCACAAAAACGACAAACCCATGCAGGTCTATCATGCAATTTGCCTTTAGGAGGATTAGAAATCTTAGGTTTAGACTCTTGAAGATCAACCCTAATCTTCCTAGGAGGTGTAACTTCTACGAGTTTGACAACCTCACTCACAGGGAGCTCAAAAGAAGGAACAAAGTTTGTGGAATGTGTTTCAGGAACAGAGATGCTTTCTAAAAAACCTAAGCCAGTTTTGTCTGAAGAAGACTTTTGAACGCTCAGCATATGATCAAGTTTGGAACTAGCAGACCTATTAGTTTGTTATCTAGCATAGATAATTCATGTTCCAAATTTTTAACTTTATCAAGCAAAAGCATGTTCTCAATCTTCACATTATTCAACAATTCATTGGCATTAAACAGTTTCATAAGCAAATTTTTCTTATCAAATTCAAGAGATGCAATTTTCTTTAAGCCTAAATCAATACTCATAGCATCCTTTGCAGCAACTTTGCAAAGCTTATTGTAAGCTTCTTGTAAATATGCATCCTCAGAGAGTTCCCCATCAGAAGGGTTCTCCTCAACAGCAACACTTTTATCAACTACAGCAGTAGCAGTGAAAGTAATGAAGTTTCCATCCCAATCACTACCAGACTCATTGTCAGAAACTTCATCATTATTAAGGGTTACAGCCATAGCCTTACCCTTAGACCTCAAGAATGTTGGACATTCAAATTTCATATTACCATACCCTTGACAACCAAAACATTGTTGACCCATAGAATTATTAGAAGGTTGACCTACTTTCTCTTTAGGTTTCTTATTATTATTCACTTTAATGGGTTCATTCCTCTTAAAATTTCTAGGTTCAGCATTGTTTTTACCTCTTGCCCTTCTGTTGTTGTTCCTAAGAAAGTTTCTAAAGTTCTTGGGAAGATAGGCAATTTCTATAACAAAGAGCTCATCATCAAAGATTTGGATTTGCTAGTTTTAGGTAGGTCCAACTCATAGGACTAAAGAGATCCTACAATTTCATCAACAGAGATGGAGTCCACATCCTTGCTTTCAGTGATGGTAGTTACTTTGAGTCTAAAGTCCTTAGTCAAAGATCTAAGTATCTTCCTAACAATCTTTACTTGATCATAGATTTCACCCAAATAATAAGCAGAGTTAATAATATCATTAAAGCTTAGCATAAAATTCATCAAAAGTTTCATCATCAGACATTTTAATGTTTTCAAATCTAGTTGTTAACTGCTGCAACTTATTGATCTTAACTGCCTTTATACACAGTTTGGAGAATATTCCATGCAATGTGAGCAACCTCAACATTAGAGATTCTCTTGAATTCTTTCATAGAAACAGCATTAAAAATAGCATTCATAGCTTTGCTATTAAAAGCAGATGCTTCTTTCTGAGAAGTTTGCCACTCACTCACAAGAGTAGTGGGCTTCTCCCATCCATATTCAACAGAGTTCCAAACTCTCTCATTAATGGATTTCAGGAATGCTTTCATCCTTACTTTCCAATAAGCATAATTATTCCCATAAAAGTGAGGTAGGATCACAAGAGAGTGACCGTGTTCCATGACAACAAGAGTCAATGATCAATTCTTAAATCAAAAGATCTAAACACTAGAGCTAACCTGCTTTGATACTACTTGTACATTTTTAGTCCCTTTAAAACACAACTAGATTAACCTAGTTATTTAGCCAAGTGATTAAATTAGGTAAATTATGCAGATCTAGGTTAACACATATAAATCATATCATTGTAAAGTGTGGAAAATAAATAACACAACGATATGATAACCCAAGAAAACCAAACCAGTAAAAAACCTAGGGAGGATTTAACCTAACTATTCTCAAGGTAAAACAAATCCACTATGAAAGAATTGAAGTTTATATAATAGCAACTTAGACCACTAACATCCTATTGCTACCTTGAATAGGAAACTTACTATCATGACCACTTGACAACTCCGAGTCCACGGACTACTTCTTTCTTGGATTCCCAACAAGCACAAGCACTCCCACTTGTATGTCTTTAAACTCTTGAATCTGCAACTGAATTGATCACCAAGCTCTTGACATCAATCTAGATCTTGATAACCCTAAATATATGTGAAGGTAAACACCTCTAAATCTCACAAGAGATTCACACACACAGCATAAAGAGCAACCTTAAAACGTGGCTAGGGTTTTCCTTTTTATACTTTAGACAAAACCTAAAACCCTACATGTCAAACAGGCTTGAGTTGAGTTGGAAAATTCTGTAGAAAAACAATCTGCATGAGTTTCAATCGATTGAGTCTAATTTTTTATCGATCGAGCCTAGAAGATTTACACAGTAAATCCTATAGAACACTTGATTCCAACTTTACACTTAAATATACTTTGAGCAAGTCTAAAACAAGACTAAATGTTTTAATCACAGTTTGCCAACATTACAAATTGAAGTTCTAATATATTTAAACCTAAAGTCTTAAAACCCAACACAACACATCCCTTATCGTTGAATAGTTAATATGGTCCACTTTAGCAAATAACACCAAATCATCCGCGAAGAATAAATGCGAAAAGGCAACCCCATTGATGGAGCTTTTGACAGGAGTCTATCTCCTTCCCTTGCATTTTTCCTCAATGAGATAGTCGAAAACTTCCATGCAAAGGATGAATAAATAAGGAGAAAGCAAGTTTCCTTGCCTAATTCCTCGTGAGGGGAGAATAGGCTCCATGTTACCCCCACTGAAAAGAATGGAAGTAGAGACCGACGATACACAGCTCATAATAAGGCTTATCAAATTATGGGGAAAATTGGCATTGATAAGCACTTCACGGATGAAACTCCATTCAATTTTATCATAGGCCTTTTCTAAATCCACTTTGATAGCCTTGTAGCCCACTTGACCTCTCTTATTACTAATGGTATGGATGAGCTCTTGGACCACAATGGCATGTAGTTGATACATGTTAGTGCATAGTTATTTATTTGGAACAATGAAATAAGATGCAAGCAAAGCATTAAAATGCATGATTGATTACACCCTCTTGGTTGAGAAATTGTGTTAGAATACACTTAAAACTTCATTTTGACAGAATTACCGATCTGGAATAACACTCAAATCAACAAACTTGGCATAAAATCACTTGTATGTTGTGTATACACAGAAGCAATATTCTGGAAGACGTTGCAACGTTGGCAGAAAATTGGGTTTATCAAGGAGGAAGTATATTGCTTTAATTCCATAATTTTACTGCCACATCTGTAACAATACCTAGCAGACCAGTTGTGCAATGTTCTAAGTGATAACTTCTACAGTAAAGTTGGAACATACATATGGACAGAATCAGAAACAGGTTTTGGTGATATCTGAACAAAAAATCAAGGAAGAAGAATAAAGAAATTTCTTTAAGATACCCTCATCATTATTATTGCAGTATAATACAAAGTCCAAAAACAGAGTACCCAAAAACAAAACCAAAAAAGAAAAAATAATTAAAAAAAAAAAAAAAAAGGAATCTTACATGTTGAATGAGATTACAAAGGCTAATATGCTGACTGTACTGGATTTGAAATCCCTTTCTTTATGTATGGCTTTTAACACTCTTGCAGTCCAAAAGTCAGATTGTAGACTGACTTGTCCGGACTCTCGACAGCTTCTAAAGCTTCTTTAATCATCATCTCAAGTCTAAACCAAGAAAATTCAAATTGTTTGTTTCATACCAATGTGACATATACGGGCCCTTCTCAGATTTCAACTGGCTTTCCAACCAATATCTTCCCATCATTTCTTTAAGGAGTTATGCCTCGAACTTGAGGGATAGCTGGCTTAGGCTTCTTTATTTTTTTTCCATCGACAAAGCTTGAGTGGTTAGAACTTAGAGCTACACCACTAATTGACACCGCAGTTTGAAGTGCACACCTTGAAACCCAACAAGGATCTGCAACTCCAGACTGAAAAGACCTTCGTATCTGATTGTCATTGCACTGTATCCAGTTTGCCAATTAAAAGTCTAGTCTTCTCTACAACAATTTCTCCATCAACACCTGCCTTAGACGCAATTGATTCTGCAGGTGCAAGGAGAGCCTGCAATTCAACATTAGCAATAGTTTCTATGATCAGAGCAGTAAATGTCCACAAATAAGGTCCTAAAAGATGTTTAAAAACCAAAAGATGAAAAATGAAAATGAAAATTTCAAATTTATAGCATAATAATCTAAATTTAACATCACCTGACTGAATTCCGAACTAACAAACAAGAGCAAATATGCTTACTATTTCTTACCAAATGCTGGTAGTATAACCACTGCCAGTTTGTTCTTGATACATGCAGACCCAATCATTAGGATTAAACACTTGTTCTGACAATTTTATCAGGCAATCTCTGTTCTGGGCCATGTCCAATTTATGTATCATGGCACCAGCCATCTTTAAAAACATTTTAATTGATTACTCCTCACCAAAAAAAAAAAACCAGTATGGTGATATGGGTTCTTGTCTGTTATAACAAATAAGGAAAATCTGATTGTATATACGTCATAGATTTAAGGGTTTACTGGTTCAGAATCTAAATAAAATAATCAATGAGCCTAACATTCTTAAGGCATCTCTTATATTATTTGATGCAATTACAATAATGCAAGGATTTAAAAATAAATAAAAAATAAAAAATTCCATAGTAATTAAAAAAATATAGAGAAATTTTCTCAAGAAGAAAATTTTATTAAAAAGTAATTAGCTTTAAAAAAAAAATCAGCAGTAGCCTTTTTACAGAGCTTCAGGAATAAAAGATCATGTCCCATAAAACTCTAAGCTAGAGCCTATAGATGAGATAAAGGAAAGTCTAAATTAATCCAATAAATTCCATAGTAATTTGGTTGTGCTCCCAGCATCAGGTTTTGTTTTGGTTTTTTTGGTGTGGGTTGTCTTCATCTCTCTTGAATCCCATCCCCACTCCCTTTTTTTTGGACGGACTACATCCTCTCTCTCAAAACCCACTCCACCCTGTTTTTAACTAATTATTATTGTTATTAGCATTTTTTTTTTTTTTTGGCGGACTGGGCAACTAATTGTTTTTTTAAAGGCATTTTTGGGCAACCCTGGATGAATTTTGTTTCGTTTGAGGAGGTTTGGATGCTGTGAAAATGTGCTTGGCTGTGTAAAAATAGTATTTTTAATATTTGTTTAGTGATAACTGATAACTTCTACAGCTTTGTTTGAATTTTATAGGGCTTTGTATAAATTGCTAGGTTTAATTTTTATATGATTAGCTCTTATAAAAAAAAAAAAAATTATATGATTAGCATATCAATTGATAGTCATATTGTTTGATTTTTAAAATTTACAATATTAATTTTTACATAATGCGTTTTACTTCTATAAGGTGCAAAGCTTCAGAGCAATGTTTTAAATTCTGTTCTATTCTGGCCGGAATATTTCGTTTCAGTCCTTAATCTAATGCACATAACCCTTTGTTCCGTTTCGGTCTAAATTCTGGGTTGTTCCAGACTATTCTGGTGTACCTAGCATATTCCAATTATTACAGTCTCTAAATTCTGGCCTATTCCGAGATATTCCGGATTGTGTAGGATTTTTTCAAATGTTTGAAGCACAAAAGCCATCATTTGACCTATTTTATTCCCATATCATATTTTAAATTTTGTTTTGGGTAATTAGATATAATGAAATTTGAATTATAAATAAATAAATTATGTACATGTGTGCTTATATATATCCGGTGTGTAATCACGAAACAGTGCACTTAAACACACAGATACCAATTGTCAATTTAGAATGGTCTCCAAAACAGAATTCAAAACATTGCTTTGGAGACCTTTGCATTCAAGTACACCTCATTATTTGATTAACAATGATCTCACTCTGACCATAAACATCATTTTTCCACTTATTGGTGTCAGCGTCGGTGATGTGGTTGTTGATGATGAAAGGAGGAGGAGGTTTTTCTGGGTGTGGAACTGTTGGATGATACTACCTTGTCCTTCACGTAGATACAACCAATGAAATTTAACCACGTAATTATACACGTGAGAAGCACGTGATCTTGTTGGGTTTTGATTCGTTGTTTTCCTTTTTTGCAGTTCAGATTTTATGCTCTGGTCTCGCGTGCGTGTGTGATTTTTTCAAAGTGGGAAAAAGCCAAAAAGTCTCACTGGATTCGTTGCGGATTATTAGAGCATTCCCATCAGTTCAGCTATAATCATGTATAA
The DNA here is from genome assembly GCA_032878915.1 of Castanopsis chinensis. Taxonomy (NCBI): domain Eukaryota; kingdom Viridiplantae; phylum Streptophyta; class Magnoliopsida; order Fagales; family Fagaceae; genus Castanopsis; species Castanopsis chinensis. The sequence continues at coordinate 354,608 of JAVQMG010000009.1, forward strand.
TACAAAAAAACGTCCATTTTACACATTTTGAAGAAAAAAAATCCCACATCAGTGGGTGTAAAAAAGGCTAAAACTGTGAAAACCTATCCCCGAGCTACAGTAACCGTGTATATTTACACGGCTACTGTAGCTCGTTTATACCATTATTATATATTTTCCTGTTCGCTCCATTTTTTCTCTCTCCTTTCGAAGCTCAACAACCCAATTAAAAAAATCAACCCAGAGATACACTTACACAGATACACAAACACAGATCGGAGTGGCAGGGATCGTGATCGGAGCCGTGAATCGTGATTGGAGCCGCGGGTTGTGGATCGGAGCGGCGGAACGTGGATCGGAGCGGCAGAACGTGGATCGGAGCCGCGGATCGTTGATCGGAGCTACGGATCGTTGATCGGAGTAGCGGAACGTGGATCGGAGCGGCGGATCGTTGATCGGAGCGGCGGAACGTGGATCGGAGCGGCGGATCGTTGATCGGAGCGGCGGATTGTGGATCGGAGCGGCGGATTGTGGATCGGAGCCACGGATCGTTGATCGGAGCGGCGGATCCTGGATCGGAGCGCGGATCGTTGCTCGGAGCGGCGGATTGTGGATCGACGCTGTGGATCGGAACTCGGAGCCGCGGATCGGAGCTTGGAGCTCGTGGATCGGAGCGTGGGAGTTGATCTGAGTGAGATGGTGGATCGGAGAGAAGAGTTAATGGAGAGGCAGAGTTGATCGAAAGGGAGAGGAGAGTTAATGGATAGTGGAGAGGGAGAGGAGAGTTAATGGAGAGGAAGAGAGTAATGAATCAGAAATAATAAACGGGTAGAGAGAGAGCGCGTATGATATGCGGTAGTTGTGGAAAATAATAAAAAATGTGAAAGAAAGTGATTATTTAATTGAAAGATGTGTAAAATAGATGAACTGATGTGGATGTTTTATAAAAGTAAGTGTGTAAAATAGAAAAAGTAGGTTTTTAGTGTAAAAATGGATGTGTAAAATAAACGGACTGATGCGACTGCTCTTACCGCATCGAAAATTTTGGGATTCCCCCAAAATGGAAACCATTCAATTATCTCTATATCCATTCTAATAATTTCATTAAAAAGTAGGATCTCATTTTGTGTCCAATGATATTAGGTTTATTGAAATCATGACACGTATTTATTTTTAAACACTTAGAACATCCACAGCTGGATCTTAAATCCTATCTTATTTTACTATCCCAAAAAGTTACTTTATCATTTATACAATACCATTTTACAATACACCTAACATCCTAAAACTCTATTATTTTACCATTTTATTAAAATATTATTTTTTAAGTCCAAAGAAAATATAAAAAACACTTTTTGGTTTGATTCTCTCCAGTCTGTGCTCTCCTCTCTCTCTCTCTCTCTCCTGTCTCACTTCTCTGTTACTTATCTGGGTTTGATTGTGCTCCGGTCAATGCTCCGGTCTGTGGGTTTTTCGTATCTAGTATGTGCTCCAGTTTAGTTGTGCTCCGGTGGGTTTTGGTTGTGCTCCGGTTTGGTTGTTGGTTGTGCTTCGGCGGTGGGTCTTTGTTGGTTGTGGATCGTGAATCGTGGGTCTGTGCTCCGGTTGTGGATCGTGGGCCGTGGATCGTAAATTCGTGATATGGGTTTTTGTTGGTTGTGATCCGGTGGGTTTTTGTTGGTTGTTGTGCTCCGGCGGTGGGTTTTTGTTGGTTGTGCTCCAGTGGGTTATTATTGGTTATGGGGGTCAGATTTGTGGGTTTGGCCATGCTCGATAGCGTCACCGTCAGTTTGGCCGTGGGTTTTCAATGTCACCGTGGGTTGGCTGTGTTGTGGGTTGCTGTCTGCTGAAGCTTCATCGATGGAGAGACAGAGATGAGAGATGAGAGATAGAGATGAGAGAGGCAGAGATAAAATATATTTTTTTTTTTTTGCAATTGTGTTACAGTGCAATTCTACTTGTAGAATTGCACTGTAGCAGTATTGCTAAACAATTTGCAATACTTGGATTTTGCATTCCCAGTTGCTGAGCAGTTTGGAGCTTGAATTGCCAAATTCTTCTTACATTTGGCATATAGTGGATGCTCTTATCATTATTTGACCGGATCCAATGCACTAAACCCAAATCTCCCCCTTAAAATAATAATAATAATAATAATAATAATAATAATAATAAATAATTCTCTCTTTACTAGAGCTATGTACGAAGTTAGGAAAAATCAGTCACAGAGAGAAGGGGAGGAGGGAGGATACAACTTTGCCACAATATCTGCACCACTCTGCTCATGTAGATCTTCCATCGAATTCTACGTAGCACCACCACCAGGGACTATTCCTTCATCCATGGCAGCAAATGTGGCATTTTTTCATCTTCAATTCTGAGTTTCCGATCTACAAGCTCCACCTCAGTGTGTGCTCCTACCTAAAATAATAGAAAGATAAATAAAAGGAAAGGTAAAACAATTATGACCAAAGGTTTTGAATATCAGTCATTATCAACAAAAAAAATTTAGCTTCAAAATTTACATAAAAAACAAAGATAAATCCTTGTTCACTTTTTCTTTTCTTTTCTTCTCTCTCTGTCTCTTTGGCTGGAAAAGCCTTGTTCGCTCTTGACAAGATAGATATTGATTGAAGCCAGCATCCAGGTAGAAGAAAGCTGTTATACAATATTTCATTAACAATCATTAAGAAATAGAAATTTTTTTAAATTGCAGACCTTAATCACAGCCACACCTCCAGAGAGTTCAGTAATTCTTTCAGAGAGCTTTCTTGACAAGGATGCATTATCTGTTTCAGCCAGATCCTTCTTGATTTTCAAAATTCTTGCCTGTACTTCAGCTTTAGTAGTAGGGTCAGCAACAATGGTCATTGAATTACTAGTTATAATAACTTTTTGTGCAATGCCAAGCTGATCTGAAGTTGCACTTTCAAGCGTCAGACCCAAATCTCCAGAGAGAAAATCAGCGCCTAATGACAATAAAATTATCTCAATGAAAAACTGAAGCTGAAGTAGCAATCTCATCATAAAGAAATACAATTATACGAAAAATGCAATACGGCCCCCGGAAACATAAATGATTACGATGTTTATATTTCCAAAGTTCAAAAAAATGCAGATAGTGACGTTTGAGATATGTTTCTTTCCACAGCTTACAGTCACATAAAGAAAAAAAATGTAGTGACAGAGAGGGCATGTGTAGTGTTTACATGTAATATGTACAGATGTATTGTCCTTTTATATGTTATTAATTAGAAGATGCGCCAAATGATCAAACCTATAAAAGTTATTGAACTCAACTGGGCTGGAAAAGAACCACCGCCCATCGAGGGGAGTTGGTACCCGGGTTCCATAGTGACCTGTTGCTTGGGAGTTCAATTCCCCGCACTTAGCAAAAAAAAAAAAAAAAAAGAAAGGGCTGGAAAAGAAAGTCACATTTTCTAAAATCTGTATTCCCTTTTTCCCTAAAAAATATAGGGTAAGAAGAGTGTATCAGTACTAAGATTTTGTCTCCATTCTCTCATTCCCAACAAGCAATAAGAGACTAACAGTTGATAACTGTAAGGACACAATTTGTACCTAAACCTAAAATTAAGGTTGGGATAAACCCAAAAAACCCAATACAATGAATCTATAAAGAGTAGGTTTGAAATCTAAGTTCTAGTGATTTTAAATAACAATGATGATGGGCTAGACCACAACATCATACATATGGGGTAGTTTATATGATAGAAATTGTCCTCAAACTCAAGCCGAGGAGACTGGATCTTATATTTCACTTTAGACTTAGACTGAAACAGATTACAATTTTTGATCTTAATGTTTACAGTGTTTTCTCTTTCATCCCTTCGATCCCGGTGGAGTTTTTGCCTTGGAAGTTTTTCCCATTTATAAACAAATCACCGCGTCAATTTATTTTTCTGCTGAACTTTAGTTTATTGGTGATTTGTTTGTGCTACCACGAATTTGCATGTTCAATTGGTTAATTAATTAAACTTGACTAATTAATTAATTAATCCATCACAAGGGGTCAATACGTTTTTGGCCTATTAAATGGTATCAGAGTAGGCACATTCTGATTAGGATTTAATCCTTATGTGTGATCCATTGACCCCCGTTTGTCATGGATAGAGGACAATCTCTCATTATCCCTCCTTTATTTGATGGAACTAACTATGCCTACTAGAAAGTACGCATGAGAGTTTTTTTGCAGTCTCTAGATAAGAAGGTGTAGTAAGTTGTAGAGATTGGCTGGACCAAGCCAAAGGAAGCGCCGACCGACTAGGATGAGACTAAGATCAAGGCATCAAACTTCAACAGTAGAGCATTGAATGCGTTATTCAGTGCAGTCACGAATGAGGAGTTCAAGAAGATATCCTCCACTGAAACTGCAAAGCAAGCATGGACCATCCTCTAGACAACCTATGAGGGAACAAAGGTTATCAAGGATTCAAAACTACAAAGGCTCACTACAAGCTTTGAAGAAATAAAGATGGAGGAGGATGAATCGTTTGATGAATTCTATGCTAAACTCAAAGACATAGTGAACTTTGCCTTTAATCTTGGAGAAACTATCCTAGAACCCAAGATTGTGAGAAAAGTGCTCAGATCTCTACTCGAAAGATTCCATGTCAAGATCACTGCGATTAAGAAATCAAAGAATATTGATAAAATTCCTTTGACAGAGCTAGTTGGAAATCTACAGACCTATGAGTTGAGTTTGTCTAGAATCGAAAAGTCTAGTAAAAGCAAGAGTATGGCACTAAAGGCCAAGAGTAGTGAGACGGAAGAGTCTTCAGACGATGAAGATTCTAAGATGAAGTCCTACATCACCAGGCAATTCAAGAAGTTTATGAAGAATGCCAATGGAAAAGGCCTTAACAAGGACTGTAGGCAATCTAGTTCTTCTCAGTTAAAGGGCCAGAGAAAGGGAAGAAGGATGCTAAGGATGGCAGTCAGTACACTGTTTTTACAACACCTAAGTGTTTTGGGTGCTAAAGCTTCAGACACATGAAACAAGAGTGTCCAACATATCTCAAGACAATTGGGAAAAGCAAGGCACTTGCTATTATGCTAAGCAACACCGAGCCTGAAAATGATTCCGATAATGAGGATGACGGAATCTTGAATGCCTTCACTGCCACAGTTAAACCTACTGAAGGGATTGTTGAAGATGTGGATGAAGAAGAGGAATTGGTGGAATCTAAGTTTGAGAAGATGGATGGTCAAGATGACATTCACACAACCTATGCTAAGCTATACAAGGTCTCAGAAAAGTGCAAGAAGTTGTATAGGTTAACCACCAAGAAGCTTAGTGATGTGGAGCTTGAACGTGAAGAGCTTTCCACAAAGTTTGATGAAGCAAATCAAACTATTAGAGCATTGAGGTTTGAAAATATCTTCTTGGCTAAGAAGACTAAGAAGCTTGAGGCAAACTATTCCAAGTCAAAGCTCAGCTGGAAAGGACTTCAAGTGCTAAGCTCGATGAGATGCTCAGTTTTTAGAAATTTGCTTCAGATCGAACAGGTTTAGGGTATGATTTCTCTTCCTCTAATATTACTTCTTCTAGTACTACTGTTTTTGTTCCTTCTAACAATAATGTTGAAATTGAGAACACTAATGTTAAAACTGAATTAACTAATGAGAGCATAGAGAATGGTAAATCTATCTTAGGAGCACCCCCTTAAGCAGGATAAGAAGGAAGTTAAAAACACTAGGAATAAGAAGGCCAAAACAAAAGAAGCAGCATCTCTATTTGTCATCACTGTGGAGCAGTTGGTTATACTCGACCAAATTGCTATAAGTGGTTAGCCACTTAAAATAGAAACAGCATGTTGGCATTAGGAAACCAGAACCAGTTTCCATCCTCGTTTGCTCCTCTCGGAGATCTTCTAAAAGCTCTCATGTTCTTTTTGAACTTGAATAGTATCAATTCTTCCCCTTCACCGCCGGTTCAAGGGTTTGCGAAATGGAAAGGTTCTTTCAAGGTTTGGAAGGAAAAGGCTTCCAAGTGATTTAATCACCTTTTCTCTCTCTCCAATTGCTTTTGGTTTTGCATTACTTGTGTGTTTTGCTTTAATGTTTTGAGTCAGTCTAGTTTTATGCATTACTTTGTTTTGTTTCACATATTTTTGGTTATTAGTTTTTCAGTTTTAGTTATTTTGTTTTTGTTTTAAAAAAAATTGAAAAATTCAAAAAAATACAAAAACAGTGTGTGTTTGTGTACATCAATTCTTGTGAACCTTAAAATGGCCATTGAAACAAAGTTCTCTAAACTTTGTATTTCTTGTAGTTTAGATGAACATCTTTATGCACAACTAAGCAAGTGAGTTTTGTGGCTCTTTGTTTGTGATGAGTAAGATTAAGTGATCTCTTGTACTTAACACTCGTATCACTCTTTTTGACGGGAAGGACTAGAAAATCCTAAGAGAAAGGCATTAATAACCATCTCACCATACCTACCCTTACTTATAGGATCTCCTAGAATATTGCATTTGGACGTCAAATAGCCCTTTCCTACCTCGGCTTTACCTAGCCGAGGACATACTTTTCCTCGGACCACCTTCTTGGACAACCTTGATCAGACCTCGCCTCTTTATCCATCAACACTGCCTTTTGGGCTGATATTCCCACATCCTCAGACCATTTAGTGTCCTCGAATTAGGACTCTATCCCAACACATATTCTTGGGTCCATTGACCCCACCATAACAAATAGGTTTAATAAATGCGCTTGAACAACATTTTGGCACAAAAGTTCCAACAAATTAGGGCCACAAAATAGCTTGAGTTTTACCAAATTGTGTATTTAACAGGAAAATCACATCCATATAAGGGGCCTACATTGAGATCCCCAAAAAAAAGAAACATCACAATAGTACTCACTTTACATTTTTTTTAAAATATGAATTCCAAAAATTCACTAATTTTCTACATCAAATATTAGATACTTGAGAGCTCAATTAAAATTAATCACTATCATAACTCGCACTGAGGTTCTTTACACTAGAGAAATTATTGTGTGCTCCCAAAGTACCATAAATGCATACTCCTTTCTCTCACATGAATGGTGGATTCCACTAATTAAATTCATGGTGGAACTCACCATTCATGTGAGAATAGAGAGTACGCATTTATGGTACTTCAGTAGTACCTAATAATTTTCCCTTTACACGATCAAACTAGGAAATAATAAATGTGAGTGAACATCTGGCTACAAAGTGAACTATCTCATCATTTTGAGATGTAAAGATATTAATATAATGCTAAGTGGGAATGAGTTGAACTATGTCGGCAAAGTAAAAAATTAAGAAATTTAGTGAATGAATACCACATTGTCTAGGAGCCATTCCAAACCCCCATTTTCTCAATATAAAAAGTCATATATGATACATTTTCAAAACACACAGAAAATCTTATGAGAAAACCTAAGATTCACTAGAAATAGTGAATCAAAAAGGGAATTTTTCATAAAACATTCTTAAGTCAATTTTCTTGTGATTAGGACATTTGGTCTTGACCTTTGACTGAGGGGAACAGTCAAAATCAAGCCAAAGAGCTTTTATTTTTGAGGTATAAGTTCTAAAAGTTTATTTTTTATTTCCTTGTTTTAATCATTCTGTTTTCCTTGTTTATGGTATAATATGTCTGTTTAGTTTAGGTTTACATAGTTTTTCTATCCTTAACCTAATATTAAGCCAAGTTGATTAATAAGATTGATATTTAAGTCTAGGTTAAACAATTGTGAACAAAAAAAATAATAATATTGAAAATAAAGAACACAAAGATCTGATGACCTAGGAAAACCTAACCGGTAAAAAACCTGGGGAGGATTTAACCTAGCTATCCTCAAGGTAAAAACAGATCCACTATGAAAGAATAGAAATTTGTACAATAAGACTTAGACCACTAACATCCTATTGCTACATCGTGTAGAAAACTTACTACCACAATCACTTAACAGTTTTAAGTCCATGGACTACTTCTTTCCTTGATCTGCAGTAACCATAAGTTCTCCTACTTGTGACTTTGAGATACCTCTCAAAGGTTTTGGATCTTCTTGAAAGTTTTTTATGCAGCAACTAAATTCACCATTAAGTTTTTTATGCAAATCTTGATCTTGATAGCTCTATGTGTGTGTATGAAAGTAAACATCTCTCAGATCTCAAAAAATATTCAACACACAACTCAACAAAGACCTCTAAAACGTAGCTAGGGTTTTTTCCTTTTATACTTGGAGTGAAACACTTAACCCTACACGTCATATGGGCTTGGCTAGGGCTAGTGTAGAAATTATGCAGAAAATTGCTGATCCACGATTTTCGATCGATCGAGTCTATTCTTCAATCAATCAAGCCTTACAGAAATATAACAGTAATTTCCTGAAATTACTCAATTCCAAACTTACACTAAACCAAACTTTAAGCAAGTCTAAACCTAGACTAAATGTTTTAATCATGGTTTGTCAACATATACAAAGACGTTCTAATACATTAGTTCTCAAAGTCTTAGAACCTAACAGTTCTGGGTGTGTAACATACGCGTGCTTTCTGCATACTTACGCATACTCAAAGTATGCGTACGCATATAGCTAGGCTGCGTACGTAAGCCCTATGTATGCATACGCGTACTCTTCTGTTTATGTTTCTTTGTTTCTTTTATTTAACATGCTTCTGCCTTGTTTGGGTTTATTTTCATAAGTCTCTGCTTTTTTGTTTGTGTGTTTGTTTGTCCTTCACATGCTAGATTAGGGTTTCCTTTCATTTTATTGCTTTGTCATGAACATACATATGACATGACCATGCATTGATGCATAGGTGTTGTGATGTTGTGAGGTATGTAAGGTAAGTCATGCATTCACTTGAACATGCATCTTTGAATATGATTATTGGTCTCCTTGATTGATGAATGTCATGATGCTAGGTTTGAATGATTGAATGTACTTGATGATTAATGCCTTGATTGATGTTTCCGCCTTGTGATATACTTGTTGCCTTGGATGAAATAGTATGATGTGCATGATAGATGTATGCTAGGCTTGATGTGAGCTGCCATGATGGATGTATGTTAAGGTTTTTGGATGATTGATGCCATGTTGTATGCTTAGAGGTATGCTAGTGTGTGTGTGTGTGTGTGTGTGTGTGTGCACATGAGTTTAAGATGCAATATTGAACATGTCTTTAATGAGATTAAGACGTAAGACACAATGAGTGGAAGCTAACCCGTAAGTCAGACAGTCTTGGGTGCCTAGCACTTTCCCAAGCCATACCTAAACTCTGAACTCATACTCTAGTAGTAAGATTAGTTCTTCCATGTAAGGGAGATATATACATGGTTCTTGAGCCATAAAACTAGGTGGCGACTCCATTACCTTTTCTCTACCCCGGTCCACTCGACCAAGGCATACTCCCCTCCACTAGTTGTGCCCACAAGCCCTAGGGGTAAGGGCGAAATCTTGTGGAATCAACCCACTATAAAGAGGGCCATTAGCCATAGATAGAAAAGGAGGAAGAACTCACGACAAGACAATAGCAAAAGACTAAGAAGGAAAGAAAGTAGAAAAAGAAGAAAGAATGTAACTGGTAACAAGAGGAGAGAAAACACGGTAGAAGTAGGGGCATGCATCAATATATTATCTTTTCCCTCCCTCTTAGCAAACCCACTCTTCAAAATCCCAAGAATAGTAACAAGTAGCCATTTAGGCCCATTTTCCAGAATGTACAACTTTGATGGTAGAAGCCTATGACAAGGTTGTTCAAGTTAGGGTTCAGGTTCCTTCTTAGTTCACATTTTGTGGAAAGGTCTGACTCATGACTTTGATTGCGAATACATATAATCTTACTCATTAGAAATTATATTTGTTATATCAGTTGTCCTGTTGTGGAATCTTTCATTATATTTGCTGAATTAGTTGTTCTGCCATAGTATCTTTTATTATATTTGCTAAATTAGTTGTTCTGTTTGGCATCTTTTATTATATTTCCTGTATTAGTCGTTTTGCCGTGACATATTTTATTATGTTTGCTATGTTAACTAGTTTGAAGTAGCACCCTTTCCCATATTTGTTGTGCTAGTTGTTCTACTGTGTCTGTTTCTACCACTTCACTTTCTTTTGCTATAGCTGGCCCACCTAACCATTGTCCAACTCTCTGCCTTACATATTTTCTCAGTTGCATCCTTGGAGTGCTTGGCTTGCGCACAAACTGGCTTGTAGCATGGCCTTGCTAAGGAATTAAGCCAGCCCCAACTTCTTGTCCCACGACTCAATGGGCCTGAACATAGTAAAGTAGCCCCTGGCCTATTAACGCAAAAGGCACTCGCAATATCTATACCAAAATAATAATTTTTTTATTATCTTGTCTAATTAACTATATCTAAGTCAATGTTATCATCATGTTCTTTATATTGCAAAATTATTTCTTCATTGACATTTTCTTCATCATCAATAACATTTACTATCTCTTATATATATATATAATTATTTATTCTTGGCATTCTAACTTCTTAGACTTATAACAATGATAGCAAAAAATAAAAATAATTATATCTTAATTTAATACATTATTCATAGCATAGAAAATAAATTTGTAAATATGAAAGTAAAGTGTCGATTGTGTAGTCCAACTTCTGTAAGAGAAAGAGAAGAAAGGGAAAAGGAAAAAAATCATGAACATGTTATTTTATTGGACTCAATACACTAGCATAATAAATACAAGTCTAACAACTTGTTTAAAGCATCACTAGCTTACCCTTTGACTTGAGTAGCATGGGTACATGGAATCTCGTGTGAATTACCAAGAAACAGCAGCTTTAAGAATTTTTTCAAGGTGGTCATTAAAAGACTTAATTAATCAAAATAAAACTTGAATCTATTATCATCACCAAAAAAAAAACACTCCCAATACATAAAGTTTTAAATTTTTCATTCACATATTTTCATATTTTGAAATTGTCGGATGATAGCTTCACTATCAATGTTATTAGCTACATATTTTTTAATGTACACAATTAAGAAATCATTAAACTATTAATCTCAAATTCAATCTCAAATTCAAGTACCAACATATTGACTAAATAAGTAACAAAATAAACAAAATGCATTATCTTTTTATAAAAAAACAATGTATTACATAAATCCAACAAATTCAGCTAAAGACTAAAGTAAACACGAACGTGCTAACTATATGAAAAGTGTGCATTTTTTTTTTTTAAATATAGATTTTAAAATATGTGATTTGAAACACACAATTTTAAAATTCACAATTAAATGTTTGTTGTGGGCTTTTAGGCTAAGTTTTATCTGTTTGAATGATTTTTGAGAAGTACTACGTCCACAACATTTTCACAACATTTTCACAGCAAAGCCTATGTGGTAAGTTTTTACTGGTTTTAATTTGAACCTGCCATTGAAATTATTTTTTTGTCCACAAGTAACAACCTGATGCTTCGGATTTGTTACATAAGTGTTGCGAATATAGCATTTCTTGAAAATTTTTTGTTCAACATTCAACGGACAAAAATTTTGGAGAAGTTGAATTTTATTTTGGGAAATGTTAATTAATGCTCTTAGGGCATTGGTTTAGGAGCTATTTTTAGAAACATTTTATTGGAAGAATGATAAAACAATAAATATTGTTAACAACTTTTAATTAAAAAATAAAATAAAATAAAACCACAAATTTTAATTAAAAAAAACCACAAATATTTAACCTATATGTTTATGTATCGTATAATATGTATGATTTGTTGAGAGTAAAAGAACAATTCAAAACCAATAGAGCAAGGCTTCAACGGCTAGTCTTTCCAACGGATAGTTTAGTCTGTAGTGCCAAACGCAGTCGTTTTATTTAATGATGTATTCCTCTTATTGAAACGCTGTCGTCTTGATTTAAGTCCAGATCTTGTATTGATTGAAACGCTGTCGTCTTAGCAATGAGCAGTTATGACAGTTGTGTTCCTCCACCATTCACGGATCCATCCCGTGATTCATGGGAGTTAGTTAAAGTAGTTAGTGATCCTCTTAAGCTATATATACATACGGTTCATCAAGTGTAAACATACAGAAAATATAGAAATCAATTCCAGAAATATCTTTTCTCTCTTCGTCTTTCTCTGCTCTCGTTTTCTCTTTCAATTTCATTGTTTTCACTGAGTTTACTTGTGTGAACTCCATTGTTACTGCTTATTCAAGCTTTGCTTGAATTCTTTCATGGTATCAGAGCAGCAATTGATCCTTGAATCAATGCCGGAAACTAATTCAACTTCAACCTCTACAACTATGCCTTCAACCTCCGCTGGTTTTTCTTCATCCTCTACATCTACTTCAATCAATCTTGCTAATCAACCCTTACTGTTGCTATCAAATATGTCGAATATGATGACAATTAAACTGGACTCCTCCAATTATATTGTGTGGAAGTATCAGATCTCCATGGTGTTAGAAACATACTCCATGATCGAGCTTCTTGATGAAGTTCCAATTGTACCTGAGAAATATCTCAAGGACTTGTCTGGCACAGTCACAACAATGCTTAATCCAGATTATCTTATCTGGAAATCGAAGGAAAAGGCACTTCTCACCTTCATCAGCTCAACTCTCACTCCTTCAGTTTTAGCCATAACTGTTGGATGCTCCTCGGCTCAAGAAGTATGGAAGGTTCTTGAAAACAGGTTCTCTTCAATTTCACGGTCAAATGTGATGAACCTTAAGGGAGAGTTACACAATGTCAAGAAAGGTTCTGATTCAGTGGATACCTATCTACAAAAGATTAAAGTGATAAGAGACAAGCTGGTGGCAGTTGGTGTACTCTTAGATGATGAAGAGTTGCTACATGTAGCAATCAAAGGTCTTCCAAGGGAATTCAGTGCTTTCAGGTCTGCAATCAGAACCAGAAGCACAAAGTTGAGCTTTGATGAACTTGCCACTCTGTTAAATGCAGAGGAAGACTCATTGAATGAGGGAATGGAGGTCAAAGACTCCACTTTTGCTATGACAGTTAACACTTCACAGAGAAACTATAACAATCACACTCAAAACAATAATAGAGGAAGAGGAAGAAACAATAATACAAGAGGTAGGGGCAGAGGCTATTCACATAATCAGTTCAACCAGTTTTCACAGCCACAGCAGTTCAATCAATTTTCACAGCCTCAATTCTCACAGTCACAAGGCACTTCTTCAAAGGCAGAAAGACCAACCTGTCAAATCTGTTTCAAAGCAGGTCATAGTGCATTAGACTGCTATCACAGGATGGACTATGCCTATCAAGGCAAACATCCACCTACCAAGTTGGCAGCAATGGTCTCTTCCTCAGACTCTATGTTGACTCAAGAACAGCCCTGGCTGGCAGACAGTGCTGCCACAGATCATGTTACCTCAAGTCTAAATCACTTAAGCTTTCCTAAGCCATACAATGGCCAAGACCATCTTACTGTAGGGAATGGCCAAAACTTGCCTATTACTCACATAGGTAACACTCAAATTCCTTCTCCTAATTCTACTATTCAGCTTAGGAATGTACTTAGAGTACCTGCTATTGCTTCCAATCTTGCCTCAGTGTACAAACTTTGCCATGATAATGATTGTGGATGTTATTTTGATAAAAATACCTTGCTCATTCAGGCCTTGGCCACGGGGAAAATACTATACAGGGGCAAGAGTGAGGGTGGGGTATATCCCATCTATCCTCACAAAGCACCTACTCTTGTTCTTCCAAACAAATTGTGCAGTTCTGTCCATCTTTCTGCTTCTAACTGGACCTTATGGCATAGCAGGCTGGGTCATCCAAATTCACAAGCCCTTAGACTTCTATTACAGAATAATGGTTTCTCTGTCAATAACAATGTTAATTGCATCAATTCTTGTGTTCACTGCCTTCATGGCAAGATGCATAGACTCCCCTTTCCTAGTTCCAAATTTGTAGCTCATTCCCCTTTTGAACTTGTACATTCAGATTTGTGGGGTCCTGCTCCTCACACTTCAATAAATGGCTACAAATATTATGTCATCTTTATTGATCATTTTACTCGCTTTACATGGTTATACTTGCTTACACATAAGTCTGAAGTTTACTCCAAGTTTGTCTTGTTTCATGCCATGGTTAAAACCCAATTCTCCACAACCATTAAAACACTTAGATCTGATGGTGGAGGTGAGTATACCTCAAAATCTTTTGAGACCTTCTTGTCTTCCAATGGAATTATCCACCAAATTACTTGCCCCTATACCCCTCAACAAAATGGCCTAGTAGAAAGGAAACATAGACACTTAGTTGAAACTACCATCACTCTCCTCTCTCAAGCATCCTTACCTACTGCATACTGGTCCTTTGCTGTTCAAGCAGCTGTAACCCTCATCAATTTACTCCCCACTACTACCTTAGGCTTCCTTTCCCCCTGGGTTAAACTATATAACCACAATCCAGATATCTCATCCTTCAAAATTTTTGGATGCGCCTGTTATCCCTTCCTTAGACCATACTCACCACACAAGCTCCATCCTAGAACTTATGAATGTGTTTTTCTTGGCTACTCACAAGTGTCAAAAGGCTACTTATGTCTTGATGTGATCACTAACAAACTATATACTTGCAGGCATGTCTTGTTTAATGAGTCAAAGTTCCCTTTCCCTAATGCTCCTTCAGTTTCTACTCCTATCACACCTAAGTCTGATGTTTGGCTATCCAACCTGCTATACTTGCATTCTTCCAACCAGCCCTCCATATTAGGATCTTACTCAAGTCCTACCCCTCACTCATCTACTCCCACTGCTACTTCTATTTTATCCCCCTCATCTATCCTAGATCCTAATCCTCCTTATAGTCTTGATTCAATCTCACTGCCCCTCTCTCACTCTACACCTCTACCTTCTCCACCATCATCTTTACCTACTTCTACCACTCTCAATCCATCTCCAACTCTTCCTCCCCAACCTGGTCCATCTACTGTTTCCTCAACTACCATTGATTTAGCCAATACTCATTCCATGACCACCAGATCAAAGAATGGCATTTCCAAACCCAAACTGTGCTACAAGGCAGTGATTGATTACACACTTACAGAACCTCCATCATACAAGATTGCCTCCAAATTTCCTCAATGGACTAAGGCCATGGATGAGGAATTTTCTGCTTTGCAAAGGCAAAAGACTTGGTCTCTAGTACCTAATGTTTCTGGCATCAACATAGTGGGCTGTAAGTGGGTATATAAACTAAAATTGCACAGCAATGGTTCAATAGCTCGCTACAAAGCCAGGTTGGTGGCTAAAGGATTTCATCAACAAGCAGGGGTAGATTACACTGAGACCTTTAGCCCAGTGGTCAAACCAGCTACCGTACGTCTAATTCTCTCCATTGCAGTGAGCTGTCACTGGCCTCTCAGACAATTAGATGTATCCAATGCTTTCCTCCATGGTTTTCTTAAAGAGGAGGTTTACATGGAGCAACCACCAGGCTATGTGGATCCTAATTTTCCACATCATATTTGCAGATTACACAAATCATTGTATGGCTTGAAGCAAGCCCCTCGTGCTTGGTTTGACAGATTTACCTCTCAGCTCTTACACCTTGGTTTTGAAGCATCAATGGCAGATTCTTCCTTGTTTGTATTTCATTCCCATCACACCATCATTTATCTGCTCGTGTATGTTAATGATATAATTATCACAGGGAATTCCACTTCTCAAATTTCTCATTTGGTGACTGCTCTTAGTAAGACTTTTGACCTCAAAGATTTAGGGGCTCTTTCCTACTTCTTGGGAATTCAAATTATCCCCTCTAAATTTGGTCTCACCTTATGCCAATCCAAATATGCCTCTGATATTCTTCATCGCTTCAAAATGGAGAATTCAAAGCCTACAAAAACTCCCTGCTATCCAAACACCCGTCTCACTCCCTTTGATGGTTCTATGTTACCTGATCCTTCTGAGTATCGAAGCATGGTGGGTGCTCTCCAATATCTGACTTTCACAAGACCAAATTTGGCTTTCAGTGTACATCAGCTTTGCCAATTTATGCATCATCCCACTACTTCTCACATGGAAGCAGCCAAACGTGTCCTTCGCTATGTCAAGGGCACCTTACATCTTGGGATTCACTTTGCTCCTGGTCCCCTTACATTGTCTGCCTTCTCTGATGCGGATTGGGCAGGTGACCCTACGGACAGAAAGTCTACAACTGGTATCTTAATCTTCCTTGGCTCCAGCCCCATTTCATGGTCTTCCAAGAAGCAATCCACTGTCTCTCGTTCTTCCACTGAAGCAAAGTATCACGCATTAGCTTCAACTGCTGCGGAGCTGTCTTGGCTTCGTATTCTGTTTAAGGAGCTCAAATTGTTTCTCCCTCACATCCCTATTCTCTGGTGTGACAACAACTCTGCTATTGCTCTGGCCTCCAATCCCGTTTTTCATTCCAGAACCAAGCATATCGAAGTAGACTATCATTATGTGCGTGGCTGCGTCCTTCGTAGTACTTTGGGCATAAAATTCATCTCGGGTCGTGATAATTTTGCAGACATCTTCACTAAGCCCTTGCCTGGACCTGCTTTTCTCTCCTTTAGTGGCAAACTCTTGGCTGCAACAGCCTCGGGTTTGAGGGGGGATGTTGAGAGTAAAAGAACAATTCAAAACCAACAGAGCAAGGCTTCAACGGCTAGTCTTTCCAACGGATAGTTTAGTCTGTAGTGCCAAACGCAGTCGTTTTATTTAATGATGTATTCCTCTTATTGAAACGCTGTCGTCTTGATTTAAGTCCAGATCTTGTATTGATTGAAACGCTGTCGTCTTAGCAATGAGCAGTTATGACAGTTGTGTTCCTCCACCATTCACGGATCCATCCCGTGATTCATGGGAGTTAGTTAAAGTAGTTAGTGATCCTCTTAAGCTATATATACATACGGTTCATCAAGTGTAAACATACAGAAAATATAGAAATCAATTCCAGAAATATCTTTTCTCTCTTCGTCTTTCTCTGCTCTCATTTTCTCTTTCAATTTCATTGTTTTCACTGAGTTTACTTGTGTGAACTCCATTGTTACTGCTTATTCAAGCTTTGCTTGAATTCTTTCATGATTTATATGATGGACACCTATTTATTAGATGATTTATGGACACTTTTAATACGTCCATATGCGCAATATGAAAATTTTTGTACACAATACATTAAGCATTGATTTTGTATTATGATAAAGTTTAGTTACAAAACTAATTGTAGCCTAAAGCTACAAACTGCTCTAATAAACTGACATGTGTAAAAAATAGTATGTGCATTGCATATGATTACTTAAGTAAACCTAACCCAACTAACCCTAGTTAACTACACCACCTATTAAAAAAAGTAAAAAAACTAAAAACCTAAACTAACAAAGTGTATTATCTGTCTCTCTCTTTCTCTTTCATCGAAGAAATCTAGCTCCTACTGGTCTCAAACTATCTCGTCTCCACCGTTGGCCAGCCAACCCAAACCCTCTATCTCCACCGCCAGCAAACCTCATCCTATAATGTCTCCACCGCCATCCCACCACCTCAAATCCTCCTCTGTCTCCATTGCTGATAAAACCCAATGAATACCAAACAAACCAAAAACTATTGACCACACCTTTTGCACATATAATTGGTCTCTTCTGAAGATTGTCTGCAGTGAGGATCTTATCTAAGGAAGCGGACTAAGAAAAAAAAATGCTATTAAGGGCAAGCATGGCATTTGTAAGCAAAGTGATGAATATGTGGATCACTTGTTACTCAATTGCATATGAATGATATTTGCTCTATATATGGTGTTTGGGTGACGCGTTTTGGCCTTGATGGAGTGTTGGACAGCGGGGTTGGCATTGAAATGTGGATATTTGGGGTGCTCTACATTTATGTATTATTATATACATGTGGAGCGGACTGAGGAGAGAGCGTAGTAATAATCGCCCTCAGAAGTCAGATCTGAAGCTTCTGATCTGATCAGATCAGATGGCTGTTCAGTTCTACTTCTAAGTGCCCCTTCTTTTTTTGCTAGAATTCCAACAACATTTTCTGTGTATACTGGATGTTTCTCAATTACTGCTTCCACGAAAGAAGTGCATTCCTTAAAGATTGCCATTCAAGTTTTAAATCCATACACCAATTCCCAACTCTACCTTTGAGTCTACTAAACAAACAAAACCACAGTGTGGCAGCAATGGGAGGATTTGAGGTGGGCCTGTGATGGAGACAGAGGAGGATTTGAGGTGGGTCGGCAGTAGAGACAAAGGAGAAATTGAGGTGGTGGGCCAGCAGTGGAGACAGGAGAGTTTGAGACCGGCAGGAGCTAGGTTTCTTCAATGAAAGTGGGAGAGAGATTGTATGCTTTGTTAGTTTAGGTTTTTAGTTTTTATTTTTTATTTTTTTAATAGGTGGTATAATTAATTAAGGTTAGTTGGGTTAAGTTTACTTAAGTAATCATGTATAATGCATATGTCATTTTTTACACATGTCAATTTATTAGAGCAGTTTATAATTTTAGGTTATAATTGGTTTTATAGCTAAACTTTGTCCTTATTTTTTTTAGGGTCAGCTAAACTTTGTCCTTTGTATTATACGTTAACAACTACTATGACTTAAACAAGATGAAGTTTCTCAATATCTGTTTGGATTGCGCTGAACGCGTCCATGTTTAGCATTTTCTTTCTTTCTTTTTTTCCCTTGCTGCTCGTTTCAGCTTTAGGGGACAAGTCACTGTTCATGCACTATGCAAGCACTATTCAGTAACTTTTTCATTAAAAATAAATCACATAATACTATTTACACATTTAAAAAATTATTTTATTACAATATTTTTAATTTTTAATTTTTAATAATAAATTCTATATCCTCAGTTATTCCCTTTAAGCTTCCCCGTTTTCACACTCACTCGAAAAAGAAAAATTTCCTCCACTCACTTAAAAAGAACATTGTGGTCACCCTAGACCAATTCTTATTCGGCGGCACCTGGAAAGCTGTTCCGAAATGTCAAAAAACTCTGTTTGACTCTCTTTATTTTTGTCGGTCTTCTCCTTTTTACCCTCATCGCGTTTGTAGTACAACAATTTTCCTAAAGCAAAAGACTTTTGTCGGTGGAAATGACGAGCTCATATTTGAACTCTTGACAAAACCGAAAAGAAAAAATTGAGAAATTTTGGGTGTATGAGTTTAAAAACTAAAAATTATTATTTAAAAAATTTTATGAAAATATGTATAGGTAAAAAAATATATAAAAATATATAAAATATTATTTAAAAATTAAAAATTATTATTTAAAAATAGCAACCAAACATCTCCTTCATTACATGGAAAAAATGAGCATGTTCTTTCCTAGTTCTTTCAATGAAACTGCCATTACATGAAAAAAAAAAAAAAAAAAAATTGTAATCCAGAGCACCCAGTTTTGTTTGAAACTATGAGCTTTTGCTTTGCTCATTTGCTGCCTGCCAGAACAGTCTTTTGCTTTTGAAAATTGGTGTTAAACGTGTCCTTTTTTAACTTGCTGGGAGAGGAAATTATTCCTTTCCGAGTGCGAGACTGAGTGGGAGAAGACGAAGACTGGTAGTGGTGTTTAATTGTGTCGTTTCTTGGTGACATGTGCTCCATTCTGTTATTGTTGTTTAAGTAATAGTTTTTATTATTTAAATAATATTATATATATATATATATTTTTTTACACTTTTTTATTTATATGTATTTTTAAAAAATACAAATAGCATTAAAAAAAATCTCTTACCAGAAGACTCATTTTTCCATTCCTTTATTATATTTTGAGCATCTTTTAGTTATAAAGTGTAACTACTATTATGATTATAATTTTTCTTTTAATGATTGCCATGTTAATTAATTAGATAGAAATGTGTTTTATGCATTTACTATCCAGATCAAATATAATGATATTTTCTTCGAATTCAGTTATTTTCATGCATGCACTGGTTAGGACTTGGGAACTAATAAAACAGGAAAACTGTTATTACATACGGCATAGAAGGAATAGGAAAGGTCCATGTAAAATTGTTAGGTCGAATGTTTCCGTGAGCAGCAAGCAGCGGATCTCCCCTTTTTTTGGGGAAGCTGGTGACCGCGCGTGAATTCTTTCAAGGCAAGGGGCGGCTTCATTGTTCATCTCTAGAGCTTCCTATATGAAGTCACTCTATATGTTACTATATATATAGTTGCTCAAGAACCATTTAACGACACAGGAGGTGGAGTAATCACCAACAATGAATGAAAGTTTGGACTAAAATCTAAATATAGTCAAGAGCTATGTCTTATTTCCTTAATTATGTAAAACTAAATAGAATGAGTTACGAAACCGTGTCATTCATGTTACATATTTTATTATTTTAGACCTCTTTTTTGCTCCCAGCCCCACATTTGAATCTTACTCAACTACAAGAAGTTTCTTATCAATTGCCTTAGCCTTGCGAGACAAGCTCAGGACTAGTAGTGACGCATGCAGCTGGTCTATAAAAAGGGATGTAAATGTAACAGAGGGAAACATGCAAAGAGTGAAATTAAGGGTTGTTTGGTTGTGTTGTTTAAATAACAGTTTTCGTTGTTTAAATAACACCACGTATTTTCATAACATTTTTTCACGAATATGTATTTTCATAATACTTAAACAATGTTCCTAGAATAACATTACCAAATGAGCTCTAAGTTATGTGAAAAAACAAAAAAAACAAAAAAAAAAAAAAAAAAAAAAACAAAACAAACAAACAAACAAACAGTGCCTTATTCAGAGCGGTGATCTTGTTGCGATTTTGGTTTCACTGAGTTTTCTAGAGAGGTATTATTATATTTTCATATTTATTGTGAACTTAAAGTTTTGAGCCTAAACTTAGGGCATTACATTCTCTATTTTGTTATAGTAGATTGGTAGGTTTTCCATATAATGTGTTCTTGTGTGATTAGCTTAATTGGTGCTTGGTGCTTGCGTGATTTTTATTTTTATTTTTTGCTTCAGGTTATGTTTAAATTTTATTCACACATAGATTGAGATTTATCCTAACATATTTATGACCGATATCCTTTTTGTGAAGTGACTGAAAATTTTCATAATTTTAACCATATTGCATAAACAAATTAACAAAACCAAGAAATACTTGGTGTCCGAACTCCTACATTGCGGCCCTCAAGCCATAAAAAAGTTGTATCATATTCATTGATCATACTGTTCTCATTTCTACAGGATTTGGAAGAGGTGATTGGTAGATACCTATACCTTCAATCATATTTTCTCTCAAAGAGTTGGTTCCATCATTGACAACATTGCTCTCAGCTGCTTTTGTGATGCTAGTAAGTCCCGTAGTAAAAGAACTCATACCTCCTTTAATCCGCGACTATCTCTTCGCCATCTTTAGACGTCGATTCACTTTCATTATTAAAGAGAAATGTGATCTCGATAGAAGTGATTCAACAGAATGTCTCGAAGCAAGCAAAACCTTTAGGCAAAAGAAACCAACCTTTGATATTGCAATGGGTGAAGAGGTACTTGATCGCTTTCGACACATTGAGCTCAAATGGAAGCTTATGGAAGAAGGAGAAGGAGACATCATTAAGCAAAATCGTCAGAAATTTTTTGAGCTTTCCTTTGAGAAATAATTCGTAGAGGTTGTGCGAGAATCTTATTTACCTGATATAATAAGACGTTCTGAGGCTATAAAACAAGAAGAAAAGATGGTAAAGCTTTATAGCCGTGAAAGTGGCTGTCTTGATGGTCGAGAATGGGGTTCTGTTAATCTTGAACATCCAGCTACATTGGAGAAGTTGGCAATGGACTCAGAGCTGAAAAAGATGGTCAAGGATGATTTGGACAGTTTCATTAGAAGGAAGGAGTTGTATAAGAAAGTTGGCAAGGCATGGAAGCGAGAGCAGTGGTGACGCCACGTGCAACTCAGGGTGTTCCTAGGAACACCCTGACCTGAATTTTTTTTTTTTAAATTTTTTATATTTGCTTTGTATTAGGAACACCCTCAAATTAAAAAAAAAAAATATATATATATATATATATATATATTATATGTTCTACTTTCAAGCCAAAAAATAAAAGGCCAAAAAAAAATTTTTTGAACAAAAATCTAAAAAAAATAAAAAATTGCAACGCCTTAGTCCCTAAAGGTCTAAATCAGAAATCACTGAAGGCTTTATCAAAAAAAAGAAAAAGTAACCACTAAAGGCTTAAAGCAAACCTAAACTCAGTCCCTCAAAGCAACACCGCTTGAGCCTCAAGCCAACAAATGGAGATCGGATTAGTCACAGCTTGCTCGTCGGAGATCGGCCCAGTCCAGATCGTCGTTGTCGCTTGCTCGCCCCTCCGTGTCGTCGTCGCTCATAGCTAACCCTCATCGGAGGACGGAGATCAGCAGGTTGCTCGTCGCCTCATCACTGCCTCAGTGGCCTCAGCCTTCAAGCCTCCCTGCTCGGCTGCTCCGATGCTCCCTCTCTCAAGGTATTTCATTTTACTAAGCTAACTTCTCTCGCTTTTTCTCTTTGACTCTCTCTCACTCACTCTTTCTCTCTATCTGAAATGAAATGAAAATTATGAAATGAGTGAAACTCTCTCTCTCTCTCTCTCTTTTTTCTTTAATAAGATTAACACTCGCTCTCTCTCTCTCTCTCTCTCTCTCTCTCTCTCTCTCTCTCTCTCTCTCTCTCTCTCTCTCTCTCTCTCTCTCTCTCTCTCTCTCTCTCTCTCTCTCGAACTGAGTCTGTGATTGGCCGAACTTTAGCCTTATTAATATATTTTGTCTGTTTTTGACTTTTTGAATTTGGCTTTATCAGTTTATCTTATCCGTTGGTGTTGGTGTGTGTAGTGTGTTAGTGTTGGTGAGATATTAATTGTCTTGTAGTGTAATGTGTGATTATGAAATTTTCTTATTGGTAGGGAGCATCAAGCATAAGGTGTGCTTGTGTCTTGAGTGGGGTGAGGGTAGATGGGCACATGGGGGGGTTGGGCTGCACATTACACTGCTTTAGTACTTTAATTATTGTGTTGCACATGGGATGTGTAATGCGCACATCAATGGCTCTTTTAGTGTAAACAATATAACAAATTAAAGCAATATAATTAATGATAAATAAATTAAAGCAATATAGTTTATTGTTAGGCTAAACAACAATTATTAAAGCAGTATAATTAATCAATACATTATAAAAGACAAAAAAAATTAAATTATGTTAAGCTAAACAATAATTAATAATTTTATAATTAATAAAACAACAATATAACAAATTATAGTTTATAAAAGACAAACAAATTAATGAAACAACTAAACAACAATAATTGATAATTTTATTAATATTTCAAATGAAGTTTTTCAGTAAAGATATATATAAAGAATGAACTACGCAATTGAATGAAAGGTCAATGGATGAATGATTGCTTGGTTTTGTATATTGAAAAAGATGTAACTTATAACATTGATAATGAGACTATCATACGATTTCAAAATATGAAAACTCATAGAAGGCAATTGTAAATTGTATATATTTGCCTGCTTTTTTTATTGTTGTTGTTGTTGTCAATATATAAAATTTTATTTTTATTAGATTGTGTAATTTATGTTTATTGAAGAACACCCTGAAAAAATTTCTTAGAATCACCACTGAGCGAGAATATTTGATTTACAGACCTCCGGGTACCGGTAAATCAAGCACGATTGCTGCTATGGCTAATTATCTCAAGTTTAATATCTATGATTTGAACCTTTCCGGTAAGGTGTCAGCCTCTCAAGAAACAATTAATAATATATATTTTTAGTGGAAACAATAAAAAATTAATATTTAGAATCTGACACCGGTAAATCAAGCACGATTTCTGGTAATTGAGGATATAGATTGCGGTGCAGAGTTGAATGATCGAAAGCAACGTGATGAGTTGATTAACATTTTTTATTCTCAAAAAAAGGAGTTTACAATTGCTCCAATATATTTATTGGCTCCATACATATTCTCACAATACACACTTATTCATTTAAATTCATATAAGAATCACATTGGCTACTAATTATACACTTTTTTTTTTGTGATTCTTACATGGATTTAATTGAATATTAAGCGTGTGTAGTGCAGATGTGTAAAAATTAGAAAAGAAAAAAAGAAGTCTTATATTGAATATTTATTAGATTAAAATAGAATGTAAATGATTCCAATGAGTTTCAATTATAACATTTTTTTTTAATAAGAAGTTATAGTTGAAATTTCTCCTAATGAATTGACTAGATGTTTTTGGAGTATAGTGCAAATATAAGTAGCACTTTACTTTTGACAATATCTCTATCTAGCTATAGAATTGATTGCCACTCATTTTGCTCTGTTCTTAGGTATTAGTTTTGGGACCTATTATTCATTTTTTGAGGATAAAAATGACCGAATACCATCCTAAATGTTAAAATTACCAAAATACCCTTGAAACTTAAAAAAATGATCGAAATACCCTTAAAACCTAAAAATCACCAAAGTACCCCCTAAACCTAAAAAATGACCGAAATACTCCCGAAACCTAAAAATTACCAAAATACCCCCTAAACCTAAAAAGTGATTGAAATACCTCCGAAATAAAAAATACCACCAAAACCTTAAAAAAAAAAAAAAAAAAAAAAAAAAAAAAAAAAAAAGAAGGAAATACCCCCAAAACCTGAAAATGACCAAAATAGTCCCGAAACCTAAAAATTGACCAAAATACCCCCATAAACCTAGAAAATGGCCAAAATAACCCTTAAACCTAAAATTACCAAAATACCCCCCCCCCTAAACCTAAAATTACCAAATTACGCTCTTAATCTAAAAATTTACCAAAATACCCCCTAAACCTAAAAAAAAAAAATTATTGAAATACCCTCGAAACCTAAAAATCAACTGAAATACCCCAAAACCTAAAAGATGATGAAGATACCTTTAAAACCTAAATATGACCAAAATAACCCCTAAATCTAAAAAAATAACCAAAATATCCTTGAAACCTAAAAAATGACCAAAATAACCCGAAGTCTAAAATGAAAAAAATGCCCCTTAAACCTGTAAGATGATAAAAATACACCCTAAACCTAAAAAAATGACCAAAATCCCCCCTAAAACTAAAAAATGACCAAAATACCTGCTAAACATAAAAAAAATTGACTAAAATACTCTTGAAACCTAAAGAATGATTGAATTATCCCCAAAACCTAAAAAATGACTAAAAGATCTCTAAAACCTAGAAAATTACCAAAATAGCCCCAAAATCTAAAAATTAACGAAACACCCCTATAACCTAAAAAATTAGTGACATTTCCTCAAAACCTAGAAAATGACTGAAATACTCTTAGAACCTTTAATTTGATGAAAATACCCTCAAAACATCCAAAATACACCAAACCCTTATTTTGGTAATTTTAGAGGCTTTAGGTTGATTTTGTTCATCTTACACGATTAGTGGTATTTTGGTCATTTTAGATATTTTAAGGGGGCATTTTGGTTGTTTTATAAGTTTAGAGCTATTTTGGTCGTTTTAGAGGTTGTAGGGTAATTTTGGTAATTTTAGAGGTTCCAAGTTATTTGTGGTCATTTTTTAGATTTAGGGGGTAGTTTGGTCATTTTATAGTTTTAGGGTGTATTTTGTTCATTTTTAGGTTTCGGGGGGTATTTTGGTCATTCTATATGTTTCTGAAGTATTTTGGTCATTTTTAGGTTTCTGGGTTATTTTGGTCAAATTCTAAATTTCAGGGTTATTTTGGTCATTTTGGTCATTTTTTAGGTTTTGGGGATATTTTGATCATTTTTTAGGTTTAGGAGGTATTTTGGTTAATTTTTAGGTTTCGAGGGTACTTTTAGTCTTTTTTTTAGGCTTAGGGGATATTTTGGTAATTTTTAGGTTTCTGAAGTATTTTGATCAGTTTTTAGGTTTCGAGGGTATTTAGTCTTTTCTTTTGGGTATTTTGGTCATTTTTAGGTTTTTAGAGTATTTCGATCAATTTTTAGGTTTAGTGGGTATATTGATAATTTTATAGGTTTTGGGGGTATTTTGGTAGTTTTTAGGTTTTTGGGGTAGTTTGGTCAATTTAAAGGTTTCGGGAGTATTTCAATCATTTTCTTAGGTTTAGGGGGGTATTTTGGTAATTTTTATAAATCAAGGGTATTTTGGTCATTTTCAAGTTTCAAGGGTTTTCAGTCAATTTTTAAGTTTTAGAGGTATTTTGGTCAATTTTTAGGTTTTGGGGATATTTTGGTCATTTTTTAGGTTTTAGAAGTGTTTTGGTCATTTTTAGTGGTTTTTTTTAGCATATTTGATCTTTTTTATGTTTAGGGGCTATTTTAGTAAATTTAAAGGATTTTATAAGTACTTTGGTCATTTTCAAGTTTTAGTGACATTTTGGTAATTTTTATTATTGGGCAATTGAATGGGTTGGGGTTTACCCATAATAACTGAGTTAGGTTGGGTTCGAGTTAGAAGTAATTAGTTAAATGGGCAATAAATAGATAAATGAGTTTTATGTACCCAACCCAATTATGCTCACCTCAAACCCACCCATTTAATACCCTAGTTAACATGTAATATGTAATCAAATTTGTTTAGTTTATTTCTTGTCTTGTTAATTTGTGATACCACGTCAGTTTATAAAATTTAATAATATTTTTAGCATTTTTAGTTATAATTAAAGTGTTACTTCATTTATGATTACAATTTTTCTTTTATTGATTGCAATATTTATTGGATAGAATTTTAATAAACATTTCTCACGTTTATCAAATAAATTTCTATTTTATGCATTTAATATTCCAGCTCAAATAGGATAATGCTCTGTTTGTTTTAGCAATGACGTTTTCTAGAAAACGAGTCATTTTTCAAGAAGTATTTTCTATAAAACTATCTCATTTTTTAATGTTTGGTAGATACTTTAAATAAGTTGAAAAACAATCTCCTAACTTCCCTTATTTAGCTTGCTATAAGATATAGTTGTTTTCCAAAAAAAATTAATGGAAAACAATCTCTAAAAATAAGCCATACTTTTTATGTTGACCAAAGGTAGTTTTCCTTTGACTAATATTTTTTTATGCTACCAAACACTAGAAAATATGGAAAACTATCTTTACACAAAGTTTTCCATCGAAACAAACGGAGCGTTCATGCATGCACGTTTTAGGAACTAATAAAACATGAAAATTGTCAACTAAGTCAGTCTATGTATTAATTATTATAATGATTATTGGTTACCCACATATGATTAGTTATTCTATTTTAATTTTTTATATTTCATAAAAAAAAACATATATTATTTGCATATAATCACTAAATCAATGTATTAAATTTTCCTTTATTATATATAATTTCCATATAATTTTTGATAAAATTATGCATCGTATGGATAAAACCAAAAAGAAAAACAAAATAAATAAATGAAAACGCACCAACCAGATCACATAATGGACCTAAAAGTATGTATAAACAAATCATCCCAAGACAGCCATGTTTAGCCTCCTGTAGAATATTTTTAAAAATAATTTTAATCAAGTTTTGAAATTTTAAAAGTGAAAACCTTAGGATATGTTAGGTAATGTTTAGATTCAGATGAACGCATCCACGTTTTGCCAAAACGCATTTTAGTTTTTTTTTTTTTTTTCTTTTCCTGGACAACGCCTCTTGCACGGTTCATTGTTCATGAACAGTGCAAGAGGCTTATAAACAGTGTCAAGCTGGCGTTTCACGCCTCTCCTTTTTTTTTTTTAGCCATGATTGTTGACTTTTTTGCACACCAGTGGGTCCTGTGCACTATTCACAAGACTCACAAACCTCACTTTTCAGCAACTTTTTCATTAAAAATAGGTTTCAAGGCACTATTCACATATTTACAAATTATTTTGTTAAAGTGTTTTCAGTTTTCAGTTTTCAATTTTCAGCTATATTCAAACCGACCCTTAGATAACTATTTTTATTTTTTGTCCAAATTTGTTTTTATAAATATATATTTAAAAGAAATAATAATAAT
Source organism: Castanopsis chinensis (assembly GCA_032878915.1). Classification (NCBI taxonomy): domain Eukaryota; kingdom Viridiplantae; phylum Streptophyta; class Magnoliopsida; order Fagales; family Fagaceae; genus Castanopsis; species Castanopsis chinensis. The sequence continues at coordinate 382,537 of JAVQMG010000009.1, forward strand.
TTTATTGTGTTTTCAAAATCAAGAACATGTTGATTTCCTTATTAAAAAAAAAAAAGAATCAAGAGCATGCTTAGTTTTCTTGTGTTCTATTAACGCCACAAATATGTCAAGAAATGTGATGAAAAAGCAATAAAGCTGGTAGCTAGGTGAAGGGAAGGACGGAAAGTGCTATGGAGTCAAAGTCGTCCACTTACATCATGCCTAAAAATTAAAAAACTTTAAATCAATATTTATTCATTTCAAAAGAAGAAAAAGGTTAGGGGCACTATAAGGTGTACTGTGGGGTACATTTAATAAAATATTGATATAAATTAATGAAAATAAAATATTATGAGTAAAACTCAAAAATTTAACTTTATTGACCTGTATCTTATAAAATTAGTCAAAAATATGGCAAAAATTATTTGGAACCTTGCGGTGTCCGTTATATATAAGTCAGAAAAGAAGCGAAAACTTTTCCTCTCTAAGTCACTGGAAAAAGACACGCTTAGGGCTTGTTTGGTTTAAAAAAACATGTCACTCAATTTCCGTCACTCATCACTCATCACTCATCACTCATCATTCATTACTCATCACTCATCACTCAAAATACCCTACCCGTTTGGCACCATCACTCACTTGTCATCACTCAATATTTTTCACACTTTTTGTGGGCCCTATACCTGTCACTTAGTTTTTTTTTTTTTTTTTCAAGTACCTAAACTCACCGAATCTAGTATTAAAAAAAAAAAAAAAAAAAAAACACTGAAGACCGAACCACTAAAAGAAGAAGAAGAAGAAAAAAAAAAAAAAAAAAAGAAGGAAGATTTGAAGACCGAACCAGTAAAAGAAAAAAAAAAAAAAAAAAAGAAGGAAGAACTGATTGACTGAACCGGTAAAAGAAAAGAAAAAAGAAAAAAAAAAGAAAAAAAAAGGAAGAGTTGAAGACACGAACCAGTGAAAGAAAAGAAAAGAAAAAAAAAAAAAAAAAAAAAGAAGAAAGAAGTGAGCTGAAGACCGAACCAGGAGAAGAAAATAAAAAAAAAAAAAAAGTCAAACGGTCAAAAGTTGTGGCTGTGGGTCCCTCTAAGTGTGTTTAATTACAAATATGCCATTGAGTTATGAGTTATGGAAACTGAAAACAGCTAAAATGTGTTTTCAGTTTCCATAACTCATCACTCAAAAATCAGAGAATTGAGTGATGGAAACTGAGTGATGGAAACTGGGTGATGGAATCCAAACAAACAAAAAACTGTGGGCCCTACCTGTTTTGGATGATGGATCATGAAAACTGAGTGATATCACTCAGTTTTCATGCAATCCAAACATGCTCTTAAACACCTATATCAGTCTTCACTCTTCACTCTCTTCTCAGTCTCTCACTCAGCAAATAACATTCTCCTGTCTCAGTCAGTACGCGTTTGGATTTACGCGTTTTCTACATATTCTGCGTTGTTAAATGTATGATTGTTAAATGTGTTATACCATGTCGTATATACTAAATTAGAAGCGGAAGAAGAAGTATAGAATAAAAATATTGAGAAGACGAAAATTACGTGGTTCAGCCTTATCAGCCTACATCCACAAAGGAATTTCTTAAGAGCTACATCTTTATTGTATAAGAGTGTAATACACTAATTTGTGTTACAATGAATCCTAACATGAGTATATATAAGCAACTAAACCCTAGACTACTAATACAGATAGGACTGGACTTGGGCCTATTACATTGAGCTAATATGTCTAAGATATTTCGAACACCCTCCCTCAAGCTCAAGACGGGAAGTTTGATGAAGACTAGACACGCACTATTCATGCACTTTTCACCACTTTCTCGTTACAAAATGGGTCTCACGGTACTATTCACACATTTAAAAATTATTTTGCTACATTATATTTAGTTTTTAGTTTTCAGCTGTATCCTAGTTCTTTCAATGAAACTGCCATTACATAAAATAAAATAAAAATAAAAAATAAACGTGGCCTATAGCTCAAAAAAACATGTCTATAGCCCGATTTGGCCTATAGCCGCGTTTTTTTAGGCCGTGTTTTCAACTGTGACCTCAAATCCGTGACTACAAGCCTGAGAGGTCTATGACCGCATTTTTTCAAACGCAGCTATAGGACCGGTTTAATGGCCGCGTTTTTATAAACGTGGCTATAGGACATACTTTAGCCACATTTTCAAACGCGGCTATAGACCTTTATATTTTTTTTTTTTAAAAAAAATTTGATTACCAAAAATTAATTTTCGGTAATCAAAAGTTTTTTTTTAATTAAAATTTTAATTTTTAAAATTAATGCTTTCAAACTTTAAAATTTTAATTTTAATTAAATTAAGAAATTCAAAACAACAATACAAACCCAGCAAATTCAAATTCAAACAAAAACCCAGATAATTTCAAAATTAACCAAACACAACATGCTCTAAAATACAAGAAAATAGTACAAGAACACAAACAGAACATCTCCTTCAACAAAATCAACCCAAATTGATACAATCTATTCAAGGAAAACAAAAGTACAAGCTCAAAAATACAAAAATCCCCATAACAGAAACACAACCAAAAAGAGTCCATATGCTCAAACTCAAAATTAATCAAAACACAATCAAACAAAAGAAAATAATTTTTGACCATAGGTCAGAGAAAAATAAAGCAAAGAGAGATAATTTTTTGAGGCACTTTAGCTTCATTGATTCAAAATCTTCAAATCTAAAGCAAAGAGAGACTCAATATTCAGATCTATTGCAAAGAGAGACAAAGTTAAAACAAAAATGAACAAAACTCAAAGAACAATGAACAAAACCCCATATTTTCACAAACCCATTCATACAGCATCAGTGGGAAAGAGGGATTAACAATGTGGGTCAGCACTTTTTAGATCTCCGGCAACATAGATCGATGACAGCATGAGAGAGAGATTGAGAGAGTTTTAAGATTAATATGAGAGAGCTTTTTCAATTTTTTTTTTCTGAATGACTGAGAGAACTTTTATTTTTTTCTTTTGACGAGAGGGAGAGTCTGAGATTTCATATTTTGAAATCTTCAGATTTGTTTTTTTTTTTTTTTTTTTGGGAATATTTTGGAAAATGCCATGGAATATTCTATGGCATATTCCATTTTTTGTTTACGCTGAATCAACCCATTCAGTTTTTTTTTTTTTTTTTATGGAATATTTTGGAATATGCCATAGAATATTCTATGGCATATTCCATTTTTGTTTACGATGAAGTGAATCCATTCAAGCTTTTTTTCCCTATAGCAACGTTTTTAAGAACATGGCTATAGGTCCTCCTTTAAATATATATGGCTGGACCTATAGCCACGTGTTCAAAACGTGGCTATAGGTCGTCCTTTAATATATATATATATATATATATATATATATATATACATATATATATTTGGCTGGACCTATAGCCACGTTTATGAACGTGGCTATAGACTTAACCTATAGCCGCATTTTAAAAACGCGGCTAAAACTACTTAGAAATGTGGCTATACACTTAACTGATAGCCACGTTTTAAAAACGCAGCTATAGGTTAAGTCTATAGCCATGTTTCTTAAAAACGTGGCTATAGGTTAGCTATAGCCACGGTTTTGCAAACGTAGCTAAAAAAAACGTGGCTATAGAGCTGTGTGTTTTGTAGTGTGCTTTTGCTTTACAGCCAGAACAGTCTTTTACAAAACTTCGTCATTTAGGTTAGATATTGTTTTATACCTCTCTTTTGCTCTCAACTATACGATGCTTCTCATTAATTGCCTTAGCCTTGTAAGACAAGCTCAGGAATAGCAACACAGTTGGGTTTATTAAAAGGGATGTGCAGAGAGTGAAATTAAGCTGTGTGAAAATCTAGTTTAAAAAAAAAAAAAAAAAAACTGTGCTTTGTTCAGAGTGGAGATCTTGTGGTGATCTTGGTTTCACTAGGTTTATAAATGTTAAAAATACTGAATGATTGTATTGTATTTCTCATTGAAAGAATATACATGAATGCCTTTATATAGGAGGTATATGAGTGCAGTACAAGTAAATATGAGTGCAGTACAAGTAAATATGAGTGCAGTACAAGTAAAAGTGTAGTACAAGTAAAAGTGTAGTACAAGTAAAAGTGTAGTACAAGAATGTGTGCTATACAAGTAATCTAGTTGGGCCTAAAGCCCACAATACTATACATGTTAACAGCCCCCCTTAAACTCAAGGTAGATGTGAGACTAGCTTGAGGTTATCAACTAAGTCATGAAGACGTCCCTTAGGATGTGACTTGGTGAAGATATCTGCAAGTTGATCTTTGGAGGAGACAAAGAAGAGCTTGAGAGCACCATGAACAAAATGATAACGGATAAAATGACAATCAATCTCGATATGTTTAGTCCGTTCATGGAAGATATCATTGTGAGCAATATGAATGGCACTTTGATTATCACAATAAAGAGGAGTAGAAGAGGACGTGGACACACCTAAGTCCTTAAGAAGCCATAGTAGACAAAGGAGCTTAGATGTAGTATTAGCAAGGGCACGATATTTTGCTTCAGTACTGGAGCGGGTCACAAAAGTTTGTTTCTTACTTCTCTAGGAAATCAAGAGCCAAGGAGAAAACAATAGCCAGTGGTGGACCTGCGCTTAATGGGATCTCCTGCCCAATCAGCATTAGAGAATGCACGGAGTACAAAAGGAGACTAAGCTGAGTAGAAAATTCCATGGAAGAGAGTGCCCTTCAAGTATTGAAGAATGCGCAGAACAACAGTATAGTAAGTCGATCGTGGAGCAGACAAATACTGTCAGACCTGATAAACAACATAGGAAATGCCTGGATGAGTAACTATGAGATAAACTAGGCTGCCAACCAATCGTCTATAAAGAGAAGTATTAGACAATGGTTCCCCCCCCCCCCCGGTGCGAGTCAGATGCGTATTAAACTCAACTGGAGTGTCAGCAGTCTTGCCGTCAATGAGTCCAACTCGAGACAAAAGGTCAGAAGCATACTTGGCTTGAGTAACATAAAGACCATCTGTGGAATGAGTGATTTCAAGACCTAAGAAATAGCTAAGGTGTCCAAGATATTTCATCTCAAACTACTGACTGAGAAAATCCTTAGGTTCTTGTATGTCATTGAGGTCATCACCAGTTTTGATCATATCATCCACATAGAGAAAAAGTAAAATGGTGCCTTTATCAATGCGACGAAGAAATAAGACAGCATCATAAGGACTGGCAGTGTAACCCAAGCGAAAGATGGTAGAGCTGAACTTTGCAAACCAAGCTCGTGGAGCTTGTTTAAGGCCATACAATGCACGTCGAAGGGGACAAACCTTATTTGATTCAATAGAGAGACCTAGAGGATATTTCGTATAAACTTCTTCACTCAAATCCCCATTAAGGAATGCATTTTTAACATCCATCTGAAAAAGATCCCATTTTCTAGCAGCGACAACAGCCAAGACGGCACGAACAGATGAGATGTGAGCAACTAGAGCAAAGGTCTCTTCATAATCAATCCCATACTCCTGTGTAAAATCTTTTGCAATAAGACGAGCCTTATAACGCTCAATGGACTCATCAGAGCGAGTCATAATCTTGCAGATCCACTTACAACCAACCACAGACTATCTAGGAGGGAGAGTAACCAGATCCCACTTATGGTTTTTGGTTAATGCATCAAGTTCCTCTTTCATTGCAGTCTGCCATAAAGGGTTAATGGAGGCCTCACAATAGGTCTGAGGCTCATGGAGTGTAGTAAGAGCAGTGTAATAATGATAATCAAGTAAATGTGTTGTAATGGATCTTATTTGGGTTAAGTGACGAGGTGGAATGTCTTGTGGAGGATCTTCAGGCAGAGCAAGAGCAAGGGACTCGGGCTCAAGTTGGGGTAGCTCATCATCAACCTGTCCAGAAGAAGTATATAAAATATCTAGAGGTGGGATAGAAAAGTCCAAAGGAGGATCAAGAGTATTGGGAGAAGGAACATGAGACTCGTCTGGAAGAACTTCTAAAACAGATGAGGTCGTTAGGGAAGAACGAAAGTGAGAGAATTCAACAAACAAGCGGTGTTCCCAAAAGACAACATTACGAGAAACACAAAGACGATGAGACATAGGATCATAACACTGATACCCCTTTTGTGTTTCACCATAACCAAGAAAATAGCAGTCTAGACCGAGGCTCAAGTTTGTTGTGCTCATGAGGTTGAAGAAGAACGAAACAAACAGATTCGAAGGAGAGAAGGTGATGATAGTCAGGTTGTGACCCAAAGAGGCACCCATACGGAGTTTGATTATGGATGACAGTGCTTGGAATGCAGTTAATAGCATGAACAACATGAAGAGAAGCTTCATCCCAAAATGGGGGAAGAACTTTGGCAGAAAGAAGAAGAGTACGAACAGTGTCAAGAATGTGACGAAGTTTTCATTCAGCTCGACCATTTTGCTAAGAGGTACCTGGACAAGTTAGATGATGTACTGTGCCATAGGAGTGTAACAAAGCTTGAAAAGTATATTAAGTATATTCAAAAGAATTATCAGATGGAAAAATATTGATACATTTGGAGAATTGTGTTTCAACCATTTTTGCAAAGTTACTGTATATTGGCAAAATTTCAGAACGAGATTTCATAGGAAAGATCCAAATATAAGAGAATAATCATCAATAAAAATAACAAAATATCGAGATCCACCAATACTAACAACAAGAGAAGGTCCCCAAACATCAAAGTGAATTAACTAAAAAATGCTATTAGAAATAGAATCACTATTATTAAAAGGTAAAGCTGGCTGTTTTTCTAACTAGCATGAAGTACAATCCAAATTGTCTTTGGACACAGAACCTAACAGACCCTTAGAAGCTAACTGTTGTACCCTAGAAGAGGGTGCATGACCAAGACGAGAATGCCAAAGTGCGAGAGAAGGTAAGGAAGAAACCGCAGCAGCAACAGACACTGGAGCAACAGGTGGAAGATGAAGATTATCCATGGGAAACATAAACCCAACTCTAGGACCGGTTCCAAGCTCTTGTCCCGTCCTCGGATCGTGCACAATACACCCAGAATAGTAAAAAATAAGGTGATATCCTAGTTCAGCTAATTGTCCCACAGAGCACAGATTATAGGATAGGTCAAGTACATGGAAGACCCCAAAAACAAAGATGTTGGAGGTCGAAACAAAACCTAGGCTATTCTCATGCATGGTGGAACCATCAGCTATATTAATATATAAAGGATGTGGTGCAGGGTCAAGTTTGGAAAATAAGGACGAGTGAGGTGTCATGTGATTGCAACAGGCAGAATCAAAAAGCCAAGTTTAAGACTTACCTGGTAAAACTGAGAGAGCAGTGGAAAGAGATGCATTACCAGCCATACGAACAGTCTGAGCTATAATGTTCTATAGTTTAGTGGGTGAGAGGTTGATAGTGGATCCAGAAGACTGAGACTCAGCTGAAATGGGAGGCATTGACGGAGTAGACTCAATATTAACAACTGCAGCAGTAGATTTGTTGTGATGGTACCAAGTCTCAATAATGTGGTTAGGACCCTTGCAATAGTTGCAGAACTTTTTGTTGGTCTGCTTACGATGATTGCTAGAGCCAGAGGGATTACCTGATTGCTGAGGTTGCTCTATGGGCGAAGCAGAAGGAGTAATAGCTAGAACATTAAACTTATTCTAGGCTTGAAGGGTTGCAAAGCGAGCTTCTTCTTTAACCAACTCATTTACAACAATATCAAGAGATGGAGGAGGACTGCGATTAAGAAGCTGAACTCGAATGGGCTCATAGTCCTTGTGGAGTGACATCAGGAACTCATAGAGATGAAATTCATCTCTAACAGTAGCATATTGTTGAGCATCTTTTGAGCATGCCTAGGTTGGATCAGAAATGTCAATTTGGTCCCAAATGAAGCGAAGCTGATCATAGTAGTCATTGATGGATTGACCTGGTTCTTGCATGAGTTGATGCAATTCAACCATTAGCTGATATTTCATGGATCCATAAGTAGTGGAGTATCTTTTGGCCAGCATATCCCATGCTGATTTTGTATCATCAAAGTTGCCCAACAAATTGGAGATGGAGGAAATGGAAGTGTTTCGAATCCATGTGAGGATCATGTGGTTGTGACTATCCCATTTAATCATGCGACTGAGGAAGGTTGTATCATCTTTACTTGCCTTCTTCACAGGAATAGTGATTGCACCAGTACAATATTGCCAGAGCATGTGACCCTTAAGAAAACTGCGCATAGCTTGAGACCAAGATAAGTAATTCTTATTCCCCTCCAATACAGTGTTGATGGGGCGAGGAAGAAAACATCCTTTTATCCATTTAGAGACACAATATGCAAAAACAGACTGCAAAAATGAAATCTACGCGAAAAACTAAGTAAGGAGAACCTGGACTGAAAAACTGAACGGTCAAAGTCAACACACAGTCAAAGTCAATGGTCCACTCGGTCAGAAATGATGACGGCAGCAGGATGACGTGACGCTGATGTCAACAGGTGACTGGATGCTGGCATAAGTTAGGGCTGACGTGGCACTACTGACGTCACAGATGACGTCAACCTAGAAGAGATGACGGGGAGTGGGGTGCGTGGGTTGTAGCACAAATTCTTTGATCGGCGCATGGTGGTGCGTGCAGTCTCTAATGGCTTCGAGGATTCCACGAGCGTGTAGATCAATGCAAGACGATCTCAGTGGTACCTGCAGAAAGTTGATTGAAGTAATATTCGTAGCGACGCGGAAAAAGGCAGTGGTCTTTACAATGTGGAACTCTTCAACGACGACTGCTACAGGTTTGGAACCTAAGGACGATGCCTAGAAGACGTCGGAGGTTCAACGGCGAAAAGCTGTGGTAGTTGCTGTGACGGCGAAAGCAATATTAAGGATGAAGTTACACCAATAAAGACAAAACTTCTAAGAAAATGTCAGAACAATAGCTCTGATACCATGTTAGAAATACTGAATGATTGTATTATATTTTTCACTGAAAGAATATACATGAATGCCTTTATATAGGAGGCATATGAGTGCAGTACAAGTAAGTATGAGTGCAGTACAAATAAATATGAGTGCAGTATAAGTAAGAGTATAATACAAGAATGTGTGCTATACAACTAATTTAGTTGGACCTAAAGCACACAATACTATACACGTTAATACTAAAGAGGTATCATTCTATTTTTCAAATTTGTTGTGAACTTAAGTTTTGGACTTGAGCATTGCATTCTCTATTTTATTTTATTATAGTAAATTTTTCCATTTATATTTTAGGTTCTTGCGTAATGTTTTTCTTTTTTTCTTTATTTTTTTATGAAAAATTTATTAGCAAATAGATGGGGATTTAATCCTAACGAATTTATGGCAGATATACCTTCTCTTTTTTTTTTGGTGAATATTATGGCAGATGTACTTTTTATGGAGTAACTCAAAACTTTCATAATATTAAATAGATTGCACAAACAAAACCAAGAAATACTTGGTGTCCAACTCCAAACTCCAATAATATTGCAGCCCTCAAGCCATAAAAAAGTTGTATCATTGACCACATCCTTCTTAAGCATTTAGAGCAACTTCAGCTGCTATTCTAAATTATTTTTCTATTATTTGGAGAGTGAACAGTTTATTTTACTTTTTACTTATTTACTTTTTCAAATGTACTTTTCAACAGATTCTCTATCATTTTTTCTATTCCATTTAAATATTATTTCTTCGTTCTTTCTTTAATATTTTTTTTTTCAATCTTCTTTCATTCATCTAAATTTAATGAAAAATGCTATATTTTTAACATTTTACAATAATTTTACAATAAATCATATGTGGTAAGTTATTACTGATTTTAATTTGAAGACGTCACTTAAATTTTTTTTTTTTTTTGAATCAGTATTAGTTAATAGCAACACACCACTTAAGATTACTTGTGAAAATATTATAGTAGCATTTTTCAAATTTAATTTCTTCTTTATTTTATTTTTCCCCTATCTTTTTTTTTTTTTTTTGTCCACATTTTTTTTTCTTTTCTTTTTTCCTCTTTTTTTTCTCCTCCACACCTTTACATTATCTCTATCTTCTCTAGCACTTCATCTGGATCTCTAGGAGCACTTTTCTTTTTTTTTGTTTCTTCTCTAGCAGCACTTTGTCTGGAGATCTATCTTCACTTTTCTTTTTTCTTTTCTTCTCTAGCACTTCGTCTACTCCAAAGCATTCAAGAAGCCCTCTCTCTTTCTTTATCTCTCTCACACACAAAGATCTTCGGCGGATGACAAAGGCTAGAGGACAACCTTTTAAATCGGCGTTTATGCATGCTTGTCGGCGTTTATGCATGCCTGTCCTCTGCTTGTCCTCCTTCCAACACCGCATGTCCTCCTCCCCCACCAAGGCTTAGATGGGTCAGCTTTGCTTTTTTTCTTTTCTTTTTTCTCCCTTTTTTTGTTCTAATTTGATTAGTTTTAAAATTGTGATTTGAGTTTGTATTTTGATTGAGACTGAGTTTAGAGATGTTTGAGAGAAAAAATCAAGAATAGTTTTGTGGTTACCATTGTGATTATTGAGTGAAAATTAAATATTTTAATTCGTAGGGATTATTGAGACTGAATTAATTCTTTTGCTCATGAACAGGGCTCTCTCTTTTCTCTTTTTTCTTTTATTTTTCTAATTTCATTTGGTTTATGAGAAAAATTGTTTTCATGTGTGGATCGTATTCTACGTTTTGTATCCGTTGAGATAAAGAAGAGAGAAAGAGAGTGACGAAGAAAGAGAAAGGGAGGAAAGAGAAAAAAGTCATTTTTTATTCAACCGGGTATTATTTTAAGAGAGGATATTGTTTAGAGGTGCTACAGTAATTGCTAAAGTGACTGTAGCAAATCTATAAAAAAAAAATGGAGATGGAGAGGCTGTGGGAGGGTTTTTTTTTTTTTTTCTTTTTTTCTTTTTGTGTCTTTGTGTGTGTGTGTGCGTGTGTGTGTGTGTGTTTGCTCTCCATAATTGGCTTTAAAGAGCCTATTAGAGATGCTCTTACAATCATGTTTGGGTGATTATGAATATTTATAGACATGCATAATTGGGTAGGATTATTTTCAAGCTTATGTTAGTAAGTTGATTTTCATGATTAAATAAGCACATCCATGCATGTATAACATAAGTATCCCCCATTTTATTATAAATCACTTGATATTTTGTTTTTGAGCCTCCCAATTAGCCTCTCAAGAAACAATTAATAATATATATTTTTTGTGGAAACAATAAAAATTAATATTTAGAATCTTTTAATATATTTCTTTTTTAGGTGGAAGAATTACTGATATCAATGATATCATAAGTCACATTTGTTATGTTGGAATATTTGTGTTCATATTAATGAGAGTGCTGCATATGTAATGAAGTTCTAATAAGTATTACTGCTTACCAAAAAATGAAAATAAAAATAGAGATGTTTATCCTATATTGATTGTGTATATTTAGTATCTATGGTTTATAACTCCAATCTATAATTACAAATGTTAGGACCTTTTGCAATTGTACTCTGATTATGTAATGTATTATAAACTTTGTTTAAAATACTAATATTACCATTTTCGTATCTATTCTAATAAGTATTATTATTTACTAAAAAAAATTTCTATTTTTTTTAACTCTTTTGCTCTCGGCCACACATTTGAATGTGACTCAAGTACAGTGAAGTTTCTCTGTTATATTTCCTTTCACTTTCTTAAGTCTCCCATCTCTCTCTCTCTCTCTCTCTCTCTCTCTCTCTCTGTATGGGAATATTGCGGTCACCTAGACATGGCAAAATGGGTCAGAATTTTCTGACCCGACCCAACCTAAAAAATACTCAACTCGAACCAGATTTTTTTGTCCTGAAGCAAAAACGAGTTGACTTGTGATTTGACTCGTGTTTTTTGCGGGTCAACCTGACCCAACCAGAACCCAAACCATTTTTTTTTAACTCTTTTTTTGGTAAAAAAAAAATAGTAAAATTAAGACAATATTGGTTTAATTATTTATTGTGAGCGTTAAGGAAATAATTGATTCATTTACATAACTGCATGCAAATTAATTGAAAGATAAATTGTTGAGCATTCTGTAATGAGTAAAGATTTTTAGGTATCTAATAGCAAAATACATGCCAAAATAATCTGGTTATAGTAGAGTTAAAAATATAAATTTAAAATTGTAGACATGTGTGAAAAACATTCACAAGTGTGAAAATAGTGAAGCCAAAGTATCAAATTAACATAAATTATGAATGCTTAGACCTATTTTTTAACAATTTATGTCCAAAATAAATGGCTTTTCAAAATAAATTATGATATTTCCTAAAGTGTGTGTGGCTTAACAATGATATGATATTCATAAAAAAGACCATGTATAAATAAGTAAGCAATCAAACTTTAATCTATATCCCAAATTGAAATAGAGTGTCAACCACAATTGATGGTAGATTATAAAATTAATTTCAAGATTGTAAATTTCTTATATGTTTTTATTCTTTGTCAAATGAGTTATCTAATAAGTCATTTGTAATTTTGTTTTATATTTTGGAATGTTGATATTGTGTAGAAATAAAACTTATGTATTTATTTTACTTATCTTTGTGTTATTTTATTTTAGATAGCAGTGTTAGGATTTGTATAATTTTAAAATTATTGAATAAATATTAATAAGTTTAACTGATTTCATTTTTGATATAAGCGGCGAATTCAAAATAATGCATTTTACATCAAGTAATTTATTGCATAACTTTTCAAATGGAAAATACATGTTTTTTTTATAAATAAAAAAAAGTCATGTGAAAAATACGGGTCAACCCAACCTAACCCGTAACCCAATTGATCCGAGCCCATTTTTAACTTGCTAAAAATGACCATTTTAACCCGTTTGACCCGCTACCTAATTAACCCGACCCGACCCGTCCGTTTTTCCATGTCTACCGTCACCAATTCTCATTCGGCTAAGAAATGCTTCCAACTCTTTTTTACTTTCTTTATTCCTTTTCAGCCTTCACATTTTCTCTTTCAGCCTGTAAAGACATTCTTTAGCAAAAGACTTTTGTGGCAGGAAAGGAAAGGCTCAAAAAACACTTTGGCTTATGCATGACTGTAGAAAACAATACTTGTATATCAATCATTTTTCAATCTCTCGTTCTAAATTCATGTTACGGTAGCAACGTGTGAGTAGAAAATATATTATTTTCATATATTATTTAGAAATGCAAAATAAATAAATTAGATTTTGGGGATGCAAAAGGCAAAATGCATTTCTTAGTACATAAGTTGATGGCAATCTTTTAGTTGAGCTTTTTTGACAGAACAGAGTGCTGGACTGGAATACACTTTTTTTTTCATAAGTGAATCTCAGCCACTATAGGTTTTAATTCTCTCAAAAAAATCTCAGCCGCCACGAAGGTTTTTTGTTTTCACTATGAAATGGCAATTTTATCGAAAGAACAATAATTAGGTGGTAATTTTTTTTTTTTTTTTTTAATCTCAATTCTTTGAACCTCACTGTAAACCTGGGATAAAAAGTTAATAAATTATTGTGTTGAAAATATTATTTTTTTTCCTATTTAAATAACTTAATAGATTAAATTTTAAAAAAAAAATTGTGCACAATTTTTTTTTTTAAGTTTTATGTAATAAAATTTTTAAGTTTTAAGTTTTATGTAATAAAATTTGTAATATCTCTATTATTGTTTTTAAACTGAAGTAATATTCCTATTATTACTTATTTATTTATCATGTTAAGTTTATTTCTTTTCACATTAGTTATTTAAAAATTTTTAGTTGTAAAGTGTTTAGTTTTATTACATTTATGATTACCGATTTATTATTACAATTGCTCTTTTTTTTTTTTTTTTAAGAAAAATTACAATTGCTGTTTTAATAATCACAATGTTTATTTTTTTTTACAATGTTAATTAAATAGTATTCTATTCTGACAGGCTACAAACGCGTTGACCCCTTGTGATAACTTAGATTAATTAAATTAGCCCAGTTATTAATTAATCAAATTAGCATGCAATATCACGTTGTAGCACAAACAAATCACCAAACTAAGTAATGCAGCGGAAATTAAATGACACGGTGATTTGTTTACGAATGGGGAAAACCTTACGGCAAAAACCCCACTGGGTGATTTAAGGTCACCACTCCCGAAACTCTACTATTATCACAACAAGCGGTTACAAGCAAGGAATCCCAAGTACCTTACCAACCTACAGTTGAACTCTTATCCCAATACCCAATTGGACTTGTTCTGTAATGACAGTTTCTCATTTCAATGCACGGCTCCCAAGTATGTGACTAACCAGATGCGCGGATCCCAGTACGCGACTTCAAACACCAACTAGAGAGAGAATTGTTAGCTGCAAAGTTCTTCAAATCATCAGAGATGAACTAGGGTACGAACTTTATCTTTCAGATCACAAATTGCATGAACAAGAAGTTCTGAATGAATGTGCAACTTGCATCCTCTTGACGGCCCTCAAAATAATCCTTTTATATGTCTAGGGTTAAGAGAAAAGAAGTCCCAAAGACATACTCACGGTTGGACTTGAAATAGAATTGAAAATCTGTTTTCTTTAATTCTCGACAGATAGAGGTGTCGAGGATCTGTCGAGAAGCTGTCGAGGCTCGGGGCAAAATAGCTTCTTAAAGCTCGATAGATGCATGTGTCGAGGTAGGTGTCGAGCTTTAAAATCTTGCACTTCCTTGCTTGTTTCTTGGACAGACTTTGATGACTTCAACACTGGATCTTGAAACACTGTTTCTTGAGGTGTTAAACACATCCTAAAACACTGTTTCTTGAAACACTGTTTCTTGAGGTGTTAAACACATCCTAAATCTACCCAATTACAAGTAAAGTGCGTTTTGTCTAAGGATAAGCCAATTACATAAAATAGCGACATATGTTCACAAACTTGAACTACATATGTCCTAACATATTCTATGCATTTACTGTTCCAAATCAAATATAATACTCCCTCGTCCCATTTTGATAGACTTGTTTAGAAAATTCAATTTTTTAATTCTTTTTTTTTTTAAATATATATATACATATAAAATTTAATTTGGTGAAAGTTTCTAAAACAACTCTCCTTAATTTAAATATTAGAAAAAGAAGGGTATTTACTTTTTAAATAAAGTGCAAAATATGTTAAGAAATGTATTTATTACCTTTTCAAAGAGGACTTCATAGTTCACATTAGTACATCCCAAAATAGAATAGATGCTAGAAAATTTTTGGACGGGAGTAATATTTTCTTTCAAACTCAGCTATTTATTTTCGGGGGAGGTTTGGGTCCAGTGCTTCCAATGCACTGGACCCAATCGAATGATAACACGTGTGACAATCTTAACAAGTTCAGTACCACTGGATACTAGACCTAATTCGGACTCTTTATTTTCTATCAATACATGTAGCAACAGTAAACAATACATATTGCTACAGAAATATTTAAACACCAAAGAATATTGCAGCACCATGAGTAATGTTACATTACATATACAAACAATTTGACATCTTTTGGAAAAGTCTAGGTTTAGGAACACATAATTTTTACAATTTCTCGTTACAACTGTGACATGACAGACTGTGATTGATGAAGAAAAAAATAGCAGATTCATATGAAAGTGATAGTTAACTATTCACAGTCTACTACTTCTGAGTTGTGATAAAAAAAATTGTAAAATAATTTGTGATCTTACAACTAATTCATCTTTTTCGCATTTGGCAAACTTTCATTAGTTATCATTTTAGTCCATTACTGACATAATTTTTTAACTACTATTAAAATTTTGCCATATCTACCAAATTATTTGGGTCTCAATATTTTACATAAGAAAATGCCAGTGCTACAATAAAATACACAACATCTGCCATATTTTTCCACCACTCACAACATAGCTAGGTACTCTCTCTCTCTCGTTGTTCTGGTTTCACAGTCAGATCTCTTCGTAAAGTGAGTTGTTGAAGGGATAATGTAAAATATATAAAGTGGTTTTTTGTGATGGAAAATGCGTGTATATTTTTAAGAAGGCAATGAGAATGCTACACATTTGAATCTCACTCAAGTCTCAACTACATAAAGTTTCTCAATCACCTTTCACTTCTCACTTCTCATCCTCCATGATAGAGTGAATTAAGAACACTCCCCAGGTCAGAGAGAGAAAAAAAAAGTTTTTTTTTTTTGTCAAGACACATACAACAAGAAAAGTTGGGATTTTCTTTAGGATGGTCATTTGAGTGCAACTATCATGACTACCGCAAAGATTTGAAGTATTCAGACCATAACAAAGGGTTGAAGAGTTGAAGTATTCAAAATGGAGATCCTCTTATATATATGTTCTTGCTTTCACTGGGTTTCTAGAGAGTTATATTATATTTTTCAAATTTATTGCTAAATCAAGTTTTGGGCATAAACTTAGGCTTTGAATTCTCTATTTTATTATGGTGGATTGTTGAATTTGCCTTCTGGATTTTCTCCTCTACACTAGATGGTTTTTCACTAAATTTTGTGCGTTCTTGTGTAATCGATTTTCTTGGTGCTTGCGTGAATTTTGTTAATTTTCTTTAAATTTTCTTTACACATAGATGGAGATTTATCCCAACAAATTTATGGCAGTTGTTTTCTTTGAGAAGTGACTCAAAATTTTTATAATTTTAATCAGACTGCATAAACAAAACCCAGAAATACTTGGTCTTCAAGCTCCTATGTTGCAGCCCTCAAGCCATAAAGTTGAGTCATTGACCAAGTTGTTTTTATTTTTACAGGGTTACCCTCAAACCATGGTTTCTCTAAAAAAGATGCTTACATCATTGACAACATTTTTCTCAACTGCTTTTGTGATTTTAGGAAATGAATTCATACCTCCTGCGGTCCGCTCTCTCTTCTTCATCGTTGTACATTATTTCTTTACGCCTCAATTCACTCTCATCATTGAAGAGACAGCTGGTCTTAGAAACAATCAAATCTATGAAGCTGCCACAACCTACCTACGTACCAAGATGAGTTATTCATCAAAATCAAAACGTATCAAAGTAAGCAAAACCAATAGGCAAGAGAAACTATCCATTGATATTGTAGTGGGTGAAGTGGTAATTGATCACTTTGAAAACATTGAGCTCAAGTGGAGGTTAAATTCAGAAAAAGAAAAGGAAGATTCTGATCCTCATATTTATTTTACGCTTGCCTTTGATAAGATATACGAAAATGATGTGCTAGAGTCTTATTTACCTTATGTAATAGCGATAAAGCTTTATAGCCGTGATTGTGCCCGTGATCGACCTGGTGGTGAATGGGTTTCTATTAATCTAGAACATCCAGTTACATTTGAGAAGTTGGAAATGGACCCGGCGCTGAAGATGAAGGTCAAGGATGATTTGGATAGGTTTGTTAGAAGAAAGGAGTTGTATAAGAAAGTTGGCAAGGTATGGAAGCGAGGGTATTTGCTTTATGGCCCTCCGGGTACCGGTAAATCAAGCTTGATTGCTGCCATGGCTAATTACCTAAAGTTTAATATCTATGATTTGAATCTTTCCGGCGGAAGGTACTCAGATGCAGACTTGAGAAGGACATTGCTTTCAACTTCTGATCGTTCAATACTGGTAATTGAGGATATAGATTGCGGGGCACAGTTGGAAGATCGAGAGCAGGAAAATAACTCTGATACTCCTTTCATTAAGGTTACCATTCTTTATCCTATTGAAATGGACTATAAATTTTTACAAGAAATTTCAATTATAACTCTTTTTAGGAAAAAGTGTTATATATAATTGAAATTTCTTGTAATCATTTGATTTCATCTTGAAAGATTTTGAAGCTTACAAATGGTTAGCAATGGTGGAACTCAACAGGAAAATATGATATGGAGGAAGAGAGAGAGAGAACAGAGAACAATGATCTCAGTGAAGAAAATGTATTAATAAGCTCACCACAATCATACACTGTACACCACTATTTATATACATCATTATAGAATAGCTTAGGCCTAAAACCTTCTAAAGATTCTCTAATAACTGACTCGTAACTACCATAACTAAATCTCAGAATTCAAGAGATGTCAACTCACAAAATAAGCTTTGTAACTCCCTCTGTAACTGCCTGGAAGCCTCTTCATAAGAATAGGGTAAATTTGGATTTAAGTGATGAGCAAAACGTTATCGTTGCACTTAAATGAATACGGCACCGTTTTGTCTTAAAGGGAAGTGACCGTTGTAAATTAGCCATTACACATCTCTTCCTCTTTCTCAAACTTGTTTTTAAATTCTGACTTTGAGCTCCCTTTATCATCCCCCCTCAAAATCAAGGGGTGAGCAGACACCATGATTTTGGATCGAAGAAATAAGAAACGAAAGGTGGAGAGACTCTTGGTGAAGATGTTAGCAAGTTGATCACCTGTGGCAACATATTTAACAAGAAGATCTCTGCGCAAAACTCGTTCACACACAAAGTGGTAATCAACTTCCACATGTTTCGTACGAGCATGAAACACTGGATTGGAAGCTAAAGCTAAAGCAGAAACATTATCGCACTAGAGTTTAGGAGGAGTAGATAGAAAAATACCAAGATCCTTCAAGACTTGACGAAGCCAAGAAAGCTCAACTGCAGTGGTTGCCAAGGCCCTATATTCAGCCTCAGTGGAGGATTGAGACACTGTATCCTACTTCTTAGCACTCCAGGTAATAGGATTGTACTCCAGATAAACCAGATAACCAGTGGTGGAACATCTATCAAAAGGGTCCCCTGCCCAATCAGAGTCAGAGAAGGCAGAAAGTACAAGAGGACCAGGTTGGAGGAAAACACCCAATGAAGAGAGCCATTAAGATACCTCAAGATACGCTTAGCTACAATTAAGTGATGATCAGTGGGAAAAGACATGAACTGGCAGACTTGCTGAACTGCAAAAATTAAATCAGGTCTAGTAAAGGTCAGATAGTGAAGGGAACCCACCAAGCTTCTATACTCTTGAGGATTAGACAGAACAAAACCCTTATTAGGAACCAATCTTACATTAGGAGCACAAGGAGTGCGAGCTGGTTTAGATGATTGCATATTAAACTTGAGAAGGAGATCTTGAGCATACTTGGTTTGATTAATGAACAAACCATGAGAAGTTCTAGAGATCTGGAGGCCAAGAAAATAATGTAGAGGACCTAGGACTTTTCCAGTCATGGAAGAAAGAAACTAAGGACAATTTCCAGTCATTACAATGTCATCAACATAGACCAGGAGATAAACAACCATCTTGCATTGCCTCAGAATGAACAAAGATGAATCAGCCAAAGAAGCCTGAAACCCCATGTGCAATAATTGAGTGGAAAATCTCTCAAACCAAGCCCTTGAAGCTTGCTTGAGACCATAAAGAGATTTCCAGAGTCTACAAACATGATTGGGATACATAGGATCAACATAGCCAGGGGGTTGTACCATATAAACTTCCTCTCTTAAGCGACCATGGAGGAAGGCATTGCTCACATCCACCTGTCTCAATGGCCAATTAAATTGAACAGCAAGAGAGAGGATGATTCTAATAGTAGGTGGCTTAATGACAAGGCTGAAAGTTTTTTCAAAATCAATTCCATATTGTTGATGAAAGCCCTTAGCAACCAATCTTGCTTTGTATCTATGAATACTGCCATCACTGTTGTGTTTGAGCTTAAACACCCATTTACAGCCCACCACATTCTGAGATGGAGATAAAGGAACCAAAGACCAAGTACCTTGTCTCTGAAAAGCTACAAATTCATCATCCATAGTTGTCCTCTATTAAGGAAATTGAACAGCAATCTTGAAGGAAGGAGTTTCAGTGAGTGTATAATCTGGTTGGGGAACTGATTTGGCTTGCTTCTCAGGCTTGACTGTAGACTTAGACAGATCTAATACAACCTGGGTAGCAAGTGCCTTAGTTTTAAAAATTCCATCTTTGGACCTTGTAACCATAGGATAAGTGTTGGTAATAGAAGGAACCTGAAACACAGTAAACACATGTGATGGTGGTGCAGATGGGGACTGACTAGGCAAAGGAAAAGAGGTGGGACTAGAATTAAGGGGAGATTGAGACTGAGCATATGGACCAGTAAGCAGTAGGTAGTTGAAAGTGAGACAACAATGTAAGAGCACATTCAACTATGTGTTTTTGTTTCCTCTCAGTTACTCCATTCTGTTGAGGAGTATGTGCACAAGACAATTGATGTACTATACCATGGGAAGAACAAAATTGTTTAAAAGCTTTTGAAGTGAATTTTCCACCCCTACTAGACCTTCAAATCTTTATCTTGGAATCTAATTGATTCTCAACAGTTTTCTTGAAATGCTTAAAAGCTTCAAAAACATCAGACTTGTATTTTAAAAGGAAAAACCAAGTAAATTTAGAGAATTCATCAACAAAAATCACATAATATTGAAAATCATTTACTGATGTAACAGGTGTTGGACCCCATACATCTAAGTGAACCAGTTCAAGAGGTTTAGAGGCTCGAAAATCAAATTTATTGAAAGGAAGTTGATGCATCTTCCCTTTGAGACAATGTTTACAGTCAGTGATAGAACCACCAATAGGAAAAATACAAGATGCATCATTTGAAGCAAGTGCAACACTAAGCACTTTATTATTGGGATGTCCTAACCTATGATGCCACAGCAGCCAATTATTACGACTATTTACATTCAAAGCAGAAGGGGATTGAAGAGTGTGTGCTGTCTAAGGTGAAGATGTAGAGTTGGAAGGTAGAAGCTTGAAGAAATGCTTGGAGTAGATTGGATAAACTCCATTCTCACTCAAGCCCTTGTAGAGGAGTCTCCCTGTAGGAATATCCTGAATTTTAGGCTCATTAGCATTAAAAAGACAAGAGCAATTGTTATCTGAACAGAATTTGTGGACAGATAGTAAGTTCATTGCAATTCTAGGCGCGTGTAAGACATTCCTAAGCATGAAATTATGATATTTGGTATGAAGTGTATTGTTACCTATATGATTGATGGGAAGTGTCTGACCATTACCCACAGTGGCTTGGTCAGGTCCTTTGTATTGTGACTGGATTGCAAGGTTATTTAGATTGGTAGTTAAATGATCAAAAGTGCCTGAGTTTGCAAGCCAAGGGTCGTGATTGTTGGTAATGAGTGTGTTAGAAGCACTAGCCATAGCAGCAAGCTTAGTAGGTGGATTTTTGCCTTGATATGCAAAATCCATGCGATGATAACAATCTAAGGCTTGATGTCCTGATTTGCCACAAATCTGACATGATGGATGATCAACCTTGTAATTTTGAGAAGAATTTTGATGTTGCATATTCTGAGAGAAGTTCTGATGTTGGAAAGGTTGAGGAGTGAAATTATGTGAACCTTGAGGAGAGAAATGCTGGCCACCATTGTGATTGTACCTACGTCCTCCTCTTCCTCTATTAAAGCTGTTTCTACCCCTTCCTCTACCTGAACCATGATTCTGACCTTAAGTCTGCGAGTTGCTGCCAAGTTTACTACCAGAGGCAAACATAGCAAAAGAATGTGTGATTGATTCTGAATTATCAATCATTGCCTACTCTTCACTTTGAAGCATAATTGCAAGTTGCTCAAAAGAAATTGGATCACTCCTAGTTCGAATTTGTTGGGACATATTTTTATGTAATTAGCATATCCTTTGACAAAACGCACTTTACTTGTATTTGGGTAAATCTAAGTAGGTTCAAGATGATCATTACAAGTGGTTAAATTGAAGACATGAAGATTACTCAAGAACTGCTCAAGAAAAAGTGCAAACTGCAGGTCTCGATACCTCCTCGACAGAAGCTCGATCTGTCGAGATTCATTAAAGCTCGACAGATGTCCCGATCGATCGAGCTTACGGGTTTCAGATTATAGCCAGCAACGTTTTTATTCTAAAATGCTAATTGTTTATGGGTTTGTATAATTCTTATTGGACTAGGAAAACCCAAGGTTTGTGTAAACCTATTTGGAATAGGAGAGCCCATTAAGCTCCTGTTTAAAGGAGGTGGAAAAAGAAAAACCTAACCCTAGAGAGCTTCATAAGGTTTTCTTTTTGAAACCCTAACCTCCTCCTACAGAAGAAAGAATTCTTGCTGCGTTTCTTGTACGCCTTAGGGTTTTGTAACCAAGCAAAATCTCTTGCACCAACATTGAAGATCTTATTGGTGTTTCTATGTGAAGCTGCTGCAAATCAACTACAACAATCAAAGGGTTGCTGTGGAGTTAGTCACGTATTGGGATTCGTGCAAAGGAGTAAGACGCGTACTGGGATCCGCGCATCACATTGGTTAGTCACGTACTTGGGAGCCGTGCATTGAACTGGAGAAATTGTCACTACAGAACAAGTCCAATTGGGTATTGGGGTAAGAGTTCAACTGTAGGTTGGTGAGGTACTGGGATTCCTTACTTGTAACTGCTTGTTGTGATAATAGTGGAGTTTCGGGAGTGGTGACCTTAAATCACCCGGTGGGGTTTTTGCCTTAGGGTTTTCCCCATTCGTGAACAAATCACCGTGTTATTTATTTTCCGCTGCATATCTTAGTTTGGTGATTTGTTTGTGCTGCCACGTGATATTATCTGTTAATTTGATTAATTAATAACTGGGCTAATTTAATTAATCTAAGTTATCACAAGGGGTCAACGCATTTGTGGCCTGTCAGAATTGCAGTGCAAAAATGTGCAAATTCTTTAGGAAGTCCTCTAAGCACTATGCAAATCAGTTCTTCATTATCCACAATGACTCCTTCAGCAAGGATTTTGTCTCGAGCAATCTTAATTCTTTGAAGAAAGTTATTCACTGAGTCACTTCCTTTCTTGAGACTTTGAAGCTCAAGCTTAAGATTCAAGATATTAACTCTTGAAGTTGAAGTGAATCTTTGTTCTAGAGTATTCCATACCTCTCTTGAACTAGTAACACCAACAACAAGTGAGAAAACTTGTGGTGTGAGGGTTGAATTGATCAAGGAAAGCAAAGCTTTATCCTTGATTCTCCAAGACTGAAACTCAGGGTTTGTAACAGAAGTAGGATTTCCTACTTTGTCAAGAATGAAAGGAGATGGTATTGAAGCTAAACCATCTATGTGCTCGATCAATGAATAAGCTTCCAGTATAGTGATCAACTGGTGCTTTCCGGGAATGTAGTTAGTGTAATCTAATTTGATTGACATGAGGTTTGACATGTTTAAGAGTAGCAATAATAGAGATTGAGTGGGAGTGGTGTGTGTGGGAATTGCTTGAACCTGGAGTGGTGTGTGTAGATTGAGATGTATCAGTTTGTGAAGTCGAAGCCATGGATCAAGGGCTCTAATACCATGAAAGATTTTGAAGCTTACAAATGGTTAACAGCGGCGGAACCTAACAGGAAAATATGATATGGAGGAAGAGAGAGAGAGAATAAAGAACAATGATCTCAGTGAAGAAAATGTATTAATAAGCTCACCACAATCATACACTGTACACCACTATTTATATACATCATTACAGAATAGCTTAGGCCTAAAACCTTCTAAAGATTCTCTAATAACAGACTTGTAACTATCATAACTAAATCCCGGAATTCAAGGGATGACAACTCACAGAATAAGCTCTATAACTCCCTCAGTAACTGCCTGGAAGCCTCTTCATAAGAATAGGGTAAGTCTGGATTTAAGTGATGAGCAAAACGTCACCGTTGCACTTAAATGAATACGGCACCGTTTTGTCTTAAAGGGAAGTGACCGTTGTAAATTAGCCATTACACGTCCCTTCCTCTTTCTTAGACTCGTTTTTAAATTCTGACTTTGAGCTTCCTTTATCACATCTAACAATATTTACTTTCATTTTTGTTTAGTTCACACTATCGGGTTTATTGAACATCATAGATGGATTATGGTCAAGCTGTGAAGATAAGCGAATTATTGTGTTCACGACCAATCATAAGGAGAAGCTTGATCCAGCTTTGTTGCGCCCAGGCCGCATGGACGTGCACGTGCACATGTCGTATTGCACCATGGATGGGTTCAAGGTGTTGGCTACTAATTATCTTAATATCGAAGGTGACCACCAACTCTATAGAGAGATTGACGGATTGTTGAAGAATGTAGAGGTTACCCCAGCTGAAATTGCAGAGGAACTTTTGAAGAAAGATGATCCTGATGTTTCTCTTAGTCTTAGAGGAATTGTCGAGTTTCTCGAGGAAAAAAGACTTGCGAATGCAATAAGCATGTGATGGGTTTGTGGAGGATATCATGTATGGGTGGGTATGGCTATGTTTTTTTTTGATAGGCTGGTGGTATGGCTATGTATGAATTATTATGCTTCTCTTAATATGTGTTGTTAATCGCTCTCTGTTAGCTACTATTGTAAGTTTGTAACCCGTGACTCAATGTAGTCTCTTTTCATGTGCTAATAAATTGACCTTTGGGTCTGGTTCCTTAAAATAAATAAAAAATAAAAATAAAAATCTCTTTGAGATGAATATATACATGTATGTTCAAATTGGATGAATATGCTTAAGAGCGTATGATGAACATGCATGATACATTGGATGGGTATATTTCGATGTCGAGATTTATTATATCTGATACATGTGAACTTAATTTTAATTCACTACCATTAATTATTTACTTAGCATGAGTTTATTTTTTTTGTGATTTTTCACAATGTACGTATGGGTTTACTTTACATGCTAACTTTCAGGTTATAGTGTAAAATTCCATTACAAAAGAACAAAGCTTGATTTGAAAGCATTTCCAAAATAATTTTCAACTTGCTTTATGAAAATACTCTCAGAGAGTGAGTTGCTTTTAAAAAAACACATGAAATAGTGGCGGCTCCAGAAATTTTGTTTAGAGGGTCATTAAAAAATTTTAATAAAAAAAAAAACTTGAATATATTGAATTACCGACAAAAAAAAAAAAATTAATGCATGAAGTTTCACAATTTCCTTTTACAAGTATTCAAATTTTGAATTGTTATATGATAGTTCATTGTGAGTATTTATTGCCAATGTGGATAGCTATGAGCCTATAATCATTTTACTTCGTTTAGTTTATCTAGAATTTTTATTTTTATGCAATTTTTATTATCTATTTGTAATTGTTTTTATAAAAATATTTTAAACTAAATGATTAAACTAAACTCATTGGTTTTGTATTAATTATTGATGCACAAAACCACACCCATTCATACATAAAAGTATACACTAGTGTTTACTTAATCAATCAAATGCTTAGACAATCACTAACTTTCAATTTTTTTTTCTTTAATTTTACTAACTTTATAACAGAAAGTTATTATAACATGATAACAATACACAAACATATAACAAACTATCTTTATTTCTTAATTATTAAATTATATAAATTTATATTATATTTATATTGTACACACAAACATCCACACACATCATAATTCACACAAATAATATTATAACAAAAAGTAATGCACACAATCAATATTAAACATACTAACACACATAATATAAATTTATAAAAAATAGTGATACTTATAATTTACAAACACTTACTTTTTATTCTTAGAGTTAGAAATACTTATAATAAGAGTGCAAAATTTAAATCAGGTATGTACAAATATTTTTAAGAAAAAAATTATAGTATTAAACTAAAAGAAAATATTATATATTTTTTTTTGAGAACCCCTGTTCAACAAAACTAACCCTGATTTGGGATTCAACAAAACCAAGACGCTTCTGGGTAAGCAAAGAAGATAGGCAAAAGGAATCAATCATTGATGTCGTAAGGGATGTACTGGTTACTGATAACTTCAGAGAAATTACACTCAAATGGAAGTTACGTACAGAAAAAGAAGAGGGTTTCAATATTATAAAGAAATATTTTGAGCTTTCCTTTGATAGGGGATACGAAATGGTTGAGCTAGAGTCTTATTTAGCTGGTATAGTAAATCGTTTTTGAGGAAATTCAAGACAAAGAAAATGTGGTGAAGATTTATACCTGTAATGAAAAAGTTCGTCGTTCTGTCAATCGTGAATATGATCATGATCGTAATGTACATTGGGCCTGGGGTTATGTTAATCTGGAACATCCAGCTACGGTTGAGAAGTTGATTTGGACAGGTTTCTTGAAGGGAAGGATTTATATGAGAAAGTTGGCAAGACATGGAAGCGGTATTTGCTTTATGGCCCACCGGGTACCGGTAAATCAAGCTTGATTGCTGCCATGGCTAATTACCTCAAGTTTAATATCTATGAATTGAACCTTTCCGGTATGTTTTCAAATGAAGACTTGAGAAGTATATTGCTCTCAACAACTAATCGCTCAATACTGGTAATCGAGGATATAGATTGCGGTACAAACTTCAATGTCAAAAAGAAAAAGAAATAGTCGGTTAGCATTCTTTACTCATGAAATTTAGTTGCAATTACTACAATATATATAGAGTCAACTGTTATACACTTCAGACGGTTGGATGTATATTGCGTCTGACATTTGATGCTTACTAGATTGAAATGGACTATAAATGAGTACAATAATTCTCAATATAAACTGTACGGGCGTCATCCTGCTGGGCCATCCACTCGCGGGCCCACAATGGTAGTTACCTGCACGGCCACGCCCAGGCCCATTTACCCCTAGGCCCACAAGAACGAGGGTCCTCTCAACAGCCCCGGCCCCGGTCATCCTAAGGGGCCTTACCCCAGACCGGCCTGGCATATGTCAAAAATCCCAAAGGTCAAAAGCGAAGCCGTCCGAGGTATGGTCGGTAAAGGCGAACCGCACATCATCCTCTCGTTATGCTCGGTTTTCCGACCATTAACCTAGGTTGCCATGCCGGGCCATGCCATTCTTCTCGAAAGGTTTTCTGCCGGGAAGCATACGCGACCATGGAATCAAGTTCCGATGCCACCATAGTCCTCTTTACACTCATAATTACCCACCACTTAGAGAGGATGGCATTGGACCTCTCCATCCACTATACTAGAAAAGGCCGCAGCAACCCATCAAACCATGGCTATAAATAGAGGAGGGGATATCAGAAGGAAGGAGGAGAAAAGAGGGGGAGAAAAAAGAGGGAGAGAAAAAGAGAAGAGAGGAGATAAGAAGGAGGAGGAAAAGGAAGACAGGAGCATTAGAGTGACCTTGCGGAGAATCATCCCACTGCAGGAAATGCAAAAAGCTCACTCTACAAATAAATTGTGAGCCCAATTCATCCTAGGCCCACGCGCTGTTCTTGGGCCCGCACATAAACTATTTTTTCAATACGAAAAATTGTTATAATGATTCTAAGTGTGTGAACCTCTTTTTGTTAGACACGGCTATAATTTTGATGAGATATTTAGTTCAATGAGTAATTATTTTTTATCCTGCTAGAAGATATTTCCTACTATTGGACGCATGTATTGCTGGGTTTGAGTCTGAGAATCGAATTAGAATATTTCAACAGAAAAATAGAATAGGAATGGGAATAATAATTGCATACCAGTCATATCTCTTAAACCCCCTGGAAGTCAAGAGTTTTGTGTATTGATTATAACTTAATATACGTATGCTATGCACCATTTCAACAACCATTACCATTATCACACTAGCTGATGCAAATGACAATATCTAATTATTTCATCTAATGGTATTTAGCTACTTTTTCAGTTCACACTAGCAGGTTTATTGAACATGATAGATGGATTATGGTCAAGCAGTGGAGATGAGCGAATTATTGTGTTCACCACCAATCATAAGGACAGGCTTGATCATGTGTTGTTGAGGCCAGGCCGCATGGATGTGCATGTGCACATGTCATATTGCACCATGGATGGGTTAAAGATTTTAGCTTCTAATTATCTTGATTTCAATTGTGACCACGAACTCTATGGTCATATTGAAGGATTGTTGGGGAATGTAGAGGTCACCCCAGCTAAAATTGCAGAGGTACTTTTAAAGAAGGGTGGTACTGATGTTGTTCTTGGAAGACTGGCGAATTTCTTGAGCAAAAGACACTTCAGAAAGCAAAGGCTGCAGAGTTGAAGGAACTTTTGAAGAGTGATGATGATGCAGATGTTGATGTTGAAGGATTTATGAAATTTCTTGAGCAGAAAAAAATTTTGAATGCAAAGGCTGCAGAGGCAGAGAAACTTTTGAAGAGTGATCATACTGATGATAATGTTGAAGTACTGTTGAACTTTTCAAGAAAAAAAAAAAAAACTTGAGGATGCAATGGCTGCAGAGGCAAAGTGTACAGATCCAAACGAATCTTAACTGATGGATAATTTCAAAAGAGATGGTTCGTGCTCTCAAGGAATTAGTAATGTTCCCAAGCCATTCTAGCTCTTGTCAAATCTCATTTAAGTTTTTCCTCTGGGTGACCATCAGTGAATCCCTGCTGGTGGTGATCCTTATTTGTTCCTCCCCTCATTTCTGAGTTTTTCTTCTCTTTGTGATATAATATGCATCGTGTCAATGTGTGGGTTTGCACTGCTGTGAATCTGGTTATGTACTTGTGTGTGAGATGTTGGTGATTTAGAAAAGAATTACATGTTTGTTGAAGGGATATTTTGCATTACGCTTTTTTTGTGTGCTGCTATTTTCTTCTGATCACTTACTTTTATTGCTGGTAACGTTGACTCTCACTCTTTTTATGTGTAACGGCCCTCCCTTCTCTTATTTAGTTACAGGCCTGCCTCCTTTGAATGTTCATAATTAATTAGTATTTAGTCATTTAATGCTGAGAGTTTGTTTAGACCCTTTAACCAGATTGTTTAACCTAATTTATTAACCAAGTGATTACTTAAATTAATTTACAGATCTAGGTTAAACACAAATAATTATATCATGCAAAGCTGCGGAAAAAGTAAATAATACCACAATATGATTACTCAGGAAAACCAATGAAACTAACCCGTTTCAAAGTAAAAAACTTAGAAAGATTTAACTTAGCTATCTTCAAGGTAAACCAAATTCACTATAAAAAAATTGAAGTTTTTACAAAATATTTAACCATAAATCTAATGTTATCTCATGTAGTAACTTACTGACACGATCATGTACAAGCTCCGAATCCACGGACTCCTTCTCTTCTTAGATTTACAGGAACACAAGCACACCCTTGCTTGTGACTTTGAGACTCCACTTAAAGGTTTCAGATCACATTTTCTTGTTGATCTTGATGTAGCAACTATTTGTACCAATCCTTGATTGAAGTTTAAGCTCTGGTAGAATCTTGTGTAATTAGAAGGTACAGAATCTCTCAAAGAGAAACACACAAGTCTTCTTCAGCTCTTTTAAAACATAATTAGGGTTTTCCTTTTACATGTAGAGAAGTTTAAGTGAGACCCTAAACGTTTACACGGGCTTGGACCTCTTAAAAAATCTACAAAAAATAACTATGTCTGCAATTATCGATCGGTCGGATCTAAGTCTCGATCAATCGAGAAAGGTAGAACATGACTTCTCCTTTTCTGCAATCAGCTGGATTTCAAATCTTCAAACACACTTATTTAAGCATTGCCTAAACACTTAGACTAGACATGTTTTGCTTTCGGTTTGCCAAAACAACACAAACATGATTCTAAACATTTAATCTAAATCTTTAGAACCTAACAAATGCTTTGGTGAGGAAGCATATAAAAGTGTTTGGAGGTTATTTTCTGTTCTTTGAACAAAACTATATGCAAGTCAAGATGTATATCAGTGTTACTTATTTGATAACAGTACCGTGAGAGAATAGGAACTGGTCGCATAATATGTTGTGATATGAGTCTCACGCTTTCACTTCACCCTTCTTTTGTCTTTTATTTGTTTGATGATCCTGAAGTTGAAAAAAAAATGGTGGTTTTTTGTAATATATAATAAATTAATTTCTTTTATGTTTACACTAGCATTACTCAAATATGTAAAGATTGATTAGAAATCAAATTCTTTTTGTCTGTAGACTTTACAGTATCAATGGATGTCATGTCAAAAAAGGCACCACATGCCACGTATTTTTCAATGTTCCATTTAGATTATAGTTTTTGGAAGTGCACTTCACTAATGAAATTTGTACCTTTTATAACCACTGATGCCAATGGGCTACTCAAATTCAACATGGACTGCACTCCTAGAGCTCATATATGCCTCTCCTGTTGCCATGCTCGATCAACGTATGTTGAAATTGATTTTCACTTTAGTTTGAGTTATAATAGCCAATAAATCTCTTATAATCTTTTTTGTTTTCTTCTTTCTTGGGTTCAGTTGGGATCAATTAGCAAACATTTTTTTCCAAGTGCTTATCTTTGTCTAGATTTGTTCTTTTACAAACCAAGATCAATGTTGTTCCAATACAATTGGCTTGAAGAAAAATGACTATTAAATAATGCAAAATAATAAGAAATTGCAACCATGATAGCTCTTGTGGTCACTATTGGTTTTGTATAGACTAGATGCCTAGAATAGATATAGATGTTGCTATAGTATTTGTTAAAATTCTTGAGACAATGAATGCAATAGTGTTTTGAAAAGAAAGGTGAATGATCTCCAAAGTACATTAGAGTGGAGAATGTATTAATTTATATGTAAATATTCATAAAAAAAAAAATGAGGTTAATTATATGTAATACAAAGTTGTATAGATTTGTAGCAAAACTAAATATAGATTTTGCCTTCAAGTCTGTTAAACTGACAAAGGTTAGAATCCTTCACATATAGTTTTTCCATTGTTTTGAATTCTCTAAAAAAAAATATTTTCTTTATTTTTATTACCTACTCTTGTTTTCTCTTTTGGTTTATTCTTGCTAAGCTAATTAGGCTCTTATTGAAATTTGATCAACTTTAAACTCATATTTCATGTTAATTAGAATTTAGAGATGCGTGTTTAAAAAGAATAGATGGGATTCTAGAATGATGTTTAGGTAAAGTTTTGAAAATCCTTTATTTTTTTATGATGGCATAATAACGTTTTGGGTCAAACTATGGTGGATAGGATGTTTAATCCTAAAGAGTCACAATTATCAGACCTTGCAAGTATCAAACTGGCCTAAGCTCAACTTTTGGCCTTTTTCTAAAAGTCTTTCTACGTATTTAGATTCATCTAAATTAATTTGTCTTTAATGCAGTCATATATTTGTTTTATCTCTATTACTATAAATATATGTGATTTTAAATTTACGGTTTTGTTAACAAGAGTAGGCCAGCAGCTGTTAATGAACCAGCTTTGGGCCCCACATGCATAGAAAATTGGTGGAAGTTCACTTTTCAAATGCAATTTATTTTTGCCATGAAGCGTTTCTCTAATAAATATATGACAAAAATGCCCCTTTAACACACATTTAACTCATTTCCCTCCATTTCACTTTTTATTTCCCATCCAATTTCACTTTATCAATATTTTACTCATCATCTCCTTTCACTTTACCAATATCAAACTCACTTTCTTTCACTTTACCATTATCAAGCCCACTTAAAAAAAAAAAATTTTAAAAATTAAAAAAAAAATGAAGAAGAAGAAGAAGAAGAAGAAGAAGAAGAAGAAGAGATGAAGAAAAATTCAAATGTTCAATGAACAATTAAGCAATTATTTTGCAAGGTACAATAATTTTTTTTTATGAAATTCATATTTATTTTTTTAAATATATTTGAATATGAGGTTAATCTTTATGTTTAATACATGTTGTATATTATAGCACCGATAGATGGGAATTTAGTTGTAAGTGAGACTCATCAAGTTGTTAAAAGAAATTGTTGTGTAGTCTTGAAAGTTCTATCTGTTAAAAAAAAAAAAAAAAAAAGTTCTAGACCAATATTATAAGTACAACAAAACATGAAATTCCAAGTACTATATAACCCAAGTAAAATATAAGAATATGTACTCAGAAATTTAAAATATACACAGCCTTACCTCTTGGCATGACTCTGTCCACAAATAATATAAAAGACTCCACAAAAAATGTTAATATGCAGAATTGTTTAACATGAAATTCATTGTGCCTATGAAGTAGGAAAATGCTTAGGACAAATAATTTCTTGAAATGCTTGCTCAAACTAGGTAAAGTAGAGCACTTGTAATTCATATGCAAAAGAAAACAAAAGGTGGCGGAGCTTTGGTAAAAGATATATGTGGAAATTATTTTTGTTCTTTCATATTAACATGGAAAAACTAAGGGCATAAACAAATATTGTAGGTGATAAAATCTAAGAAAAATGGGAAGAATTGTAAATGCGGTGCTATGAAATTATGTTGTTCTTCTTATTTTTATGCTAGAGCACATGGCATCTAGTCATTATCTTATTTTATTTGTATCATTTGTTTTCATTTATCCTAAAATATGATGTGGATTGTTTTAATCTTGTTTTAATATAGCACCAATGGATGAGAATTTAGTTATAAGTGACACTCATCAAGTTGGTAAAAGGAATTTTTTTTAACTTAAATGAATTACTTCAATAATGAACTTTTATTTTATTTTATTTATATCATTTTTTATTTATCCTAAAATATGATATTGAATATTGATTGTTTTAATCTTGTTTTAATGTCACACAAATAGATGACAATTTAGTTGCAAGTGAGACTCATCAACTTGTTCCAATGAATTACTTTGACTTAAATGAGCTACCACAAGAAGGTATTGTCATTTTTATTTATTTGTAATCCATATTTCATTTAACGTATAACATGATATTGATTTTTTTTTTTTTAATTCTTGTTTTAATATAGCACAAATTGATGATGATGTAATTGCAAGTGAGATTCATGGAAGAGTTTCAAGGAATTGTGTTGAGTTAAATGCGTTTCCGAATGATGGAAAAAATAATAACGCATGTGGAGGGGAAATAATTGATTAGAATGAATGTCTAATAGATGAAATGGTGGTTATTGAAGAGTATGAGGATATAAATTCAATAGAAAATGAATATGAGCCTTTTGTTGGTCAATGTTTTCTTAGTGAAGAAGAAACTTTCATTTTATATAAAAATTATGCGAATCGAAATGGTTCTACAATTTGAAAAGGTTGTTCAGAGGAAAAAAAAAAATGGAGAAATAGGAAGATATAACTTCTTTTGTCATCGGGAAGGTAGACAACCACTAAAAATGGTGGATCCATCTAAGAAGCAACATAATAGGAAGTCTTTAAAATGTGGATGCAAAGTTCGTCTAACTATTGTATTGCAAAAGTCAATAGACATTTTTTCAAAAGAATGACATGTCACTATTTTTACTGTAGATCACAATCATGAATTGTTGTCCCCTTTCAAGAGTGCAATTTCTTTTTGAGAAATCAAATTTCCTCTCAAGATGAGAAGATGAAAAGCTTGGAACAAGAGTTAGTTGAATCTAAAGCTAAAATTAAAATTTTGACCAGTACTAAGCCTACTGTTGATAATAGAAGTGTTTCTGTTTCTCTTAAGCCTAAAGCTGAGAAAGTTTATATCCCTCCTTTCAAGAGAAATAATGAAGAAAATGTTTATTTTGCTACGTTGGACAAAGGTAAAAGTTCTGATGTAGACGGTGAAGTTTCTAAACTTATGTCTAAACCTACTGTTGGAGAGCATAAGAATTTTGTTTTTGTGCCTACTTGTCACCTTTGTGGTATTGTTGGTTATATTAGATCAAATTGTTCTTTGTTGAGGCAAAAACCAAAATTTCAGACTAGATTTGCTGCTAAGAATACTGATGTTCCTAAATTTGTTCATGTTTGTCACTTTTGTGGCGTCTTCGGTCACATTCGTCCTAATTGTCATAAATTGAAATTTAAAAATTCTGCATTTTAATCTAGAATATGTGATGATATTTCTCCTGCCATTAGTCAAAATAAATTGTTTCATATGCTTTTGAAAAATTTAAGCTTGTTGGCTTGTGAAAGGCAATTGCAGGATTTTAGTCTTTCTCAGAAGATTGGTGTAACCCCTCAAATACACTCTGCTTCACATGGATTTTCACCTACAAAGCCAAGGACTCGTGCTATATGGGGGAGAAAAGATTCTCTTAGGTGAGTGTTGCTTACTTTTTTCTAATTTAATTCTTTCAATTGTTTGTGGACATGTTTTGTTTTTGTTTTTGGTTGTTTTGTTCTCTTAGGTTGTTTTGATTATTCAAAAATCCAAAAACATTGAAAAATTTCAAAAAGACAAAAATATTTTATTTTGAGTCTTGTTTTATTTTTCTAGAGGATTAAATAAAATATGATATCTCTCTCTTGATTTAGAACATGCTTGAGAATGTGGAGAAACTTGAATAGTATGTGTCATATAAGTGCTAAGCTATTTTTTATTTTGTGTGAATATGTACTTGTTAGTACATGTACTCAAGGGTTAATTAAGAAATTGATATTTCTTGTTTGTGTACCCTCTATAGCTTAGTTAAGCATTGTCATGCATTGCATTTGCATTTTTAATCATTTAGCGTAATGTGTGTGCTTTTAGTTTTGGTCATATTTTTTTTTTTAAACCAAAAAGATTTTTATTTCTATTGTACTACACATCATGGATATGAAATTGAGCTTGGCCAATTTATCTTTACATAACATATTTATGTATCTTGTTTAGCTTGGATGAGCTTATTTTATTGAGATTTACTAGTTTTAGCTTTGTAGTGCATGTTGTGTGTGGAATATGTTTATAGTTTTTGACCACTTTGACTTGATCTTGAAGTCACATGCCTTTGATTTTCGGACTTGATCTTAATGAGAAAGGCATATATAACCATCTCACTACTGTTTACTAGCTAATCATGAACACCTTAGTACATATCATAAGATTTTGTGCTCAAGAAAGTGTAGCACATGCACAAAAGGAACATAAGGTGTAGCCTCGGATTAATGTTAAAATTGGTGTGTACATTATTGGGCTATAAATAATTCACAATGAAATAAAACTGGTGTGTACTTTATCCTGGCTATATTTAGTAATTTTCTGATCAAATAAAATTTGTGTGTACATTATGAGGCAAATCAAAAAACTTACATGATTGCAAGATTTTATTGTAGGACATATGAGAGTTATATGATGTAACTCTTTAGGTGATAGTCTCTTTCAAAATTAGGTGATAGTCTCTTTCAAAATTATGTGATAAATTTTGTAAAAATTGTGCTTGATTACTATTCACATATCACCTCACATGTATCTCAAGCTTTTGCTAGTTGCACACACTACACAAGTTACTCTTTGTTAAACTAGGTACATGTTATTGTGTGTGATTTTGTTGTGGTCATCCAAGATTAGGTTTTCTATGGTGTTTGATGCAAAATATGATTGAGTTTGGAAATCTTTGTTTTGAAGTTCTGGTTTGAAAACTCATGTTTTTGAAAAACTTTTAATCTCATACTCATGCATTTCATTCATGAAACACTATACTTTGAGGAGTTTTTGCATTAAACTGCTATGTTTTTCAAAAATTTGATTTTTCTAGATTTTCGATCGATCGAATCTATCTCTCGACCAATCAAAAATGCGTTAAAATTTTTGGTTAGGTTCTGCCTCACTCGATTGGTATTCAATCAATGCCCGATCGATCGAAACTAAAAAATTTTCAGTTTCTAAGTTTTTGACCAAATGTTTTTCATGCATCAATTGTGTTTAGGATTCACATGCATTGCACTATTTTTTTGTATCCATCTTGCAGTTTTGCAGTCATATCTCTCATTGTTTTCACACATAACTTGCATACACTTTGCAAAATTGGGTACTCAACTTGATTTAAAAATTGATTGATTAATTTTTGAGTCCTTTGTACTTTCTAGTATATGCTATTTTTATGTGTGAACTAAAGACAATATTTTTCTTGAAAGATATGATGGATAATCAATGTGCAAATATTTTATCTACTCATGCAACTGTTTATGGGTCACATAGCGTCAAGTTTGCATTTATTGAAAAAGAGAATATTTTTCTTCATATGTATCCTCAACTTAATTTTTAAGTTTGGTTTGTGTCTTTTTATTTTTCTCCACCTCCTAAACTATCCCCAAAACTGTTTTTCCCAAAATTTGTTTTGTTTTTGCTATTTTTATTGGGGGAGAAAAGTTTTTTTTAAACCTTTGCTCTTCATAGGGGGAGTTTTCTCTATTCTCTATAGAGCTAGATTCTTTTGTTTCCTTGATTCTCTATTGTCTCTTGACTTTTGTTGCGTATGTTTTCTGTTTACTCATTGTTTGAGTTGTCTTTGTCAACACGTGACAAAAAGGGGGAGAAATAGATGAAATGTGGGAATCCTGTTTAAAAAAGTTTTAAAATGTTTTGTTGAAGGGGAGATAAATTATTTTTTAAAAGCGGGAGAATATAAAAACTTTTTTATGCATCTAACTTAGGGGGAGAGCTAGAATTTACTTTTGTTTTTATATTGTGTTTTATAGTATTGTTTATATGTATTTCTTTCCACACATGTGTTTATGTGTTTGTTAAGTGTTTTCAAGAAAGACAGGTACATTCTGATCAAGACCTTCTACCTTCTTCTTGCAACTACTAGGTTAGGAGTCTTAGATTGGGATTTGTGATGTAATTGGGCATTTTATTGTATTGGGTTGTTCTTGTATTTGAGCATTTCATTTTGTATGTAAGTTTTGTCATAAAATTGCCAAAGGGGGAGATTGTTAAGTTCTAAAAGTTTAGAACAATTGGCAAATTGTGAACACATAAGAACATACAAACTGCAGAAAGAAAATTTCAGAATCTGCCTAGTTCGACTGATCGAGAAACAGGCTCGATCGATCGAAAGTTGTATCTGTAGAATTTTAATTAAGTCCAAACAACAGTTCAAGTTCATTAAGGATTAGGGTTTCAGATCTATTTCTTCTAGTATATAAAGGAAGCCCTAAGCACGTTTTTATAAGGTTTCTTAGAGAGAAAAGAATGTGCCTCTTTTGTATTTAGGGTTTTGTTCCTAAAAAGCTTTCTCATATCTTTTACTAGCGTGATTACTTGAAAAATCTCAAGATCCGGAGTTGTAGAAGTTGCTGCCTTCTCTAGTCATCAAAGGTGCTGATGATCTAAACCTTCAAGGGTGGTCTTGGAGTCACAAACAAGAGAGTTTGTGTTGCTAAACCTTTGAGTGGGATCTCAAAGTCACAAATGTGGGTGTTTGTGTTTTGCAAAGGCCAAGGAAAGAAGTAGTCCGTGAACTCGGAGCTATCATAGGGTCGTGGTAGTAAGTTTTCTATTCGAGGTAGCAATAGGATGTTAGTGGTCTAAGTCGCTATTGTGTAAATTTCAATTCTTTCATAGTGGTTTTGCTATTTTATCTTGAGGATAGTTAGGTTAAATCCTCTCCAGGTTTTTTACCGGTTTGATTTTCCTGGGTCATTATATCATTGTGTTCTTTATATTTCTGCTGTTTTGCATGATATGATTGTTTTTTTTTTTAACCTAGATCTGAGTAATAAATCTAAGTATTCACTTGGTTAATTAATTATGTTAAATAATCTAGTTTTACCGGGGGTCTAAAAACGTACATAAATAAACAGATTGATAACTAACGTATTGTTGTCCACTTTCCAACAGATTGTTAGACATTGTTATCAACTTCCTTACAACAATTACTTAAGACTCTTTTTTGTGGTCTCTTTATCACTTTTTCCCTACATTTTTAAAAATACATTTGAATGTCCTTTTGATCCATAATGTTCACCTAGGCTTTTTGCAAGAAACGTTGCTGTATAAAATTGGTAGGCAAAGACAGCCTTACTATTCCTCTATTTATCTTATATTTTTAATTAGATTTTGTTGATCAATGTGTGTGCATTTTTGTTGGCTTTGCTTTGCTAAAAAAATGCCAGTTCTTAGCAAAAAAAGAAAAGAAAAGTGTAGTTCTCTTTGGTTCAAGTTTTATATATATATATATATATATATATCTATTTTGTGGCTTTACAATTTATATTTCAATCTATGAGATACAAAATTTAATTGTTCTATGAAATGAATGGATGTACTACACTACCTGGATTAATTTTAATGTAAATTATTGTATTGATATGTCAAGTTGGTGGTATTTTAAATATGTAGAATGTTCCCACGCATTGTGCGAGTTAAATGCTAGTTTGTATAATGTGAGACCAAAAAGAAAAAAAACTAAAATCTAGAGTGCTTGCTTAGAGGCACTTCTATTTTTTTGGGTAAAGGTTAATAATTTGCGTCTATTATAATTTAAAAATATGTGTTCTTTTTTAAAACAAATAAAAAGGATAAACTTTAGAAATAAACAGTAACTGTAATTTCTTTTTTGAACGTAAAGGGAAAAAAATTCTAAATTTTAGGAGTTTTTTTATATAATTCAAAATGAAATTTGTTATTTGGCATTTAAGACCCAATTTTTAAATGAAGTTACCCTTTATTAATGAGAGTATTTTTTAACCACATAAAAGTCCAATTGAAAGAGGAGAATCCTTTTATATATAGTATAGATGAGGCTAATACAAAAGGTAATATAAGACTCATAAACAATAAATAATTTAAGCATAAAACTAACTTATAATTTGTTGCCAAGCTCACACAAAAATTGTTAGATTTCTGAATAGAGGAAATTCCATGGTTATTTTGAAAAAGAGAAGTTTATATTGAATAAGGAAATTAATTTCAAAGAGGTGAAATGTTCCCTTCAAAAAAGAAAAACAAAAAGAGGTGAAAGTTCAAAGGAATTTTACAAAAGTAATTTTATTTTCAAAGAACAAATATCCAAAGAAAAGACCACTGATTTTTGAACTTGAAGTTTGAATCTTGAAGTTTGAATACATTCTTAAGCATATTTATCCAATTCGAACATACATACATTTATTCATCACAAACAGAGATTGTACTACATGATAGAGAGTCACAAAATAAAAAAAAGTACTACATGCATGATAAAGAGATACATAATAATACATACATAGCCATACCCACACATAATTGATATCCATAAACCCATCAAATGATGATTCCATTCACTAGTTACTTTTGCTCGCGCGAGAAATTCGAAACAACTCCTCGAAAAGCAACGTTAGGATATTCACTCTCCAAAAGTTCCTCAGCGATTTCAGCTGGAGTAGCTTTTTTAATTTTTCAGCAATGCCTTAATCACTTTAGAGAGTTGGTGGTCACCATCTGTTGAAGATAGGACTGAACAGAGGCCACGACAGAGGTTGAAGATAGAACTGAACAGAGGTTGAGGATGAATCAAAACGACAGTGTTTTTGTATTTAGCTAAGCGCATCTTTTCATTAAAAGGACGGCAGTGTATTTGTATTCAGCTAAAAGCGTCGTTTCATTAAAAGAGGCTTTAGTGGTGAAACGGGTCGTTTTACTCAGTTCAAAGAACAGTTGGATTAGGCGCGAAATTCAGTTAAAGCCACTGAACAGAATTCCGAGCTTTATGGGTTTTAGATCCGTATAATGTGGAAGATTAGTTGAGTAGTTATGATTATTGTGTAATATAAATACAGAGCATCAAGCTCAGTTGTAATTATGCTGAGAATTTCATATAGTGAATACAGAATTTTTCTCCCAATCTCTCTCTCTTCGTTTCTCTCTTTTTCTTTCCTTTTTTCTTGCTTTCTCTCACTTTCCCACACTTTCTGTTCTTAGAAACCAACTGCTTGAACCCATCCATGGTTAAATATGACATGTGCACATGCATGTCCATGCGGCCTGGGCGCAACAAAGAAGGATCAAGCTTCTCCTTATGATTGGTGGTGAACACAATAATTCGCTCTTCTCGACAGCTCGACCATAATCCATTAATGAAGTTCAATAAACTGGATAATGTGAACTAAAAAAATAACATGATAGTAAATATTGTTAAATGAAATCATAAGATAATGTCATTTGCATTAGCTAGTGTGATAGTACTGGTAATAGTTGTTGACATATAGCTAGCATCATGACATATGTATTCAGTGGAAGTTGTACTCAACAAACAAAACTCCAAAATCCTATGGGTTCTACGAGAGATGATTTTGGTATGCAACCTTATTACCACCATTCTTTCTTTCTTTTTTTTTGGTAAAATGTTGATTCCTGCTATGGTAGAAACTAATTAGATTGGCGAGTTTGGCATCATTTGTAAGATTTAATTTTTAACTTTTATGTAAAATTTTTTAAATTTTATTTTTTTCTTCTGAGTTTTCTTACTTTTTAAAATTTTTTCAAGGTACAAATATACTGTAGCAAACTTTCATAAAAAAGTTTTCAATAAAAAACCTAAATAAAATGTTTCCAAACCGACACCATTGAGCTAACTATCTCATAAATAAAAAATACATCCACATCAAACAAAAACTGGCACACACGCTTGAGTCATTGTAAAATATGAATCAAAAGCCCTAAAACTGATAGCTATATTGACAAAATTAAATGAACCGCATTCAATTTTATAGCTAGATAGAGATATCGTCAAAAGGAAAGTACTATATATTTGCACTATAATATAAAAGAACAAGTCAAATGATTTGGAGAAATTTTAATTATAACATTCTTTCCTATTAAAAATAAGTTTATAATTGAAAGCAAGGGTATTTGCTTCACTTACAATCTATTTTAATGTAATAAACATCTAATGTCAGACCTCAGCATACACAACACATATAGCAGATCAAATCTATCTAAGAATCACACGAAACTGCCTAAAATACGTAATAATCTAATTACCACCATACTAGCTTTTATGAGAATAAAGAACGTTAACCTTAGGCTTTTTCAGAATCTGCTGATCAGACTTTTCCTCTTTCTCTCGATCTTCCAACTTTGCACAATCAATATCCTCAATTACCATTATTGAACGACTAGGTGCGGAAAGACAAATCCTTCTCAACGCTGAATCTGAGCGTATGCTTGAAAGGTCCAAATCATAGACATCAAACTCGAGGTAATTAGCCATGGCAGCAATCAAGCTTGATTTACCAGTACCCGGAGGCCCGTAAAACAAATACCCTCGCTTCCATGCCTTGCCAACTTTCTTATACCACTCCTTTCTATTAACAAACTGGTCCAGATCATCCTTGAGCATCCTCTTCTGCTCTGGGTCCATTGCCAACTTCTCAAATGTAGTTGGGTGTTCAATAATAATAGAACTCCATTCACGACCAGGTGTACCACGACCAGGTGTACCACGGCCAAGATCACGGCTATAAAGCTTTACCACCCTTTCTGCTTCTTGTATGGCCTTCGAACGAGATATTACTTCAGCTAAATAAGACTCTAGCACAACCTCTTTGAGTTTCTTATCAAAGAAAAGCGTAAATTATCTACGAAGTTCATAGCCTTCAATTCCTTTTTCTATATGTAACTTCCATTTGAGCCCTTTCAATAACCTCTGCACCCGGTACCAAATCAAAGGTTGGCCTCTCTTGCCTAACGGTTTTTCCAACATTGAGTCATTTTGCTGAATAAACAATCCTGGTACGGAGGTGTAGGGAATTTCTACAAATTCCTAAACCTGTAAGAAACAAAATATAGAGAAAATACACGCCAAAGAAAAAAAATCACACACACAAGTCAGTATTTACGTGATTCGACAATTTGCCTACGTCCACGGAGTTGC
The DNA here is from genome assembly GCA_032878915.1 of Castanopsis chinensis. Taxonomy (NCBI): domain Eukaryota; kingdom Viridiplantae; phylum Streptophyta; class Magnoliopsida; order Fagales; family Fagaceae; genus Castanopsis; species Castanopsis chinensis. The sequence continues at coordinate 423,917 of JAVQMG010000009.1, forward strand.
AGAGATTTCACTATTATCAAGGAAAAATACAAATTTGCGGCTACAACACTTTTTCCACACTGAAACTGACTCCCATCAGAAACCCTAATTAAAAGCCACGGTTTCTACAAAAAAAACGAATTCATAATAGGCCAAAAAAATTTTCCCGGGGGCAACACCCAAGCCTCCGCTCCATGGACTAAACCTCAGAAAATCTCCTATTAAAAACCACACAACATTATTCGGGTCGGGTCGGGTCGTCCACCGGATCAAACATAAACTAAGCTCCACAAAACCCAACAAATCTCCCACTTGGAGACTAGTTCAATCACCAACATCAGCCGCTATCTTCCAAACACAATCCCTCATCCCTGCAACTCATCCTTCTGTCCTCAAGCTAGAAGGCCAACTGAAGCTACACACAACTTCAGTTTCTCAATAGTGACACCCTTAGTCAACATGTCTGCCGGGTTCTTAGATCCACAAATCTTCTCAAGTATTACCAGCTTATCTACAACAAGGTACCGGATAAAGTGGTATTTAGTCTGTATATGCTTCGACTTTGAATGAAAAGCCAAATTTTTAGCAAGAAAAATTGCACTCTGACTGTCATTGTGTAGAATACCCATCTCTTGCTTCTTACCCAATTCATCTAAGAAACCATGCAACCAAGTCATCTCCTTCCCAGCTTCAGTTGCTGTAACATACTTAGCTTCTGTAGTAGACAAGGTAACAATCTTTTGCAAATTTGAGGCCCAAGATATAGCTGTACCACCCAGAATAAATACAAACCCAGTAATACTTTTTCTACTATCAATATCACCAGCAAAATCAGCATCTACATAACCTTGTAGTTTCAAATTTGCACTTGTAAAGCAAAGACATGTATCTGATGAACCCCTCAGATATCTCAGAATCCACTTGACTGCCTCCCAATGCTGCTTTCCTGGCCTACTCATGAATCTGCTCACAACTCTCACTGCATGTGCAATGTCTGGCCTTGTACACACCATGGCATACATCAAGTTGCCAATAGCCGAGGCATAGGGCACCTTACTCATATAGTCCCTTTCTTCTTCTGTCTTCGGTGACTGTTCTTTACTTAGTTTGAAATGACTACCAAAGGGTGTGCTCACTGGTTTGGCTTCGTTCATTTTGAATCTGTTGAGATTTTTCTTCACATACTCTGACTGTGAAAGCTTCAATGTACCATTAGCCTTGTCTTTAATGATTCTCATCCCAATGATTTGCTTTGCAGCTCCCAAATCCTTCATTGCAAACTGTTTTGGCAATTACTTCTTCAGATTATTAATCTCCTCAATACTAGACCCTGCAATGAGCATATCATCCACATACAACAGTAAAATGATATAAGAATTGTCAAAGAACTTAACATAGCAACAGTGATCAGCTTCACATCTTTAAAACTCAATTCTATGCATAAAACTATCAAACTTCTTGTACCACTGTCTAGGAGCTTGTTTGAGGCCATACAAGCTCTTTCTCAGTTTGCAAACTAGGTTCTCTTGTCCCTGAACAATGAACCCTTCTGGCTGAATCATGTAGATGTCTTCCTCCAAGTCACCATGAAGGAAAGATGTCTTCACATCTAACTGGTCAAGATGTAAATTTTCTGCAGCCACTATTCCCAATACCAGTCTGATTGTTGACATCTTTACAACTGGAGAAAATATTTCTGTGTAATCAATGCCCTGCTTCTGCTGGAACCCTTTAACAACTAATCTGGCCTTGTAACGTTTGCTACCATAATGTTCATTCTTTATTCTGTATACCCACTTGTTGTGCAAAGCCTTCTTTCCTGCTGGCAGTTCAGTCAGTTCCCATGTCTGATTCCCCGATAAGGAATCCATCTCATCCTTCATGGCTAACTCCCACTTGCATGAATTCTCATCTTGAAAGGCTTCATCATAGCATTCTAGCTCACCACCATCAGTTAACAAGAGATAATTCAGAGCGGGTGAATAACGCTATGGATGTCTAATGGTCCTGGAAAATCTGCGGACCTCAGCTACTGATGTACTCTGATCTACCTATAGATCTACATTCTCCTTATCTTCTTCACCCATTTTCTGGACAGTGCTTTCAGTCAATTCCTCTAAGTTGACAAACTCAGATTTATCTTGTTCTATCCCTATAACATCTGGCACTACAGTTGACCTGTCCTTATACATAACCTGTTCATTAAATATCACATTTCTACTTCTGATGATTTTCCTGTTTTGTTCATACCAAAACCTATAGCCAAATTTCTCATCACCATAGCCAATGAAAAAACATATTTTAGACTTTGCCTCAAGTTTACTACGAGCATCAGAATCAACATGAACATAAGAAACACAACTAAAAACTTTTAAATGGGAAAACTTTACCTCTTTATCGCTCCAAACCTCCTCAGGAAGTTTGAACTCCATAGGAACTGATGGTCCTCGATTTATCAGGTAAGCTACAATGCTAACAGCATCAGCCCAGAAAGTTTTTGGTAGTCCAGCATGCAACCTCATACTTCTAGCAATTTTGAGATATGCGCTCAGCCACACCATTCTGCTGTGGTGTCCCAGGAATGATCTTCTCCATCCTAATTCCCTGTGCAGCACAATATTCACTGAACCCTCCATCTATGTACTCACCTCCATTATCTGACCTCAAACATTTTACTTTCAAACCTGTTTCTGTCTCAACCATAGCCTTCCATTTCTTAAAGGTTTCAAATACATCAGATTTATTTTTCAGAAAATAAACCCATACCTTTCTGCTTGAGTCATCAATGAAAGTGATGTAGTACCTTGAACCTCCAAGGGATGCAACCGGAGAAGGCCCTCACAAATCAGTGTGCATTAGCTCCAATTTTTCAGCCTTTAGTGTTCTACCAATTTTCAAGAAGCTCACCTTTTTCTGCTTTCCTAAGATGCAGCTTTCACATATGTCAAAATCAACAGACTTCAATTCTGGTAGTTTCCCTTTTGACAACAGTATCTTCATCCCTTTCTCACTCATGTGACCAAGTCTGTGGTGCCATAGGCTTGTATCAGTACTTGCTTCAGCAACTGTAACTATGTCTCTTGGACTTAAAGTCATGTATAAAGTACTAGTCTTCTTTCCATGAGCCAATACCCTGGCTCCCTTTGTAACCTTTCAAGTACCACCAACAAATAGTATTGCATGCCCTTCATCATCAAGTTGTCCAACAGAAATTAAATTCCTCCTCAAGTCAGGAATATGTCGTACCTTCTCCAGTAACCAAACAAACCCATTGGGCAACAGTATCCGGACGTCTCCCATACCCACAACATACATTTCCAAAATCACTTGCAACATAATTCTACATGATTTCTCGGTGTGGAATGGTATGAAACGAAGCTCCTAAGTCTAGAACCCAATCATCAAGTGGACTGTCTACTGCAAGAAGTAATGCATCATGTACCTCTTCTATTACAACATTAGCAGAGTCATCTTCATTCTTCTTCTTAGGATTTCTGCATTGCTTCCTAAAGTGGCCTGTTTTTCCACAGTTCCAGCATTGTACTTGTTGGTCTGATCTAGATTTACTTCTGTTCCGGTTAGAATTTCTGGATTTTGATCTACCTCGGTTTGAATTTCTATCATTCCCTCTGCCCCTTGTCTCAAGGTTTAGGGCAGAACCAGATCCAGAGGTTTCACCTGCATCTCTTCTTCGAACCTCCTCAGCCAGAATTAAATCTCGTATGTCGTTGTACTTCAACTTTTCTTTTCCTGTAGAATTACTTACTGCCATCCTCATTGCCTCCCAACTGTTTGGCAAAGAAGCTAAAACGATTAGTGCACGGATCTCATCATCAAAATCAATTTCTATAGACGATAATTGATTTGTGATAGTATTAAATTCATTCAGATGTTGTGCTACTGATGCGTTCTCTGCCATCTTCAGATTGAACAGTTTCTTCATCAGATGCACCTTGTTGTTTGCTGACGGCTTTTCATACATACCAGACAAAGCCTTCATCAGATCTACAGTGGTCTTCTCCTTCACAACATTGTGTGCAACAAACCTAGACAGCGTTAACCTGATAACTCCAAGTCCCTGTCTGTCAAGAAAAGCTCATTCCTCATCCTTCATAGTCGCAGATTTTGTCCCCAAAAGAGGTAGATGAAATTTCCTCCCATAGAGATAATCTTCAATCTGCATCCTCCAATACGCGAAATCTGTGCCATCGAACTTTTCTATTCCAGACGCCTTTCCTGCTTCCTCTGCCATTGCTCCCACTCAAACCTAACCCTAGGCTCTAACACCAATTGTAGGGAATTTCCACAAATTTCTAAACCTGTGAGAAACAAAATATAGAGAAAACACACGCCAAAGAAAAATAATCACACGCACAAGACAGTATTTACGTGGTTCGGCAATTTGCCTATATGCAGAGATTTAACTTCCATTTTAGCTACAACCTTTTTCCACAATGAAACCTCCCATCAAAAACCCTAATTAAAAGCCACGATTTCTAAAAAAAAAAAAAAAAAAAAAAAAAAAAGGATTCATAATGGCCAAAAAATTTTTCCTCTCCGCCTAACGAAAATTTTTCCAACATTATTGAGACATTTTGCTGAATCAACAATCCTGGTACAAAGCCCAACAGGAGGTAGGTTGAGGCAACATCATACATTTGATTGTCACTGAGATCACAATCCATGCAAAAGAAGAGAGTGTTTTTAGGCGCACAAAAATATTCTTCATAGATGGAGAAGAGATTATTGAGGATTGAGGAAGGTACGAGTTCTTTTACTAGAGGACATAGTAAAATCACACCAGCAGCTGTGATCAAAGATGTAAGCATCTCCATGAAAGTTAACATGGTTTGAAAGTTGAGGGTCAATCACCCCTCTTCCAAATCCTGTGAAAATGAAAACGATGTAGTTAAGGATACAATTTTTTACGCTTTGAGGGCTGCAATATAGAAGTTTGGACACCAAGTATATATTTCTTGGTTTGTCTATGAAAGTTTTGAGTCACTTCACAAGGATGACATCTGCCATAAATTTGTTGGGATAAATCATTATCTATGTGTTAATAAATTTAAATGTAACCTTAAGCAAAAAAAAAAAGAGCATATAAGCACCAAGAAAATTAATCACACAAGAACTCATTTCGTGAAAACCCCTCTAACATAGAGGGACCAATCTATATACTATAATAAAATAGAGAATGCAATACCCAAGTATATGTTCAAAACTTATTAAGTTCACAATAAATTTGAAAAATACAATAATACCTCAATAGAAACCCTGTGAAACCAAGAACACAACAACACAACAAGAGATCTCTGCACTGAACAAGGCACTATTATTTTTTTCCTCTTTAACACTGCTTGCACTCTACGAATGATTCTCTCTATTAGGTCCCCTTTTATAAACCAGCTGCGTCTCACTATTCTTAAGCGTATCTTTCAAGGCTTAAGTTTTTTAATGTTGAAACTCCAATGACCTTATCTAAGTTTGAAACTCCAATGACTTCCACGTAGTTGAGTGAGATTCCAAAAGAATGGTTAAGGCTGTTGTATACATACTCCACGGTAAATTCAAATTACAAATCAATATAAACTAGACCCTCCATGCAAGAGTGCATGAGATCTTACCATCTAACGTTCTAATTTTGCATTTAGCATTTTTTTTAACTTATTTAACTTAATCTAAAAGTTCACATTAACTTATTTTTACTGTTATCTTATTGATTGCTTGAGCCACTATATTAGTATTATAAACAAAAAAAAAAAATTAAGGACAATTCACTGCCACCTTCGTCATACTAGCCTCGCACTACTATCAAGCCGCCGAAACCCCTAAGGATAATTTTTTTAAAAAAAATTAGGGGCTTGAATATGATGTAAGTTTGGGTAATTTGATTGGATAGTTTTTGTTTTGGATATATAAGTAAAAAGAATATTTGGTATGTAACGTAAAGTCATATTCGACCATGGTTTTAAATTATCTATGAGACACATGCATACACACTTGTTCACACCATGTATTAATATCGCACTATTGATGAGTGGAAGAAGGTAAGAGAGTTGGACATGCTTTCATTTTATGGTATGCAATCTGTGAACACAATAGGAATTAGTTGATTTTCATAGTCTTGTTACTCTTTTTTTTTTCATAATTTAAAAAAAAAAAATTAATATCCTTGAGAATGCTACAAAAGTGCAATGAAACTACTAAACTAATTTTTAGTATCTCAAAATGTATATGTTTCTTTACTCTAATTTAATATATGTACTTTAATTGCTTTCCCCACTTTTTTCTCTCCCTTCCTCTTTTTCCTTTCTCTTCTCTTCCCTCCCCTTCTACTCAAACAAACATAATCTTACATGGTGTTTGGTTGTAGCTATGGAAAGGAAAAAGAAAGGAAAAGATGAAGGAAAGAGAAAGAGAGAGGAAAAAGAAAAGAAAATAATTCCCTTTGATGTGTTTGGATATGGGAAAGAAAGGAAAGAAAAAAAATGTGAGAGTTTTATCTTTCCCTTGTTTGTTTGCAATGAGAAGAGAAGAGAAAAATGTGTGCTTTTATCTTTGTGCCCTTATTCATGATAAAAAAAAAAAAAAAATTCATATATTAGAACAAAGTTTAGCTAGGCTACAACCTTGCTCAATAAAATAAATTTTACTATATATTTTGAAAATCTAACTATTAAATTGCATATTCTTTACGCTCTTAATATACATATCAAAATTTGAGTCAATCAGATATTTTTTATTATATGATCTATATGCTTATATTTTATGCATAATTTTAAACTAAAAAAATTTGCAATTTAAATAATTTATTGATGACGTAGCTATTAATCTTTAGTTTTCTATAAATTTTGCAAATATGGAAATATAAGAAGAAGATGTAATCCAATGGTGAATTTGTTGAAATTTATCTCCAATAAAAATATATTAAACAAAATTTTAACCTAAAACTACAACTAATTTTATAACTAAACTTTATTCATATTAAAATACTAGTAATTTCTTTAAAATGTGAAGCGGTGGACCTCATATAATTAATTCTCTCCCTTCTTTCCATTTCCGCCCAAATTGGGCTGATACCAAAACAGTGGGCCTCACGGAAATATCATTACTCCACCTCAGTAACTTTTCTCTTTCATTGTACAACCAAACAAAAGAAATGATCTCCCTTCCTTACTTTTCTCTTCCCTTCTCCCATTTCCAAACGTAGCGTTAGTCTTTGGGTTTGAGTTTGCTGCAACTTATCATTATCCGCAACTGTTTGCTTTTGAAAATTGGTGTTAAGCGTCATATTAAAATACAAACTATTGCTATCTTCACGGATTCCACCAGCCAAATCCACTCACATAGCGTCTTCAGTGTCAGAATCTTTGAAATCAATAACCCATAAAGCATTTGTTTTTTTCATTTCGAAAGACTTGTATATTATGCCGTAGCCTTCAGCCGTGATGTTTTTTTTTTTTTTGTTTTTAACCATGATGGTCGGCTTGAGAATAAATTATTTAGTTAGTATTGAAATTTTTTTGTTAAAAATGTAAAAAAAATAAAAAATAAAAAATAAAAATAAACCGTATAACGAAATCTATAAATAATATAAAAAAGAACAATAAAACTTATAAATAATAATAATAATAATAATAAGATAAAATTACAAATAAGCTAAAAATTTCACCCCCTCCCAAACGATCTCTAAGTTGACTCCATACTCCATAGTATGCACCTTCACTTCACCTAGCTAGCTTCAATTCATGAATTGTGGTGTTAGTGGAATCCGCATCTTTTTGTCTTCTCATGCGGAATTGCGGACGTCCATGCATGTATAATAATATTTACTAGTTTTGATATTTTTTTTAAATGAATAAATATTGATTTAAATTTTTTTTTATCCATGAAGTAAGTGGACAACTTGACTCCAGAGCACTTTCCCTTCACCTAGCTACTAGCTTTAATGCTTTTACATCACTTTTAAGGTTGTAAACGAATCAAGATGTTCATGATCAACTCAGGTTCAACTCGATAAAAAGCTCATTCATGTTTGTTTGTTTACAAATAAGTCAAGCTTGAGCTTTAGTTTTAGACTTGTTTGATAAATAAACTGAACTTAAGCAAAAAAAAATTTTCGTGAACAAGCTCATGAATAATAGGACTCAATACAAAGCATACCAAGGTTAAGCTCGTTTATAGCTTGATATATGTTCATTAAATAAACTTATTATTATGACATTACACATTTTTTGGAATGTTAATTTATAGCTTGTTTATTTTTATATGTGTGTGTGTGTGTGTGTGTGTGTGTTTTGGAATGTTAATTATTTAGATTTGTGAAGATTATAGTTGTACAAATAACAAATGTGGATGTAAAAATTATATTTTGAACAATTACTCAAACTATAGACAATAAATGATGATAAATGGATTTAATTATGTAAAGTTGTAATTTGAACAAATTCTAACCACGGGTGTTAGAAGCATGATAAAATGAGTATATATATATATATATATATATGTTTGTTTACTTGATTTTTGGTGATATAATCATTTGATGATGCAATTTTTTTGGATCCCAATTTAAAAAACTTGACTTGAGCTCGAGTTTGAGCTTGGTATTAGGCAAGAGCTTGGTTTGACTAATTAATCAAGCCAAGCCATGCTAAGCTCAAGTTTTTTAGCATTCTTACAAGCTCGAGTTCAAATATTGTTTTTAGGCTTGTCTCAAGTTCAAGCTCAAGCTCAAGCTCAAGCCAAACTTGAGCATTTGATTTTTATTGACAAGCCAAATTCAAACACACACTACTCAGCAAAGCTTTAGCTTGTTTACCGCCCTAACATTTCTTGACATATTTGTGGTGTTGATAGAACACAAGAAAACTATACATGCTCTTGATTATCTTCTTCTTCTTTTTTAGAATCAACATGTTCTTGATTTTGAAAACATGAGAAACTTTTTTTAAAAATATATATATTTGTAGAAACAAATTTTGGAGAAAAAACAAAAATAGTTATCAAACATATTCTAAGGTTTTTCTCTTTTAAAATTTCAAAACTTGATTAAAATTATTTTTAGAAATATTCTACAGGAAGCTAAACATGGCTGTCTTGGGCTGAATTGTTTATACAATTCTCCTTTTAGGCCCATTATGTGATTTTGTTGGTGCGTCTTCATTTATATATTTTGTTTTTCCTTTTGGTTTTATCCATACAATGCACAACTTTATCAAGAATTAAATGTAAATTTTATAAAATAAAGGCAAATTTAATACATTGAGTGGGTGATAAAATGCGAATAATATTTGCTTTTTTTATGAAATACAAAAAATTAGAATAGAATAACTAATCATATGTGGGTAACCAATAATCATTCTAATACTTTCTCAAAAAAAAATAATCATTATAGTAATTAATACATAGAGTGACTTAATTGACAATTTTCATTTTTTTGGTTCCTCAAACATGCATGCATGAAAATATCATCATATTTGAGCTGGAATATTAAATGCATAAAAAAAAATTTTATCCAATAAACGTGAGAAATGTTTATTACAATTCCATCCAATAAACACTGCAATCAATAAAAGAAAAATTGTGATCATAAATGTAATAACACTTATAACAAAGAGAGTGACACTCAAGACTCAAAACACTCACTTTGTATTCTCAGAGTCAAAAATACCGAGATAGTCAGATAGAGAAGAGAGATGAGGTGAAATTTATGAGAGAGAGAGAGAGAGAGAGAGAGAGAGAGATTTGTGATTTGTGTTGTTGTTTGGTTTTAGGCTAGGATGATATTTGTGTGCAAGATTTTAAGTTAGAGTATGCACAAATATTTTGAAGGGTAAATTAAACATATATAAAGTGAACCACTGAACATAAAGTGACGCCCCTTTAATATATATATATATATATATATATATATATTATATAATAATAATAGATAAGTAGTTAGGACTAGGTAAGTGTGGTTAAAGACAATGACAAAGCTAAGATTTGACTTTAGAAGTAAATTTTAGGAACTAAGGTTGTTCATGGGTTGATTTGGGTCAGGTTTGTGCCTAACTCGGAATCAACTCAACTTCTGGTGACAGGGCAACTAACCCACCACCAACTGCCCATGAGTTTTGGAAATAAATATTATGAACGTTGTGATATAAGATATATAGTGACCATGGGTTCTTATATAAATTCCATGGGTTTATAATAAGGTATGATATAAATAAATGTGGGGTTTAAGATAAATAATCATAACTTCTTTTTATATTAGTAACACAAATTCATAATTCTCCTTGGGCTTGATATATGTTTGCCATGGGCTTTAGAAAACTGAATAGTATTACGTAAAATAAATAATTATCATATTTTTTATAAGATAGATTCCATAGGCTCGTAATATTATAGTAATAGGTTTGAGAAATTAAAGCATTGTTCATTATTAGACTTTAAGTGAAATTTATATGATATAGTATTTTGCCAAGTATTGATAACTCTGGACTTTTTACTAAATAGTGTCAAGTAGCTAGCTTCGGTTTTTAATATTGCCAACGTAAATTGAGTTTTTGATATTGCCAATGAGAATTGAACTTTTGAAATATTGCGAAGTGTAAGTAGCCTTGGGCTTTAAAAAGAATGGGATGTGTGCATTGGTCTCGTAGGGCCGGTTTTGAGCTTAGCTAAATAATGATAATAAAATTGGATAAGATATAAATATTTAGGTTTTTTGTGATAGTTTATATCGTGACCCAATTTAGATGATGAGATAGGAAATATTTATGGGCCAATGGGACAAGAAATATTCATGGAGGCTCAAAATAATTTATGGGTAATATTTTTGTATGTTTTGGTGAGTAAATAAATGTGATTAGGATTGGGGCATGTGGTATGAGTGAAAAAAATGTACCTCAACATACAACAAGCTAAATATTTGTATCACTGTTTGTTGTTGACGTCAATATTTTCTTGTTGATTTAATTTGTTATGGGGTTTTTTTTTTTTTTTTTTTTGGGTGCTTTTGTTCCATGTAGTCTATCTTCTTTAAAAGCAAAATTTGCTGCCAGCATGAAATTGGATACAATAGAAAAAGAAGGATCTAAAAAGGTTCTTACATGTGGGCTAGCTTATAATATTTTGCTAAATTAGATTTAGCAATCCAATTCCTATGTAAGTCTTCTTTACTTAATTCCCTTTTTTTTTTTTTTTTTTATGTTCAGAAATGAAAAATTAAGCCAAATTCCGAATTCATTTTTTTTTTCATGTGTAATATTAATATGTATTCTTAATATACTCTCAAAACTTATGGGGTACATGAATTTAAATAAGGTAATTGCGCCACGTGTCATACCCATGACCAAGGGGGCCATTATCGTGCCGAGGAGGTCATACCCTTGGACAGTAAGGCCACTTCAGTGACACGTTACTAGAGGAGGTCATACTGTAGAAAAAAAGCTTCGAAAAAGGGGTTAGCCCTGACGTAACTGAGGGGATGGTGGCTGCCACCATATTTAATGCATTCCACCAAACCTCCTAGCTGCATTTATGTGGAAAAGACCCCTGAACAGTGCTACCTTGAACGAAAGAGGGACCATGAGGTCAGTGTGCACACCGTGCATACTAGTAGGAGCCAGTCTCGAGGCGGAAGTTACATTTCTCATGAGGAGAATACTAGAAGCATGCAGTTGAAGATTGACCATCTCCGCAGGAGGATATGCCACGAGTGACAAAGAAGGACTCCCTCAAATTTGACCCTTCTCCTGATGATGACGGAGATGGTAGCTACAGGTTCAAGTCTAGGACTTCTCCCAGTGAGTCTTTTTCATATGATGAGGACTGTCATTTTAAATGAAGGAGTAAGAGTCCTTCTCGCAAAGGTCTGGGCAATGATGCTACAAGCAAGGATCTTAACCAAATCTCTAAATCACCGTTTACGTGTAGAATTGAAGGGGAAAAACTTCCTTGGTGGTTTACCCAGCCAACATTCACCATGTATAATGGCAGAATGGACCCTATGGAGCACGTTAGCAACTTCCACCAGAGAATGGTTGTTCACTCCAAGAATGAGGCCTTGATGTGCAAAGGTTCCCATCCAGTTTAGGGCCTGTGGCGATGAGATGGTTTGATGGTCTCGAAGAAGTTTCTATTAGTTCCTTTAAGGAGCTTACTAGGGCATTTGGGGCTCGTTTTATGACTTGTAATAGGGTTCCCTAACCCTTGGGTTCCTTGCTGTCTATGATCATGCAAAAAGGGGAGACCCTAAAAATGTATTCTAACAGGTATTGGGAGATGTTCAACGAGATAGATGAGAACTTTGATGATGTAGCTATAAGGACTTTCAAGGTCAGCTTGCCCGCCTAGCACAATCTGAGAAAGTCTTTGACCAGGAAACCAATTAGGAGTGTGCGTCAGTGCATGGATCGTATTAATGAGTATAAGCAGGTCGAGGAGAACCAACAACAGGGAAAGGGGAAGGCTAAGGTGGTCCCTCAGGAGAGAAGGGATCTCAGGTCGGACAGGTACAATAACAACCAACCTCGGAGAGATTTTATAGGGTATTCTGGATCTACTACTACTTAGGTAGTCAGTACTGTGTTCCAAGAGCTAGTACACCAAATCCTAGAAAAAATCAAGAATGAGTCATACTTTCAATGGCCAAACAAAATGGGGGAGACCCCACGAAGCGCAACCAAAGTCTTCATTACCAGTACCACTTGGAACGAGGGCACACTGCAAAGGATTGCAGGTCTTTGTGGAACCACCTAGAGCAATGAGTTAAGGCAGGAAAGTTGAAGCAATTCCTATATCAACCCAACGAACAGGGTGGTCAGGCAGAGTTGGGGGCTTAGAGAGATGCTTCCGCAAAACCACATTTCAGTACAATCAGTGTCATTCTTACTGCTTAGGAAGGACTAGTTCTCAGTCATCTAGGGTGATGTCTGTAGCTCAGCCATCTACAGATGGCTCGTCCACTGATTCGAAGAGGAGTAGAATGGAAGTTCGGCCGGCTTTGAGCCTTTCGGATAAGGATGAGGTCGGGACCTTGCAACCACATGATGATGCCTTAGTGGTCACCCTCAAGATAGGTGGGAATGATGTGAAAAGAGTGTTGGTAGATCAGGGCAGTGGCGCAAAGATCATGTACCCTGACCTATTTAAGGGACTAAAGCTGAGGTTCGAGGACCTGACCTGCTATGATTCCCCTTTAATAGGGCTTGACGGGAAGATTATCTTTCCAAAAGGCCAAATTTAACTACTCGTTCAGACAGGGACAAAGGTCATGGAGGTGAACTTTATCGTGATAGATGCCTACTCCCCTTACACTGCTATTGTGGCAAGGCCTTGGCTTCACACCATGGGAGCTGTACCTTCCACCCTGCACCTGAAGGTGAAGTATTTGTCTAGGGATCAAGTTGAGGAGCTGGTGGGGAGCCAATCTACGGCTAGGCAATGCATGGTGGTCGTGATTAGACATCAGGCTAGGGGTGAGTCCTTAGCCTCTGCGGGGCCGAGACTTATAACAATCAAAGGTGCTAGTGCTGTCCACAGAGGTAGAGGAAGAAGGGGCAAAATGCGAGAAATTTGAAAGAGTTGTCATTGGTGATGATGAGAAGAAGTTCTTTAAGGTCGGAGTTCAACTGCCTCATCGGGAAAGGCAAGAGCTGATAAATTTTCTCTAAAAAAATATTGACGTGTTTGCATGGAGCGCCTACGAAGCCCCTAGGGTGGATTCAGATTTCCTTTGCCATCGTTTAAACGTCAATCCCTCTACCATCCCCAAAAAGCAACCACCTAGGCACTCATCTAAGGAGCATTCTAACGCTGTCAAGGAGGAAGTAGTCAAACTCAAGCAGGCTGGGGCCATAAATGAGGCGTTTTACCCCGAGTGGTTGGCCAACACAGTAGTGGTAAAAAAGAAAACTAGGAAGTGGCGAGTATGTGTAGACTTTACGGATTTAAATAAATCTTTCCCAATGACCCTTTCCCCCTACCTCGGATAGAACAATTGGTGGATGCAACTGCAAGCCATCCTCAGATGAGCTTTTTGGACGCCTTTTAGGGCTATCATCAGATATCATTAGCTTTAGACGATCAGGAAAAGATTACTTTTCTTACACCCACTGGGAATTACCACTACAAAGTAATGCTCTTTGGATTGAAAAATGCAAGGTTGACCTACTAGAGGATGATAACCAAGAAGTTTGAGCCTCAATTGGGCAAAAATGTCGAGATGTATATAGATGATATGGTGGTAGAGTAAAGTAGACTCCGAGCATATAGATGACCTAAGAAATATTTTCGGGACACTAAGGAAATACAAATTGCGCCTTAATGCCGCTCAGTATTCTTTTAGCGTAGGCTCTAGCAAGTTTTTAGGTTATATGGGTACCCATTGCGGAATCGAAGTTGACCCTAATCAGATTAGAGCAATTAACAACCTGCAGCCTCCTCAAAATCCCAAAGAGGTCTAGAAGTTGACAAGAATGACTACCGCCATGAATCTATTCATTGCTTGGTCAGCAAACAGGTGTAGGCCTTTCTTCTAGTTGTTGCATAAGTGGAAGCGATTTGAATGGATAGAGGAATGTTCCTCGGCCTTCCAACAATTGAAGGAATATCTTTCTCGACCACCTATTGTGTTCAAACTCAAGGAGGAGGAGGTTTTATTTGCCTACATTATTGTAGCCTTACACACAATGAGCCTAGTGCTAACACAGGTTGATGATGGGGTAAAGAGACCAGTTTATTATGTAAGCAAATCACTACATAAGGTAGAGGTTTGTTATTTACCCTTGGAGAAGGCCATCTTGGCAGTAGTACATGCTACATGAAAGCTTCCACATTACTTCCAAGCTCACACTGTTGTAGTTCTAATCCAACTCCCTCTTCGACCACTACTTCAAAAAGTTGATTACATAAGGAGGATTTCAAAATGGGGAACGATCCTAGGAGCTTTCGATATCAAGTATATGCCTTGTACTTCTATAAAGGGTCAGGTCCTTGCAGATTTGGTGGTTGAATTTGCCCAGCCTTCCCTAGAAGAACATGGTGAAAGACTGAACATGGATGGAAAATCAATAGGGATGATCTCCGTACAGGAACCTCTATCTTTGAAGGTGTATGTCGATGGTGTAGCAAATCAAAGGGATCAGGAGTGGGGCTAGTTGTAGTATCTCCTGAAAGGATCGCCATTGAGAAATCCTTAAGGCTGAGCTTTTCGGCCACGAACAATGAGGCTGAGTACGAGGCCTTGTTGGTGAGAATGACTATGGTTCAAAAAATGGAAGGAAGAACAGTGGAGATATTTTCAAATTCGAGATTAGTCATAGGCCAAGTAAAAGGAGAACTAGAGGCTAGGGATGTAAAAATGCAAGACTATTTGAAACAAGTTAGGCACTTGGAATCGGGGTTTGAATCTTTCTCCTTACAACAAATCCCAAGGATTAGAAACATGCATGCTGATACTTTACCACTCTTGTAGCCTCTTCGGCGCAGAGTTTACCTTGGGTTATCTTGGTTGAAGATCTATGCAAGCCTACCGAGATGAAAAAGGAGAGGGTCCTTATTCACCAGACCAGGGTGTGGCCTAGTTGGATAGATCCTATTGTGCTATTTCTTAAGAATGACATCGTACCCGAGGAGAAGGACGAGACTGATAAAGTGTGAAGAAGAGCTCCTCTATTCTGGTTGTCCGAGGATCAAAAGTTATACAAGCGCTTTTTTCTAGATCATATTTGCTATGCATTCATCCTGAGGCAATGAACCCTCTCTTACAGAAGTTATACGAAGGGGTTTGTGGAAGTCATATAGGGGATAGGTCACTGTCTCATAGGGCCCTTACCCAAGGGTATTGGTGGCCAAATATGCAAAAGAAATCACTGGAATACGTGAATAAGTGTAACCAAGGTCAGAGGTATTCCCCAAATATTCATCAACCAGGGGGTGTCCACAATCATTTGTCTTGCCCCTGACTTGTTGCCTAGTAGGGCTTGGACATTGTGAGGCCCTTCCCTAAAGCAGCAGGAAATAGGAGGTAGCTGTTGGTCGGCACTAATTACTTCACCAAATGGGTTGAAGCTAAGCCCCTGTCAAATATTAGAGATGTAAACACCAAGAGATTTGTGTGGAAAAATATTGTCACTCGATTTGGAGTCCCTTACACCTTCATCTCAGACAATGGTCTTCAGTTTGATAGCAAGGCCTTCAAGAGATACTATTGTGATTTGGGAATTAAGTAAGTCTTCTTTACTTAATTCCGTTTTTATTTTTATTTTTTTTATGTTCAGAAATGAAAAATTAAGCCAAATTCTAAATTCATTATTTTTTTCGTGTGTAATATTAATATGTATTCTTAATATACTCTCAGAATTTGTAGGGTACAGGAATTTAAATAAGGTAATTGCGTCATATGTCATACCCATGGCTGAGGGGGCCATTATCGTGCCGAGGAGGTCACACTCTTGGACAGTAAGGCCACTTCAGTGACACGTTACTAGATGAGGTCATACTGTAGAAAAAAAGCTTCGAAAAAGGGGTTAGCCCTGACGTGACTGAGGGGATGGTGGCTGCCACCACATTTAATGCATCCCACCAAACCTCCTGGCTGCATTTATGTGAAGAAGATCACTGAACAGTGCTGCCTTGACTGCTGCAACTCACAAGGGGTTTAGGAAGGTGTCTGATGGGACAAGCACTCAAGTAGTGGCCTAGACGATCAACAAATTGAGGGCCAAGATCATTTAAAGGGAGCTATATAATGTAATAGACCCTCCAAGGAAAGGGGATTGAAAAATTTGTGGAGAAAACACTGTAGCACCAAGAACTGAAATTGTATCCAAGTCTAAAAGAACTATATTCAAGAATCACTCTCCTTGGACTTCGTCGAGGAAGGATTATTTTGCATAGAGCTTGTCTTTCTTTGCTTTCTTATTATCTTTAATCCACTGTGCGTGTTGCTTGATCCATTGAAGCCTAGTTTTTAAGCCCATTCTCTACAAATTCATTGTGTTGGGCTCTTTGAGCCTAAATCCTTCTACCTTTTGGGCTCCGGAATTAAAACGCCGCCCTTACAGAACTCATTCATTCTCTCATACTAGGAGGCAAGGTAACGCTGTAGCCTATGTTTTAGCCAAGAGAGCTAGGTTATCTTTCTCTTTATTAGTTTGGATGGAGGATGTTCCATCAGACATTTTTTATTTTGTTGTTGTTGAATTTCCATTTGATTGAATAATATTGACCAGTCCTTTCCTAAAAAAAAAAAAATTCTTAAAGGCTAAAAGCACAATACAATTAGAGACATTACTAAGTAAACTACATCTACTAGTTTAAAGGAAAATAAATCGTTTGACTTTATTAATTCAAGCCAAAGTTTTCCATTTTTCACTAACTTTATTGGTTGGTCCCCCTTTTCTATGGAATGTAATTCATATGTTTGTTGAAACTGAAGTTAATGGTTTTTTTGTTTAACTTTTACTCAATTTCTTTTATAATAAAAAATAGGTAGGGGACAACCTGAGTTGGCGTCTTCTACCTGTGATTAGTTTATATATAAAAACCCAATTTTTTTCATGTCTATTTGCAACCAAAAAAAAATTAATGTTTACTATATAATTAAGAAAATGTGATGTCGCGGAAGTTACAAGAAAACAAACACGTTGCTTTCTGAATGGAAAAAGAAACTAAACACGTTAGCTTTTAAATGGAAAAAGAAACTAAACACATTAGCTTCTGAGTGAAAACCTTGAATCCACGAGGGGTTCCTTGAATCCACGAGGCAATAAGGTTTTGGAATCTACTAGGGAGAAATAGACAAAGTTTGAATTTTTATAAATTTGAAAACTGAATTGCCCTAAAGGCTACAATATGTTTAAATAGTAAAAGGAAGCCCTAGGGCGGCTATGAAAACGCCTAGAAACCCTAATTCGCGCTAATCATGTAATTAGGTGGCAAAATAGTGATTTTTGCCAAAAATAGCAAAATTTAGATATTTGCGAAAATTAAAAAATCTATCTCTCAGAGATGTCCCAAAACAGACGGGACCTTATTCTGACTTTTAAACTAAAAGTTATTAAGAAAAAACAAATATTACTACAAATAACAAAAACACTGTTTTCGGGGCCTTAACGAAGGAATTCGCTAAAATTTTGGCAATGGTCATGTTAACATGTATCTGGATCAGAATGCTGTTTCCCTTTAACTTAAATTTCATGCAATTTCGACATTGTTGCCCCGATACCCTCTACTGGCGCCCCCCTTTGATCTTGAGTTGTGACTTCCAGCGCCCTTGCTGCTTGAGGAAGGCATGTGCCATCTGTTCTACATCAGTTTAGCGACGTTCATGGCATTTGTCATGAATCTGGATCAAAATGTCGTTTCCTTTTAACTTACCAAATTTCATACAATTTCAACACTATTGCCCCGATTCCCTCTACTAGCACCCCCTTTTGAGCTTGTGTTGTGACTTCCAGTGCCCTTGCTGCTCCAAGAAGGCATGTGTTGTCTGTTCTATATCAGTTTGGTGATGTTCATGGCATCTGTCATGAATCTAGATCAGAATGTTGTTCCCTTCAACCTGCCAAATTTCATGCAATTCTGACACTATTGCCTTGATGCCCTCTACTGGCACCCCCCTTTAATCTTGTGTTGTGACTTTCGGTGCCTCTGCTACTCTAGAAAGGCATGTGCAGTCTGTTCTACAACAATATGAAATTCTTTACTGTGTAGTCCAATATTTTTTTACACTTCCTTCTAGCGATGAATGTGAAATTCATTAATACTTAATTATATATAACTTAATTTCTTTAATGTTTACAATATAATTGACAATATGAAATTCATTGGTATGTGCTCCAATTTCTTTTTTACCCTTCCTTTTATTGATGAATTTTGTACGATAACTTTTTTTTAGGGGAAATTTTGTACGCTAACTGAGAATATGAAATTCATTAATACTTAATTATCTTGTCACTGCTTTTATTGCAAGGTTCATTTGTTTTATAAATCCATGACAGACTATTTACCAAAGAAACAATCCATGGCAAATTTCGCAATAAATAAAAAAGAGTGATTGCAAATCAATTGAACCTTTTCTTGTGAAGTCGGTTGACTCTAGAGTCTTTTATTGTCAAATAATGAACCTAAAATCCAACCATGTTTATTAATGGCTAGAAAGAATTATATATATATATATATATATATATATATATATAAAGACTTTGAATATAAACCTATTTTTGAAAACTTTAAATTTACTTGATTCTTAAAATTTTTAAATAATACTTCAAACACTTATTCTTATTCGAATTCTTAAAAATATTAAAAGCATAAATTTTCTTTTTTGTTACTAGGGAAGGACCTCTGGACACTGATAAGTAGGGCAAGGGACTCATAGAGGCTTTCTTTTCGCCGTCGAGCTTCTTTCAAGCTTTTAGGCTTGCTTCCTAGAACTGATACTGTGATTCTCCAAATTGTATAGTTTGAATTGTTTGAGTGTGTGTGGTATGTTGATTCTTACAATGGGTGTTTACTAAGGGGATCTTGGATTTACAAATGATTATGAAGAGCTCCAATTGTAATTTAACTAGTCATTTTGGAATATAAGTGCAAATGTGATTGACACTTTCCTCAGGTTGTTACAAATGGTTTCCGAGCAAACCCAGTAACATCATGTGACTAAAAAAAGAATGATTGATACTTCAAATAAAAGGTTGAACAAGATTAATTCAGTGCAAACGTAATTATTGCAAGTCTTCAATAATACTCCACCAAAAAAAAATACCCAAAAAAGAGCGATTGATACTACTGCCGATACCATACAGTGAAAAGGTTGAACAAAATTGATTTATTGCAAGTCTTAAATAATTCGCCATCCAAAAAAATGCCCAAAAAGGAGTGATTGATACTTCTACAAAGCTGATACCACACAGTAAAAAGGTTAAACAAAATTGATTTAGTATCCAACGTAATTATTGCAAGTCTTCAATAATACTCCATTGAAAAAAAAAAAAAAAAAAAAAGAATAACTATTATTTTATTTAGTTTTTAACTAAGACCCATAGTTATAACTAATATGTTTAATTAATTTATTAGACCCTTGAAAGCTTAATTGTTTAATCTAATTTATTAATCAAGTTGTTACTTAAGTTTATTATCCAGGTTTAAAACAAACAATAATAAATCACATTATACACAGCAAAAAAATAAAGAACACAATAATATGATAACTCAGAAAAACCAATGAAACCGTTCAATTTTAAGGTAAAAAAACCTGGAGATGATTTAACCTAAACAATCCACAAGATAACAAATTCATTAAATAGAATGAAAGTGTTTACGATAGATTTTTCCCTAAATCTAATGCTACTTTTTGTATTACTTACTCACGTGACCACACGTAACTTCAAATCTACAAACTCTTCTATTCTGAATCTGTTGCACACAAACACTCTAATTTGTGACTTTGAAATCTCCACTCAAAGATTTAGATCATCAACAATAGTTGATCTTGTTTGCAGCAACTTATCTCCACCGGTTTATGCAATATCAATCTAATCTTCAGTAGATGCTTATTGTGTTAGAAGGTTACAAAACCTCTCAAATCTTATAGGAGTAACTCACAAGTCTTGGAAAACGTGTATTAAGGTTTTTCTTTTATACCTAGCAGTGTTGGACTCAAACCTTAAGCGTTTCGCGGGCTGTTGGGATTTATTTAAAATCTGCAGAAAACGCATCTCGATCGGTCGAAGGTGTCTCTCGATCAGTCGAACAGGGCAAATTATGAATTCTTATTTCTGTAGCTTGACTATTCTTAAATCTTGACTTGAATCAACTTGAGTAATGTCTAAAAATGTTTTAAGATATAAATACCTTATACTAGAAATAAATCCCTAATACTTGACATGTTTTTATACTAGACATGTTCTAACAAACTAATGCTTTTGCAGAGTTAAAAGTCTTCAATAATAATCAAATGTAATTATTGCAATTCTTCAATAATACTTCTTCCCGCAAAAAAAAAAAAAATAAAATAAAATAATGATTGATACCTTTGCAAAGTTTCAATAATAATCAAATGTAATTATTGCAATTCTTCAATAATACTTCTTGCCTCCCAAAAAAAAAAAATGATTGATACTTTTGCAAAGTTGAAGTCTTCAATAATACTTCTCTATGCCTAAAACAGAGTGATGGATGGAATACTTCTGCAAAGCTAATACCACATGTGAAAAGGTTGAACAAAATTGATTTAGTATCAAACGTAATTTTTTTTTTTTTTTTGAGAGGCAGTATCAAACGTAATTATTATAAGTCTTCAATAATACTCCACTGCGAAAAAAAAAAAAAAAAGAGGAATGATTTAAAAAATAATTGTTGCAAGTCTTCAAAAGTACTTCTTCAGTTCTTCTCGCCAAAAATAAGAATAATTTAAATAGGGGTAGCTTTAGGATATTTTTTTTAAGAGCGCCAGTAGTGTTGTAAAGTCTCTCACTCAGAAATGGAAAATCTTCCTCTCTTATAAAGTCAGTCAATCTCTCTCACTTTGTATGGCAACAATGTGATCACCAATTGTCATAAAAAGCAGCGCCTCAATTTTTTTTTGACACTCTATTTCCTTTCAGGAAAAGTCTAGGACCACAACAAAAGCCACAAAAAAAAAAAAGCCACAACTCGCTATGTTGGCAAGTTGTGACTTTTTTTGTGTAGCTTTTATGGCGAGTTGTAGCTTTTTTTTTTTTTTTTTTGTGGCTTTTGTTGTGGTCCTAAAAGGACTCTTCCCTTTCATATTGAGCCACTTGATAAGTTTGTCCATGTGACACCCTGAGAGTTAAGAGAGCAGAGTGCCTGACGAGTTACGCGAAATTTATCTGTCAGTGTCCTTTTGTTTGGAAACATTTGTGATCACCAATTCTCATTATGCAGCGCCCTCGAAAGCTGTTAAGAAATGTCGTTTTAATTGACCCCTTAGTCTCCTATTCTTTTTCAGTCTTCGTTGGCACCAATTTCCAAAAACTAAAGACTTTTATGGCAGGAATTTACTAGCTCATTGATTGAGCTTTTGACACTGGAATACAATTTGTTTTATTTTTTTATTTTTATTAAAAGTTTTATAAGTAATAAAGCTCTAATTACTCTTTTTTCGTCAATCTCTGCCTAGGAAGGTTTTTATTTTTTTATTTTTATTTTTTGTCTCAATTCTCTTTTCCTATTGAATGGCAGTTCTATTAAAAGAATAAGGAAATTAGATATATATATTTTTTAATCTCAATTCTTTGAGCCACACTCGAGATCTGGGAGGAAAATTGCTAGAATTATTTTTAAAAGTTTATAATTTAATGTCTAAAATATGATTTGTGCTATTTAAACTACATAATAAATTAATATTTAAAATATTTTTTGGTGATTTTATGATAATAAATTTTATACAATAAAATTTGTAATATTTCTATTATGGTTCATTGATTTATTATTTTAAATTTACTTTGTGCCACATTAGTTTGTAGTGTCATACAGATTGTGAAAGTTATATAATAAATTTTGTAATATTTTTGTTATTATTCATGGTGTCATTAAATTTTTTGTTACTGTTCATAAATGCTACTATACTATTTCAACTCTCTTTTAATTTTATTTACAATACTTTCGATAAAAAAAAATTTCAAATTCAACTGAATAAATTGTTATTAAACCGACACTAATTCACACTTTTGCGCACATAAAAATTAACTCTGTTTTAATTATGGAGAATGTTAACCAGCACCACTTGGTGTTAGTTAAAGGCAGAAAAGACAAAAAAAATTATCAAAAAAAGTCAAAAAAATCTCAAACAGTATATATAAAGCTGAAAAAGTGACATAAATGTTAAAAAATGTCAACAATTATGTCAGAAAAAGTAAAAATTTTATAGTATAATTTTTATATTTGTCGGTTCATATGATAATAAATTATTATTTATTGTTTCTTGATGATATAAAGAGTTATTTGTAGTAAAAATTCATAAAATTTTGAAGATGCGAAATGTTTTAGTCATAATTTTATAATATATTGAAAAAAATAAATTAATAATTGTATCAAATTATCTAAGCTTTCAACATTTGTTTTTGTGAAAATACTTTCAAAGAATGCTTTTTTATTTTATTTTAAAAATATAAAACCTGTAATTATTTAATTTCTTTGTCTCTTAATATTATATTTCAAATTTTAAGAGACAAAGAAATTATGTTTTTTTTTTTTGTTTTACTAGACTTTTTCTTTTTACTCTTTTGCTCTCTGCCACATATCTGATTTGAATGTGAATCATGTGATTTAACTAAATGACGTTTTTCTATTATTTTCCTTTAAACTTCCCCAATTTTTACAGAAGTCCCTGCCCATTAATATGTAATAAGTAATCAGTATTGTAATATTTTTATTACCTTTTTAATTTATTAGAGATAATAAAAATATTACAAATTTGATTACAAACAAATAATGACAACGGTATAAAAATAAAAATGTTATATAAGCATAACAAAATAATATAATCACATTTACCCACATTGATAACATATAATGACAAATGATAATAAATTATCTTGTAATAATTTTGAAATATGAAAACTTGTAGAAAGAAATTGTAAAGTTTAATGTAATTACATTTTTTTTTTTTTTGTTAACAACTCAATATATTCAAATTATTATTTTTATTAAATTTTGTTTAATTAAAATTTCTTAAATATCATCTTAAAAAAAATTTATAGAATCACCACTAAATAGAGTGGATGATGTTAATAATGTGTAAAGATAGATAAACAGCTACAATATCAAGAAATTTTAATATTTTAATAAAATTGATAATATAATAAATAATAGTTATGTAAAAATTTTAAAAAAAAAAAAGTAAATTTTTATCTAAAATAAAAATAAATTTTTGATCAAGTTAATACACATGTGCTTAGGGATAAATTCACATTTATTTATTTTTAAATAAATAATAAAATCTAGTAAATACATTATTATACATGCAGGTACATCCGCATGAGAAGACAAAAAGAAAGGATTTCATTCACCCCACAATTGATGAATTGAATGAAGCTAGGAAGTGAAGGTGCATGGTATGGAGTAGTCGACTTCGTGGTTATTTCAAAGATTCTCTGACACCATGCTATAGAATCCAATCCACGAAGATAGCAATAATTTGTACGGCATTTCTTGTTTGGCTGAGCTGCTTTTTAATCAGTCATCAATGCGATTGAGATTTGAGCGTGATGCACAAGGAAAGGTCACTCTTTTGGTCTGATATTTCTCTCCCTTTTTGAAAAGTCTAGCACCAATTTGCAAAACACTTTTGTGACAGGAAATGACATAGCTCATTCATTGAGCTCTTAGTCTTTGGCAAGAACATGTGCTGGATTTCAAAGTTTTGGTTTTTTCGTAAAAAATCTTTTACTGTTTAGTGACCAAATTATCGGTAAAAAAAGTCGAATATCATTTTTTTTTTAATTTATAACAAAAAAAAATTTTTTTTTATTAGCCAAAATGGTAATGTTAACATGAATTCACAAACAAATCTATTCAAGTTTAAGAGTATGACGTCCAATTAAATGACTTTGGGAATGTTTTTTTTGTGACACTTAACTTAAAATTTATACAATTAAAAAAAAAATTATATAATACTCGAGCTTGGTAAACAATAAGTTTACAAGTAAAGGAATGCAACATAATATTTAGAATAACCCCTTATGTATTTTATAAATTAAAATTGTGAATTTATTTTTTTTGTGATGTACTTGAGTACTCAAATTTGAGTTCCTAATAACAATAGCACTTCAGTTCACCTTATAAAGTTGTTTTTTTTCATTTTGAGATAATCAAAAAATAAACATAAACATAAATATAAGTAGTTTTTTTTTATATTTTTATTTATTTAAATAGAAGTATGGTAAAATATAGAAATTTTAATTTCAAAATATGAATTTTTAGGCCACTCATAACTTTTGTTTATTCATTTTTAACACACTTATCAATTTTTTTCTTCTCAGAAGCGTTATGGTCAAATTAGTTAAAATATTGGGATTGCAATGAGAAATTAGAACAATATGTAAAAGAAAAATCTCACTTTATTTTTTGCCATGGACACACTAAAAGAAGTTTAAGCACCATAAATTATTCACTGTTTTCTCATAAAACACCTAGTGAAATCGTGTTTTCTAAATTTAAATGTTTTTTTATGTTTGAATTTCATAATAATCGAATCTATTTTTTTGCATTGATAAAATATGTTTTTACATTAATAAAATCTGTTTTCTGCATTAATTAAAATTGTTCATTATTTTTTCATAAAAATTGTTCACTATTTTGTACATAATCTGTTTTTAACATTCTGCATAAATATATATATATATATATGCATAAAATTGTTCACTATTTTCTTTGAGCTTTGGCTATTAATATATATATAGAGAGAGAGAGAGAGAGAGAGAAAGAGAGATGCATGCCTGTGGGTGTGTGTGTGTGTGTGTTTTTTATGTCTTTCTTTCACAAAGCTTATTTCTGTTTCTCTTTTCAATAATTTGAGTAAAGTTTGTGGAGATTCAAAGTTAGTAAGCACTGGCATTAGATGTGCTAATTTAATTTTAAGCTACTGATAGAAGTGCACTATAGCTCAATGCTACTAGTAGAAGTAGTCCGTAGACTCAAAACTGTTACGTGATCATGATAGTAAGTTTTTTACTCGAGGTAGCAATAGGATGTTAGTGGTCTCAGTCTTATTGTACAAATTTCAATTTTTTCATAGTGAAACTGTTTTATCTTGAGGATAGCTAGGTTAAATCTTCTCCAGATTTTTTAAGTTTTGTTTTCCTAGATTATCATATCATGTATTCTTTATATTTCCACACTATTCACATGATATGATTTAAATGTGTTTAACCTAGATCTTATTAATGAACTTGTTAATTAACTTGATTTAATATTAAGTTAAACAACTTGTGTTTAAGGGGTCCAAAAATTAATACACACTTTTGCGCACATAAAAATTAATTGTGTTTTAATTACTATTTATGTGTGTGCAAAGGCCGAAGAGTGTGTATTAGTAAGGAGTTACGCTGCTATCACAACTTGTTGCACAATTTGTACTATCATTCACCAATATAGCCCCACTCTCACGGTCTCACCCTTTCACCGCCTACAACTTGTTACATAGATGAACTATAGCACAAGTTATGGCACCCACATAACTCATTAGTGGGTATACCAGAATATACCAAACGCCAATGGGTTATTTGAAAGATTCTGACACTATGCTGTAAAACAAGAAGATAGCACTACCGGACCTTCTGGCTTAAGTGGTACGTGGATGAACTATCACTAGTGACTATCAACTCAATGGTGGGTAGCCCCTGTATATAACAAACCCAACGGGTTATTTGAAAGATTCTGACAAAAAAAAAAAACAAGAAGATAGCAATAATTTGTGTGATGTTGGGTATATGACGTTGGGATGGTGTGGTTGGCATTTTCTGTTTGGCTGAGCTGTACGTTCACATCAATGACTATGACATTGAGCGTGATGCACAAGTCACAAGGTCTGATCTTTTTTACTCTTTTGCTCTTGCCCACACATTTGAAGTTTCTTTGTTATTTTCGTCAAACTTCCCAGGTTTCACACTCGCAGTCGTTTTCTCACTAAAAAATTGTCGGTTCATATGATAATAAATTGTTATTTATAGTTTCTTGATGACATAAAGAGTTAATCGTAGTAAAAATTTAAGAAATTTTGAAGAGGTAAAATATTTTAGTCATAATTTTATAATATATAAAAAAAATAAATTTATAATTGTATCAAATTATCCAAGCTTTCAAAATTTGTTTTGGGAAATACTTTCAAAGAATGATTTTTTTTTTTTAAATATAAAACCTTTATTTTTTTTCCTAAAAAACTCATGGGACATTTAATTTTCAATTTCAGATATTAAGGACATATTTGGTAACATTTTCTAAATAATAACTTTTGTTGTTTAAACAATATAATACGTATTTTTATAACATTTTTTCACTCACACATATTTTCATTATACTTAAACAACATTGTTAGAAAAACATTACTGTGAGAACCTGAAGACTAAAGGACTCGAAGATCAGAAGACCCGAGGACCAATGAATAATTTAGGAGAAATCCTGCTCGGGATGGAGACAAAAGACTTGAGGAACTTTCGGCAATCAGCGCAAGTCCTAACAAATATCTAGACGCATTGAATGCTGCAGATAGAGTTTCCTGAATACATTAAAAGAGAAAATAGCAGCTTTATCATTAACATTAATTGGGAAGTGACCTGAACAGTGTAGTTGGTCTCTAGATATTTTACTGCCATTATATTCTACAAAAAGAGAACACAAGTGTCACCACAAGGGAAGGGAACGTGGAAGATGAAGGGCTGAGATGAACAAAGCAAGAAGTACAAATAGAAGGAGGGGAGATACAGTAAAGGGATTGACGAAAAAAGGGAAAAACAGCAAGCAAAAGAATTGGGACTAGAGGAAATTAAGAGAAAAGGTGACGTCCAGGAGGAAGTTTCGGATCAAGGGATCTTTGGGACATGTGCGTTCATTGTTATGCGGTTCCCTCTCTACAAATTTTATTGTTATGGGCCAAAAATCATAGTAGGCTTGAGTAATCCATAATCGTAACGTGAGCTTCAAACTCATTGTGAAAATTTGGACTTTACAATTACTAAAAGTGCCTTAAAATATAAAGAAATTGTGTAATTTTATACGTTACTAGACTTACCCATTTTACTCTTTGCTATCAGCCGCACATTTGATTTGAACGTGAATAATGTGATTTAACTAAATGACGTTTTTGGCAAAAAACTAGATGACGTTTTTCTATTATTTTCCTTTAAACTTCCCCAATTTTCACAGACGTCCCTGCCCATCAATTTGAAATAAGTAATCAATTTTGTAATATTTTTATTACCTCTAATTTATTTATCAAGTTAAATTTATTAGAGATAATAGAAATATTACAAATTTGATTACAAACAGATAATAACTGTATAAAAAAAAATTATATAAATATAACAAAATAAAATGGTCACATCTACCTACATTGATAACACATAATGACAGTATTTTTACCCTATTTATCTCCCTCTATTTTCCATCTTACCTATTTTTCACCCAAACAGACAGACCCCAAAGGCAAAATTTAGGTACATTATTTCATTTGCTATTTTTTAGGTTGCCTTTTTAAGATTCTACTATGTGACTGTTTAATTAAAAATTATATTTTCATTCCATAAGAAAAAATCTACATGCCAAAATCATAAATAAATAAAAAATATTAAAAACAGCACTTAAGTATTGTACTCATAATCTCCCTTTAACGTTAATCTCCCTTTTTTTTTTTTTCTCTCTCTCTTAATCACCACGCAATAATTTTAGTCACCTTGAGCAACCGTGCACGATGGGGGACCAATGTTGCCATATACTTATTGTAATACATCCTTTTTGGATTAAATTTTTGTTTTTTTAAGTCACTAATGTTGCCATATATTCCCAACGAAAGTTTGACTATAAGGGTTAATCATGCAAGCCTTTACCACGTGAATAATGAATATGCAGATCTATGGGTTTTCAGAAAAGCCCTTCATCTTTTACCCGGTTACAACGTGAGGAACACGTGGAATCATTTGGCCCTTCCTTTTTGCAAAAGCACAACGTGAATCATGCGACGTGTGTTTCACTTTCATGTTTCATCCCCTCATACAGGAAAAAAAAAAAAGAAAAAAGAAAAAAGAGAGACCTCAGTCAATATATTATATGAACTATTTTTTTTTTTCGAAGGTAAAATAGTCCATAGAGTTGTTGTTTCTTAGAAGAAAGACTTCAGTATTCATATCAAGATATTATATTATACTATATCCAACAGTCAGTACCTTTTTAAATAATTTAGAGATATTTGTCGGTTTTTAATCATTGTGTTTTATCATTTAGCAAATTTATCCATTAATTTTTTTATATAAATAGGGATTATATTTTGAATTTCTTATTCAACCACGAATGATTTTACAAATTAAACTAACTAGAACCTATTAAATGAACAGTACGTATTTGATTGCCTGGTCTGCAATCATTTTGATTTTCAAAATTCTTACTTGCCATTGCAAGATTGCGATTCTCTAATTAAAGTTTTAAGTTTTAAGAAAAATACAAAAAGAAATACATGGTTAAATATTATTACGTTATTAACACTTAATATATTTAATTCCTTTTATTGAAATATTGATGATATAATGAAGTGTGCCATTAGGTCATTGAAATAGGGATTTAATTCTGAGTTTCTTATTCAACCACGAAATATTTTACAAATTAAGCTAATTAGAACCTATTAAATAAATGGTACATATTTGATTGCCTGATATGCAATCATTTTGATTTTCAAATTTCTTACTTGCCATTGCAAGGATTGCAATTCTCTAATTAAAGTTTTAAGTTTTAGGAAAAATCAAAACGTTTTTAAAATATATTATGGTTTCTCATTATATGTGTGTGTGTAATTTAATTGAATTTAGACTCTTCAATTTTTGCACCCAATAATTCACATGCCACAAAAATTAAAAAATTAAATGGACATGTGGTGGAAAATTAGACTTCAATTGAAATCCAATTTAAAATATAATTGAATTTAGACTTTTCAATTTTACACTCAATAATTTACTTGACATGAAATTAAAAATTAGATGGGACACATGGTGCAAAATTGAGAATCCAATTAAAATCTAATTGAATTTTTTCTGAGCTTTGACTATTAATATATATATATATATATATATATGTAGAGAGAGAGAGAGAGAGAGAGAGAGAGAGAGATGCGTGTGTGTGTGTGGTCTTTCTTCCACCAAGCTTATTTCCGTTTCTCTTTTCAATAATTTGAGTAAAGTTTGTACAGATTCAAAGTTAGTAAGCACTGCCATTGGATGTGCTAATTTAATTTTAAGCTACTGGTAGAAGTGCACTATAGCTCAGTGCTACTTGTAGAAGTAGTCCGTAGACTCGAAGCTATTATGTGATCATAATAGTAAGTTTTCTACTCGAGGTAGCAATAGGATGTTAGTGGTCTAAGTCTTATTGTACAAACTTTAATTTTTTTTATAGTGAATCTGTTTTACCTTAAGAATAACTAAGTTAAATCTTCTCTAAGTTTTTTAAGTTTGATTTTCTTGAATTATCATATCGTGTGTTCTTTGTATTTTCATATATCCCCAACACAATAATTTTTTTTTGTATAGTGTTGGGTATATGACGTTGGGATGGTGTGGTTGGCATTTTCTGTTTGGCTGAGCTGTACGTTCATATCAATGACTATGACATTGAGTGTGATGCACAAGTCACAAGGTTTGATCTCTTTTACTTTTTTGCTCTCGCCCACACATTTGAAGTTTCTTTGTTATTTCCGTCAAACTTCTCAGTTTTCGCACTCGCAGTCATTTTCTCACCAAAAATTTGTCGGTTCATATGATAATAAATTGCTATTTATAGTCTCTTGATGACATAAAGAGTTAATCGTAGTAAAAATTCATGAAATTTTGAAGAGGTAAATATTTTAGTCATAATTTTATAATATATAGAAAAAAATAAATTAATGATTGTATTAAATTATCCAAGTTTTCAAAATTTGTTTTGTGAAATACTTTCAAAGAATGATTTTTTAAAATTTTTTTTTAAATATAAAACCTGCTTCTTTTTTTTTTTTTTTTCCTAAAAAACTAATGGGACATTTAATTTTCAATTTTAGATATTAAGGACATATTTGGCAACGTTGGCTAAATAATAGTTTTTGTTATTTAAACAATATAATACGTATTTTTACAACACTTTTAATAATAAAGCTTTTAGAATAATGTTTGGTTGGAGGTCAAAGAGGGAGAACGAAAAAAAAAAAAAAAAAAAAACAAGAGAGAAAAGTGAAGAAATGATGTTTTTAGCGAGTATTTGGTTGGAAGGAATGAAGAAAGAAAATTTTTGTAGGACCCCGGTGTTTTCTTTCCAGACCTATCAAAGTGTTTTCCAGACCCGTTGTTTCATGGTTTCTACACTTTTTTTTCCTGCTTTCTTTTTCGTTTTGTCATATATTTTTTTTTATACACGATTTGTCATTTTAGTACGTGCTAGTGGTTTTTTTTTTAATAATAAATTTCCTTCTTTAATTTTTTTCTCCCTTTCCTTTTTTTCAATCACCTTTATTATTTTTTTTTTTAATAATTTCATTCTTTAGATTTTTTTTCATTTTCTGTACTTTTGGTGCTTTTATTTTTTTTTTCATTTGTATTTTTTTATCTATTAGGGGCAAGAAAATAATTTTATATAAATTATATTTTTTATCCTATTATTTTTCTACATGCAAACTAGATACCGTGAGGGAAAACTAAAAATTTTTCAATCCTCCCACTTTTATTTATGTTCTTCCTATTTTTTATCCTCCAACTTTTTTACCACTCCAACCAAATAGACCCTTAGAGCAACCACATCAGTTCGTGCAAATTTTATGCTTATTTTGAAAGAAAAAACCTACTTTTTCTATTTCACACATCCATTTTTACAAAATACCTACATCGGTTTATCTATTCTACACATATATTCAATAAAATATTCATTCTTTTTACATTTTTTATTATTTCCTTCACTCTCTTCTCTGGAACAAACTCACAGACTTGTCTTCTCCGTCGAGCCACACCCACACCCAGCCAGCCAGCCCCTTCAACAAAATCCGTTGAACCACACCCACACCCATCCTTCAACAAAATCACCCACACCCAACCACTAGCCACCATCAACGATCAAATAGAACAAACCCGCTGGAATCACCGGCGTTCACTGAGTCAAGGCCTCGAATTGCCGGATCATGGTTTGCATAGTAAGCCATCGTTTTCATGTGATCAGAGATGAGAGAGACTGATCGGAATCATGGTCCATCGTTTTCATAGTCTGTCGGAATCACCACAGTATTTGCTCAGAGAGGCTGATTGGCTTTGCAATGCAGAGTAGAGATGAGAGAAAGAGAGAGTTGTGATGAAATGAGAAAGAGAGAGTTGAGATGAGATGAGGGTCAAAGGTAGGAGAGAGAAAAAAATAATAAAATATCAAATACACAATTTTACACCCACTTATATGAGTGTTTTTTTGGCCAAAATGTGTAAAATGAAGAGATTTTTGTATTTTAGAAGACTATACACCCACTGATGTGGATGCTCTTAGTATTTAGTTTCCAAATTGTTTGTTGTCTCGGTGAAGTTTTTGTTGTCCCTATTTTCTTTTTCCATGTAAATGTAATGGAAATTTCATTGAAAGAACAAGGAAATTGCTAGTAGATACTGAATTTTATTAAATCTCAACTCTTTGAGTCTCCGTGGAACTGCAGTGAAAATGATAAAATTACTATAAAATTTTATATAAATTGATGTGTCTAAAATATGGTTCGCGCTATTCAAACTTTATAATAAAATAATATTTAAATTTTTTTTTTATTTGGAGAGATGTTGATTTTTGTAATAAGTAATCAAATTTGTAACATATATTCCTATTATCTATTATCACTCATATGTTTCTTGTTAAGTTTATTTCTTAGCACATTAATTTGTGATACCAAATCAATTTATAAAATTTATAATGTTTTTAGCATATTTTAGTTATACAACATTACTACATTTATGATTACGAATTTTTAATTCATTTTGATGATTGCAAATTTGTAATGTTTATTGGCTATTACTAATAAACAAAAAAGTAATTTCAAAGATAAGTTTAAATTAGAATTAATAACTATTTATCATCTAAAATTTATTGTGAAAATATTGTTGATATAATACTTTTCTTAGGATGGGTTTGGATAACGCGTTCAGCGTTCAGCACGTCCAGCAATTTCCACGTTTCACTCTCAATTACATTACTTGATCAAGGACCATTTTTTTTTTTTTTTTTCTTCTGCTGCTGCTGCTACTGCACGCCTCAGGGGGGACATCGGCTATTGTTCATGATACTGTTCATGAACAGTAGCCGATTTTTTTGACTTTTTACTTTTTTTATTATATTTATGGGTCCTGTTTACTGTTCACGGGACCCACAAATTTCACTTTTCAGAAAATTTTTTATTAAAAATGGATCCCATAATACTATTCACATATTTAAAAATTATTTTGTTACAGTGTTTTCAGTTTTTAATTTTCAGTTTTCAGCAAAACGCTCTATCCAAACGGACCCTTAATAAGTAGAATTCTATTTTATGCATTTATTGTTGCAGCTCAAATCATAAGGTCGAGAGGCTTTCCCATGATGACAGCACTGAGTCCGAGCCGCTCGACCTCGAGGCAAAGCCTCTCCTTCATGTCGTGATCCTTCACGATGTGGATCTTGTAAGGGATCTGCGCCTCCCTCAGTGGCTTCGCCAGATTCAGTTAGTTTCATTCATGCACTGGTTAATTAGGAACCAATTAATAAAACATGAAAATTGTTTATGAAGTCACTCTATCAATTCAATTACATTACATTACTTGATCAAGGACCATTTAACAGCACAAGAGGTGGAGTAATTACCATAAAAATTTTGAAAATTTTTTTACTGAAAACTTTTTGTTGAAAGTATGTTTGAAAAATTAAAAAAAAAAAAAAAACTAAGAAAAAAAAAACCATACATAAAAGATAAAAAAAATTAAAAGATAAAAGAAAAATTTATAAGCTGACGGCTGCTTAAATCTCACTTCCTTAATTATGTAAAACTAAATGGAATCAATTACGAAACCGCATCATTCAAAGTAAATAATTTTTACCTCTTTTTTTATCTTATTCAACTATAGTTACTACACCCGAAGTTCTGATCAATTTCCTTAGCCTTGTGAGACACGCTCAGGAATAGTGATGCAGCCGGGTCTATAAAATGGGATCTGAAAAGAGATTGCTAGCTGTGTGAAAAAATAAAGAAGGAAAGTTCCTTGTTTAGAGCGGAGATTTTGCCACGTTCTTGGTTTCGTTGGGTTTCCAGAGAGGTATTATTGTATTTTTTAAATTTATTGTAAACTTAAGTTTTGGGTATAAACTTGAGCATTGCATTTTATAATATTAAAGTGTTCGCTCTATATTAAATAGAGGGTTTTCAATGTAATGTGCATGTTCTTGTGTGATTAATTTTCTTGTTGCTTGC
This sequence comes from Castanopsis chinensis, assembly GCA_032878915.1. Lineage (NCBI taxonomy): Eukaryota > Viridiplantae > Streptophyta > Magnoliopsida > Fagales > Fagaceae > Castanopsis > Castanopsis chinensis. The sequence goes on from JAVQMG010000009.1 coordinate 458,052, forward strand.
GTGATTTTTTTTTTAAAATTTTTTAATTCAGTTTATATTTAGATTTTATTGACACATAAGCTGGAGATTTATCCCAACAAATTTATGGCAGATGTTATCTTTGTGAATTGACTCAAAACTTTCTTAACTTTAACCAGATTGCATAAACAAAACCAAGAAATACTAGGTGGCCATTCTCCTATATTGCAGCCTCAAGCCATAAAAAAAAGTTGTCATTGACCACGTTGTTCTCAGTTTTGCAGGATTTGAACGAGCTGATTGGTAAACGACCATACTCTCAAACCATGTCTACTCTTATGGAGGTGCTTAAATCCCAATTGGCACCATTGTTCACAGCTGCTATTGTGGTTTTACTAAGCCCCATAGTAAAAGATCGCATACCCGCGGCAGTCAGGGATTATCTCTTCTCCATCTATCAAGATTATTTCTTTCCTCAACTTACTATGATCATTGAAGGGAGTGATGATCTCGGTCAGAATCAAATCTATGAAGCGGCCACAACTTACTTACGTAACAAGGTTAGTGTTTTACCAAAACCAAGGCATTTCAAATGTAGAAAAGCAATTAAAAGAGAGAAACTATTCTTTGATATTGTGGGGGAAGATTCGATTATTGATGACTTTAGAGGCACTAGGCTCGAATGGAAGTTTCGTGGAGAAAGTGGACCCTTCGCGCGCAATCGTAAAACTGATAATAAATGTTTCGAGCTTTCCTTTGATAAGAAATCCGAAGAGGAAGTGCTAGAGTTTTATATACCTCATCTATTAGCACGTGCTGAGGAAATACGTAAAGAAGAACAGGTGGTAAAGCTTTATAGCCGTGGTCGTGATAGACATCAACCTGCAGATAAATGGAAGTCTAGGGTTCTTGAACATCCAGCTACATTTGAGAGGTTAGCAATGGACCCAGAGCTGCAGAGGAGGCTCAAAGATGATCTTGACAGGTTTGTTCATAGAAAGGATTGGTACAAGAAAGTTGGCAGAGCATGGAAGCGAGGGTATTTGATTTACGGCCCTCCAGGTACCGGTAAATCAAGCTTGATTGCTGCCATGGCTAATTTCCTCAAGTATGATATCTATGATTTGGGGATTTCAGGTATAGAATCAGATTCAGAATTGAGAGAGCTATTGCTTTCAACATCTAATCGTTCAATAATGATAATAGAGGATATAGATTGTGCACGGTTGGATATAAGAGAGCAAGCAAATAGGGATATTTTTTTGCGCGCAAATAGGGATTTTTTTTTGCCCACAATGAAGCCTAAGGTTAGCATTCTGTAGTCTCATATCTTTATATATGTACGTATATATGTATGTATAAAGTTAACTAGCATAACTATTTATCAAAAAAAAGAGTTTAGTATGTTATTTGCTTCACCAGTACTATGAACTATCACACAAACTTTTGCAATTGACATTATCTAATGGTTTTGTCTTACAATATTTTCTATAAGGACAAAGTTTAGCTACAAAATTGGTTGTAGCCTTAGGTTACAAACTTACTTAATATCTTTTTATTGGAGATGAATTTTGACAAATCCACCATTAGATTATATCTTCTTCTTATATCCTCCATGTTTGCAAAATTTCAAGAAAATTAAAAATCAATAGCTATGTCATCAATAAATTTTTTAAATTCCAAGTTTTTGTCATTTAAAATTATGCACAAAATATAAGTTTATAGATCATATAGTAAATAATATCCGATTGACATAAAATTTAAAACGTGTATTAAGAGCATAAAGAACATGCTATTCAACGGTTAGATTTTCAAAATATGTTGTAATATTTATTTTATTGAGTAAGTTTGTAACTTTAAGCTACAACTAATTTTGTAACTAAACTTTGTTCTTTCCATAATGTTTTTTCTTTTTTTTTTCTCAGTTCACACTCTCGGGTTTATTGAATGTCATAGATGGATTATGGTCAAGCTGTGGAGATGAGCGAATTTTTGTGTTCACCACCAATCGTAAGGACGACCTTGACCGGCTTGATCCTGCTTTGTTTCGCCCAGGCCGCATGGACATGCACGTGCCCATGTCATATTGCACCATGTATGGGTTTAAGAAGTTGGCTTCTACTTATCTTGATTTCAATGATGACCACCAACTCTATGTTCAGATTGAACAATTGCTTGGGGAGTTAGAGGTTACACCAGCTGAAATTGCTGAGGAACTTTCAAGGACTGAAGATCCCGATGTTGCTTTTCGCGGAGTTGTCGAATATCTTGGGAAAAAAAAAGACGAAGATAAAAAAAAAAACGATGAGAAAAAAAACGAACTTGTAAGAGCAATAAGCCTCTAAGGGGTTTTTGGATATTATTTATGGGTGGGTGTGTGGCTATTGTGTGAAAATATTATGCTTCTCTATATGATGTAGTACCTTCTTTCTTTTTCTAGGTCGGACTCTATTGTATATTACAATCACAAAACTGTGTAGTACAATCGCTCTGTTAGTGATGAATAAATACATATATTTTCGAAAATTGGGTGAATATGCTTAAGAATGTATGATGAACTAAAACCACCAAATCAAATAAAATCCAAACAAAACCGAAAATTATCAGTATCATTCAAGCTTTGATTCGATCCAGAGGGAAAACAACGGAAAACAAGAGTCAATCCATTACCGTCGCGCCGCTGCTTTCAGATTTGACCAGCCATTCATGACCCAACACAAAACCGGATCAGATCTCGGCCGCGATCCACGATCCACCAGTGAAAGGAAAAGAGAATCGATGAGAAGAGAGAAGGAAAAAAAAAAAAAAAAAAAAAGAAGATAGAAACGGCACTGAACAGGGGATAAGAAAAGAGAGGAAAAGAAGAAAGTAAGAGTTAGGAAAAAAAAAAAAAAAGATGGATCAGAACAGAGGGGTGAAAACTGAGAGGGAGGAACAGCAGAAAAGAAAGAAAGGGGAGTAAAGAAAGAAAGAGAGAACTTATAAAAAAAAAACAAAAGGAAGAAAGAGAAAAAGAGAAAATATTTTTATAAATAAAAGAAGAGAAAGAATAAATAAAATATTAGTTTTATTTATAAATTTGGCTAAAATTTTGAAGTATAACTCCAGCTTGCATTTTAGTGTTTTACATTGGGCAAAATTGTACTTTTAATTTTTATATTTTAAGTTAATTTTATTTTGATCTCAAAATTAATTTCGTCCCTAATATTAATTCAAAATTCTGGTTGCACCTTTTTACTGGTAAGTGCTCTTAACTCTTAAGCATAACGTTAGGGAGTTAAAATTTTTATCTTTTAAAAAATTCAGAAAATTGCTTTTTTTTTGTCATTACCATTCACCTTATAACATGCATAACATTAATAGGTTTTCCTTTCAAAAAAAAAAAAAAAATTTTTTTTTTTCTTTTTACTATTTTATTTAAATATTTTTTTATATTCTTTCTCTCTCTCTCTCTCCTCTCTCTCTCTTTTTTATTGATTTTTACAACTCTACCCCCATTACCACCAAAACCCCCCCACATCACAACCAAGCCACATGCCACCGCGACCTTGCACGGATCCCATTTCTGTCACTTTCAACTTCTGAAAAAACAACTCCAACTTTTGGAAGGGAGCCATTTCTCCATGAGTTTCCTTCTCGCCCTTCTCCACTAGGCATTCTAGAATCTCTACCTTAGAAAACCCATGATCTCTGCACCGTTCTGTAAAACCAAAACTCGTATCACACCCTCATCATCAGTCCAATTTGATCTGGGATAAAGCTGAAGAGAGAAGAAAGAGAGAGAAGAAAATATTTTAAGAGAGGATGAGAGAAAAAAGGATTAAAAAATTGATTTTTTTTTTTTTTTTTAACTTGAAGCTACAGTGAGTTGCCAAAGATGGCAGCTCACAGTAGCTCAGGAGTTTTTTTTAAACCTATACCACCGACAACGTGCTCACCTTTTAGTGTTTTGGAGGGTATAAAAGCAATTTAGCTATTACAGCATATTATTATTTTATTCCTGTTTTTTACTCTTGGTGCACATTTAAATCGTACGCAATTAGTTCATTAATTTATTTAACTGAAGTTGAAAATTTTTTACTAAAAGTGCAGAGAAAAAAGTTAAATGATAATTGAATAGTATAATGTGATCGATAAATAGAACCAAAAAGTGTAACGTGACCCATGAATATTATCTAAAATAAGCTAAAAACTAAAATAAACTAAAGTTTGAGAGCTGATAAAAACTTCATACTTTTATCTTTCTATTTTCTTATAAATTTCAGACCTCTTTTATTTTTCATAAAAAAACCATATTTTGTTTTTTATATTTTAAAAGTAGATCGTGTTGTGTTTCTTATTACTACAATATTCCCTTGCATTAAAGAGATAATTAAAAAAAATGGCAAATTACAAATTATAAATTTTTACCCCAAACTATCATCTCGATTTCACCTAATCCTCTAAATTATCGAAATGTATGATTGACCATCTAAAGTTATAATTTTGTTTCAATGTCCTCCCTACCTTTCATATTTTTGGTGTTAAGTTTGATAGAATTTAACAATAAAAGGACAATTTATCTCTCTACAAAAGAGATAGCCAAGGGTAACTTGGTTTCGATGCTAAATTCTGTTAAAGTTAACAACAAACAGATGACAGGGGTTTAAGTACAACGTATTTTTTAAATTGGGGGTCAATTATGCGTTTTGATAGTTCAATGGTGAAGTATAATTGGGTTTAAGGTGAAAAAAATTGTAATTTCTAGAAAGAAAAATTAGATATGCCCAATTAATCTCCCGTAGAATATTCTACAAATAATTAATAACTAAATTTATAAAATTTAAAATAGAAAAACCTTAATGTTTAAGGAACAAGATAACTTCTTAAATGAGCATGCTACACAAGCATTTAATGATGGACAGAGATTTCCTCCAAACAAGCTTGCAGCAATTCCTACAAACAGGGACATGTGTCAATAAAATAAAAGGACACATAAGCTTGGCATCATGTGCATTGCACATGACCCATTTTAAGAGAAGAGCTGTTAACCCTAACGTTAACAGCTTTTCTCTCTCATCTAAATCAGATAGCCTCTCTCTCTCTCTCTCTCTCTCTCTCTCTCTCTCTCTCTCTCTCTCCCCTCAAACTCCTCAAACACCTTCTCTCTCTCGTCCTCCACCCCTGTCTTTCTCAGAACCTCAGACCGGCAAGAGAATCCGGCCACCCACTGCACACGGCCAGCTTCATCTGGCTACCCACTGCACATGGCCAGCCTCTCTCTTTCTATTCAAACCCGCCTCTCTCATCTCTCTTTCTCTCTTATCCCCTTTCCCAAACTGGCAAGAGAATCCGGCCTCCTCCGCCGATTCCGCCCCATCCCCTCTCTCACTTTGTTAACAGCCTTCTCTCTCTTTACCATTCCCATCTCCCACCCATCTCTTCGTTGCCAAGGACCCTCAATCCTGCTACCCATCTTTTCAAGGCTCCTTTTCTAGGTTTGTTACCAAATCCCTTTGTATTTGAGACGCTTTGTGTGATATATTTGGATGATTTAATTCTAGTTTTTTCTTGCTGTGATAATTAGATTTATTGCTTTTAATTTTTTTAAAATTATCATTTTGGCTAGCTCTTTTTGATTAATCATGTACAAATGAGAATCACTTAATATGTGATCAAAGATAGAAGATCCATATTGAAATTTGATACATGGTGTCTCCTGTTCCTATGTGGCATTTGTCCCTCTTGCTAGATTTTAAATAGTTTGTTTGTTGAACTCACACTGATAGGACGAATGTGTTATTCGTTATTATAGACTCTGGTATTTCACTACTCACAGGGCCGGCCCAAGGCCTAGGCAAGTTAGGCCTAGGCCTAAGGCTCCACCAAAAAATAAATTTTGCTTAAAAAAAAAGGCCCTACTTTCCATATTTAAAGGTCCAAATTTTTACAAAATTATATATATTTTTTAAAGGTTGTACATTTTTTTTATTAGTGATATTAAAGATACTAAAAATTTTAATATTGGCTTACAAATTGCTATGTTATTAATCACAAAAAGTGATAAACATTCATTAGTTAAATTGATGAAGTTTATCAATAAGAGACAATGTCACATTATATTTTAAACATTTTATAGTACTTTTAATTAGCGCATCTTTTTCATTTCTATTAAGACTCTTAAAATACGAGACCAATAGAACCTTAACTCAATTGAAACCCTAAAATATTTCAAAAAGATGTTGCAAATGTGTTAAATCATCAATTATAGATTAATCTCACAGGATAGTTTGAGACTTTGATTTTTGTAAACTAATATCCTACAAAACCACACACCAAATAATATCTATCTCTCTCTCTCTTAAAATCAAAATATAAAATTAAAAATTAGATTACAACTTTATTTAACTATGCATCTTCTTATATCCAAAACAAAGTGTATTTTTCAATCACAATATATTTTTATTTCTTTTTATTAATATTTATAGTTCAACTATGATATTCAATTCTCTATATGAAATTAACATTAGTTTAGTTGGTACTATTTATGTATTTAATGTATCAAATTAACCTTAATTTGATTGGTATTAAATAATTTTGTTTAATTAATATTTACATATTAAAGGCCCCTCATAAATTTTTCGCCTAAGGCCCCAAATTATGTTGGGCCGCCCCTGACTACTCATGTCATGTTTAGAGCATGATGGCCTATCCATCATGAATAATTTCTAAATTCAAGCTCTTGATGCTAACATCCATCCATTTCTTCTTGGACAGAGATATAACCACTTCATTCCCAAGTTTTGTTTTCCACTTGCAAGTTGATGACACCTGAGTTTCTAGCTGACATCAAGTAGATAGTATTTAGCTGGAAGAACTTGTTTTTCTCTTACTGCCAATGTAGCTGGAGGAGCTTGGTTTGACCATTTTAGCTTTTGCCCAAATGGGTTTGAGCTATTTGTTTGTTGGTCGGTCTCAGTGTTTGTTTGCTTCACTGGAAATCAGAGAGGAAAGGAATTCTCTGGCATTTCACCATACTTGTGGTCAAATTGAGTTTGTGCTACTCGCACTTTGAGCAGTTGCTTCACTAGGTAGAAAAATTTGTAAAGTATACCATGACTTGCAGATGAGGTGAAACTAAAAGCAGAAGTGCAGAAAAATTGATTGGAAATTGTAGCCTTGGCTTCCCTCATTTATTATTATTATTATTATTTTTTTTTGTAGGTTTGTATAACTATCTTTTTCAGTAAATAGTGCTACAATGTGGCTTTTTTTCCCCCTTTTGCGTAACCAGTGGCACTCAATTGGTGATTTGTGTACAAGTGCATGGTACCATTTTTGCATTGATGTTTTTCAACAGATTATCTTGGGTGATGTAATGAATGGAAAGTGTCACTGATCATGTATTTTTCAAGCTATGTTGTGTTATTATTGTGAGGCAAATGAGCCTTTTCAAACAAAGAGTTGCAGAATATTGAAAATTGCAGTAGAACTTTTTATTTATTAGTGATGAGTTATGGTATTTTATTAAGAAGATAGACTTCTTGTTGCACACAAAAAATGGACACATATTAGCAAAAAAATTTATGTAAAAGAAATTTTTTTAGATCACAGACAGAAGACCTATGGTACAGAAGTTCTAATCATTAATGTTAACATTCTATCAAGTGCTTTCAACGGAACATCAGAATTGAAGAACCTAGAAGCTTTGCAACTAAAATTTTATAGAGCATTTTCAAAATATCATGATAAAGTTTGATCATGAAGAAAAAATTATATGATACAGATTACAATCCTTTCTACAAGAAGGTGAATTTGGTGGTCTAATTACATATTTGACAAGGAAAGCCAACCAAATCCATATCTAAGTTTAAACTTCATGAATCTAAGTTTAAACAAGCAGATTAAATATACACAAGCAAAATATCTATCAACATATATATAAACACACACACACAAGCAAAATAAACAGGAGTTGCATGAATTTCATGTCCCAATAAAAGGAACTAACAAAAGCAGATGACTCCCCCCAAATTGACAATATAACATTGAATTTTGTAAATTCTAAACGTAATTTATATATGTGAAAACCAGACCTACAAGGCAGCATAATGATTTCATATTGCACATCAATTCAAATCCAAAAAATATATTCCTTCCATTAGTAGACGTCCAAATCAAATTCCTCTTTTATTCTTCCAGAAAACTTCACTCTCATCTTACAATTACGGTGAGAAGTCCTGCTCTGGGTAATTCTTCCATGGACTAATCTCCTGGGTAGTTTATGGTATCAGAGTCATGGATGGTAGATGTATGAGTTTTATTTCTTTGCAATTAAGAAGTTACTAGGAACTTATATTACTGCATAGCCACTACTTGCTCCTTGGCTGCGTTGGTCAGCCTCAATACTCGTTGGCAAACCATAGATTCGCATTGGTTAGCCCGTTTTTTGTTAGCTGATGGACATGCATGTGTGTTAGGTGGTCCCGCAATGGAGTTTCCTGGGGAGGTGGTCCCGATAGCAAGGCAACCAATGGTTAGTAATAGTTCTACCAGTAATTAGTAATTGCTTGGAAATAGAATATATACGTTTATTGTTCATTATCTATTTTCTTGTTCACACTTAGGTTAGGCACACACTAATTTGAAACATGGACAATGATGATATAGATTATGATGATGGTCATAGCATGAGAGATATAGATAATAATTGGTTAAGAGATGATATGGATTATGAAACAGATTCTGATTCTGACAGTGATATGGATAATTATAATTATAACTATAATAACACAAATAATTGGAATACATTAATAGGAGATAAAATCAACCGACAGACTAATAAACACACTAATAATTTCTTAGACAGTATTAATTAAAAATTAAAATCTTTAGAAGATATTGAAAGATCCACTGTTATAGAAAGAGAAAATAATAGAAATGATAGATCAGATAGTGTTTTTGGAACTTTATGAAAGAAATAAGGCTTTAAATTCAGACTTTGAACCCCATCAAAGATCATCTTTAACAAAAACCATGACAGATAACCGATATAATAGACAACAACAGAATAATTTAACAAGTACCAACAGATCAATAAATCTGATAAATATAAAAGACATTAGAAAAGATAGTTTAATGCGTGATGATAGTAGTAGTTTTCAAAATTCAAAAGTAATTGACAGACCTATAACATATAAAGACAAAGAAAAAGACTTGAAGCAAATAGACTTAAAAACAGATAAGGATGAAAGACTTATAGAAATAATGAAAGAAGAAAAAGGCATAGAAAAACAAAGAAGCAATAACATGAAAGATAGCCTAATTATGGAAAGAACAACACATAGGGAAAATGAAGAAATATTAAAGAAAGGAATAGTAAAAGCAATCATAGAAAAGATAGAAATGGAACATGGCAATAGTACTTTCAAGATAGTCAACTTAAAGGAGAAAAAAGGTTTGAAAAAACCAAAAGAAACTCTGACAGAAAAGATAAAAATTAGCTCTATAGATATAATGCATAAAAAAAGAGACATAGCTATAGCAAAACATATGTCAAAAAAGGAAATAGATAAGGATAGGTTAAACCCAAAAGAAAATAGTACTCTTGAAGAATCTCTTTACGTAGGAAACTAGAAGTAGAAAAGATAGAACAAGAAAGACATAATAGCAATAGTCCAGAAAGTTTAGAAATAGTCAACAAAGGAAGAAAAACTAATAATAATAATAAAAAAGATAATAAGGATAGTTTGAAAGAGAAAATAGATGAAAGATTAAAGGCAATTGAAAGAACTATGGTATATACTCAAAATGATAGTTTCACAGAAATAGCTAAAAAGATATAACTTTTAAATTCACCCTTAGAAATAGACAGAAAAAGAAATATAGTAGTTTTAAATACTACTGAGTTATCTGATAGTGAGAAAGATGACAGGCACACTAAAAACATTATTTGTCATAAATGTAAAGGATATGGACACACTAAAAAGCAATGTGACAAACAAAATAAGCTTGCTAAACAAATAAGTAAATTAAATTTGAAAAAGACATAATAAATGAATTAATGGAAATATTTAACGTCACTCAAAGAGATATAAACCGAGTTAAGAAGGAAGAACTAAAATCAACCAACCCAATTAAGATTAATAGAAGAAAAAGGAAACAACAAGACATAATAATAAAACTGATAAATAATTTACCTAATCACTTAAAAGATAAGAAAGACTATATAATAAATCTGAAAGACTCTATAGACATTCCTATTGTTTTTATTAGATGTAGACAATATGGACATCATGTTATGGATTGTAGAAAACAAGAAAAAGCCAAGAAAGAAAAAGATAAGAAAGGAAAAAAAGAAAAAGAACTCAAGAAGAAAAAGATGTAAAACCAATAACTCTACAATACCTAATGATAGAAGCAAAATGATAAAAGAAGAAATTAAAGAAGATAATTTGACAGAAATAAATGAACAAAATATTACAGAAATAATAAATCTAAAAGAAGACTCTAAACCCATTACAAGATAATAATGATAGACAAAATTTCTTGAGTTTAATTGATAGAGTACTATTTCAAAAATGGTATACAAAAATCACTTTAGTAATTGATAAAGAATTCTCCTTGACAGAAATTGCTTTAATAGATTCAGGTGCTGATATGAACTGTATACAAGAAGGACTTGTAACTTTAAAGTTATGAAAAATCTTCTGAAAAATTATCGCAAGCTAATGGAGAAAAGCTCATAATTAATTACAAAATACCTAAGATTCACATATGCAATGATGGAGTATATTTTGAAATTGTTTTTTGTTTTAATTAAAGACCTTTCTTCTAAACTTATTCTAGGCAATCCGTTTATGGCTTTACTTTATCCCTTTTTAACAACAAAAGAAGGAATTAGAACTACTGTGCTAGGAAAAGACATACTTTTTAAGTTCATTTTACCACCAATTCTAAAAGAAGTTTATTTACTTGATAATATCTCTAAAATAAAGGAAATTGACAAAGAAAGGATTTATAGAAAAGATAGACACTTGTTATCTTTAAAGTCAGAAATAATACATGAGAGAATTGCTGAACAATTGACAGACCCCATATTGAAGCATAAGATACAATTATTTAGACAACAGATTGAGACAGAAATTTGTTCTAATCTTCCCACTGCCTTTTGGCATAGACACAGACATATAATTCAATTACCTTATGAAAAAGACTTCAATGAATGATAGATACCTACAAAGCTAGACCGATACAAATGAATAATGAATTATTAGAACATTGTAAGAAAGAAATAGAAGATCTTTTAAATAAAGGTTTAATTAGGAAAAGCAAGTCTCCTTGGAGCTGTGCTACATTTTATGTTAATGAACAGGCAGAATTGGAACGAGGAGTTCCAAGATTAGTTATAAATTATAAACCTTTAAATAAAGCATTACAATGGATAAGGTATCCTATTCCTAATAAAAAAGATTTGCTCGACAGACTTCATGAAGCAACTATATTTTCCAAGTTTGATATGAAAAGTGGATTTTGGCAGATACAGGTAGATGAGAAAGACAGATATAAAACTGCTTTTACAGTTCATTTCGGTCATTATGAATGGAATGTTATGCCTTTCGGTTTAAAGAATGCACCTAGTGAATTTCAAAATATAATGAATGATATATTCACACCCTTTACAAAATTTTCAATTGTCTATATAGATGATGTTTTAATCTTCTCTAAATCAATTAATGACCATTGGAAACATTTAGATATATTTGTTAAAATAATTAAACACAATGGATTAGTTGTTTCAGCCACTAAGATAAATTTGTTTCAAGATAAAATCCGATTTCTAGGACATAATATTTATAAGGGAACCCTGAGTCCTAATTGATAGAGCCATCCAATTTGCAAATAAATTTTCAGATGAAATAAAAGATAAAAATTAGTTACAAAGATTTCTTGGCAGCCTAAATTATGTTTCGGACTATTTTCAAGGACTAAGAAAGATATGTAGACCTCTGTATAAAAGGCTTGAGAAAAATCCTCCTGCATGGACAGAAAAACATACTATGATAGTTAGACAGATTAAAAAATATGTTAAACAACTCCCCTGCATTGTTATTCCTTCACCCCATGCTTTCAAAATCGTTGAAACAGATGCTTCTGATATAGGTTATGGTGGAATTCTAAAACAGATTGTAAATGTTGATAAAGAACAGATTGTGAGATTCCAGTCTGGCTCTTGGTCAGTTACCTAGCAGAATTATAGTATTATTAAAAAGGAAATTTTATCTATTATACTATATGCTTCAAAATTCCAAAATGATCTTTTTAATCAAAAGTTTTTAATCAAAGTTGATTGTAAAAGTGCTAAAGAAGTTCTATAGAAAGATGTTCAAAATCTTGTTTCTAAACATAGTTTTGTAAGATGGCAAGCTATTGTAAGTGTTTTTGATTTTGACATTGAATATATTAAAGGAGAATCTAATTCCATTCCTGATTTTTTAACCCGTAAATTCTTACAGGGAGGATGAGTTCCCCCCTCAGAAAAGAGCAACTCCCCAAAACCCAGAACAAGACAGTCTTATGTTGCTCCTCCTATTCCTCCTAGCAGATTTCTTCCTACCCCTTCCTTCGCCTCACCCACTACTTCTTCAACCAGACCCCAAGTGTTATCCAACCCAAACTATTTCAGCCCACTTTCTCCAACTCCTAGTCCAACATCTAAACAGTCATATGCCATGTCCTTATCCTTAACCTCAACCCCTTTACAAATTTGTAGACCTCCCATGGATTATCAGATGGGAATATAAAATAGAAAAGCATCCTCAGTATCCTTTTCCTATGCTTACCAGAAAGATTTCTTTAAAATGGTGGAATAAATTTAATTTTGATCATATTTGTCAAGAATTACAGGAAAAATCCTCTACTTCTCATTTTCTTTTGGAAAAAAGTGAAGTTCAATGCCAGCTCACCTTTGTTTCAGATAGAAAACAACTTAAAAAAACAATTACTTGAAGCTGCATCACAGATTTCAGATGATGAAGATGACACAGTAATGGAATCCTCATCCCCTAATTTCAGGACTCATCCATAACTATTTCAAGATTCTTAGGATCCCTATGATATATGACAGAACGACAAACTCATGATAGATATTTATCCAAGAAAGTCCAAGACAGTGACAGTCCAGACAGATTTTACTACTGTTTACTAGCATGTGCACAAGAAAGTCCAAGACAGTGACAGTGACAGTCCAGATAGATTTTACTACTGTTTACTAGCATGTACTGTTTACTGACAGCAAGATTTTACTACTGTTTACTAGCACGTGTACAAGAAAGTCCAAGGCAGTGACAGACAGACACAGACAGACAACAGATAGACAGATATTTATCACTAGTGTTTACTAACATGCGTAAAAAGAAACCTGACAGATTCTCAGATAGACTACTATTAAGAATAAGCCTCTACCGACAGTTTAACTTGAGTTACTTTTGAAGACTAACTATGGTTCTTCTCATCTATAAAAGCGACAGAATTTGAAGACAGAAGCAAGCCTTAATTTTGAAGCCTTTTATTCAGAAGAAAGAAAGAAAGCCTTTGCTAGCCTTTCCTCTCCCTCTCCCTCTCTCTCTCTGAGACAGACTTTTGTAACCCTTCTCTTTTGTAATCTTGTAATCTTTCTCAGACAGATTTTACTTTGTAATCTTGTAACTCTTCAGATAGTTTTTATTTTCAAAAGCTTGTATCAAAGACAAAGTTTTCAATTTTAATCAAGACAGAAGTTTTTATTAAAGTAAGATTTTGTCAATCTCTGTGTTCATATTCCATACTCTATTTTAACCTTATTTTGAATATATCTATTTTGTTATTTTCTTCTTTATCATCTATTTTATCATTGTTTATGCTTCCATATTACTGCTGTGCTCTATACTTAAAACACCCAAAATCAAGGAAATATAATCATATCTCCTATAATTAGACCCCATATCTTTTCCTGCATCACATTTTAATAATTAGTTTTTCTACGAGTGGCTGCTCTAATTAAAAAAAGAAGAAAGAATAAGGGAATCATTTCGCACGAGGGAAAAAGGGAAAAAGGGGGGGGGGGAGCTATCCCTATATTCTCTATATTTTTGTTTGCAAAAGCCAACATAAACTTTTTTTCAAAGCTGTTTCTTAAATATAAAAAAAAAAAGAAAAGAAAAAAAAAAGCTTTTTTTTTTCTAAGTTATAATTTAGAAGAAGTAATGCATTTATAGTATTTTCACAATAAATCACATATTATAAGTTGTTATTGGTTCAAATTTAAATTAACAACTTAAATTACTTTTTTGCCCACCTATAACAACTAATAACAACCTACTACTTAAAATTTTTTATGAAAATATAGTGAAAATATTGTATATATAACAATTTTTTATAACTTGGACTAGTAAGCAAATTGTTCCATTACAATTATGATTTGACTATTCATAAATCATCGAACTTCTTTATTTATAAATACATATATATTTATATATTTATTCAATACTCCGCCTCATTCACTTTCTTCTTCTATTGTACAACTAAACGAAAGAGATGATGTCCCTTTCTTACTTTTGCCTTATTTTCTCTTCCCTTCTCCCATTTCCAAACATAGGGTTAATCTTTGAGTTTGAGTTTGCTGACTTAGCATTGTCTCTTGTTGGCTGCAACTTATCATTATCGTTTGCTTTTGAAAATTGGTGTTAAGCGTGTTTTTTTTTCCCGACTGAGAGTTTGAAAACTGGGAAGTTTAAAGGGAAACAACAGAGAAACTTCATCACATTCAAATGCCCACTTCACCATCCCAACGTCATATTAAAATACAAACTATTGCAATCTTTACGGATTCTACCAGCCAACCCTACTCATATAGCGTTTTCAGTGTCAGAATCTTTGAAATAAATAACCCATAAATAAATAAATAACTCAGAATCTTTGCAGTTTTTGCAGTCACCAATTTTTTGAAGTTTACGAGTTTCTTTTTGCATAACTAACATACCTATCTCCCTGTTTATAAGATTGAATTTTTGTTTCTGCTGGTTCATTTAATTTCGTATGTTTTTTCGGATATGTTTTGAGTAAAAATGCGAGTTTTATCTTTTACATTGCGTCGTATAGTCCATATACCTGGGTTTAGGAACATATTGTGTGTATCATTGAAATTCTGTTATTAAATTTCATTTTCTGCAGACATGTTTGAGCAAAGGTGGGGGTTTTCCATTTCAATGTATGTGGATATTTTAGGATCTCATTCAATTGTCCCATGGACCTTTCTGGTTTTGCAATCTTCTCTTCTGAGGTGGATGTAGAAGTTTTCCACTTTCAACAATGTACTTCTTATCTCTGAGTTGTTTTCTAAAGCCTTTTAGTGCTTCACGGATTTCTAAGGCCAAAAATACTTTATTATTTGTTCTAATCCTAGACGACCACACGTGTATGATTTTAAAATCATAGACTACAAAAGCAAAAGGTGATCTCAGTTACTTTCAGCTAGGTACGTGGCTTACTGGCTTTTATTCTCTTGTCTAACTTGTGTTGCGTGTCTTTTGACTTGGACTTATCTTTTGACAATATAAATTGCTTAACTTTTGTCTTTCTGTGTAAATGTATGTAAATATAAAAATATGCAATTATTTTGAAATTGCTGATTGGCTCGTCTCTTACTATGGGGTGAATGGGGCCGTGGCATTGACCTGGGGTAGTGGTCTGTGGTCCCTTAAAAGTAAGTGAATGCACATTATAGAAGACAAAAAAAAAAAAAAAAAAATGTTAAAGTAGTTTTGCAGTGGGTTGAGCCAGGTGGATGATGCATATTTTTAGTCTTTATATTGTGCAAAGCAAATTAAATTGTGGGATGTGTACTATATTATGTAATTTATGCTTCTTTAAAGATCACCTTGAAAAATATTTCTAGAACCACCACTGTTTACCGAAACACTTCGCAACACCTGAAATAGATTAAAATGACCCGAAATTTTTTTCGAAGTAGAATAAGGTGGGTTACTGTTCTGGTTTGTTTACCGGCATGGTATTTTCCAGCCGTTACGGCCAAAATGGAATGAAATTAATAACATTGAATCAAACCTAATTACTTAAATACTAAAAAGAAATAAGATTGTGAAATTTATGCTTCCTAAAGAACATCCTAAACAAATTTCCTAAAGCCGCTACTAATAAAGCATTTGTTTTTTTCATTTCGAAAGACTTGTATATTATGCCGTAGCCTTCAGCCATTATGTTTTTTGCTTTTTAACCATGATTGTTCGCTTAAGAACAATTAATTTAGTTAAAATTGAAAAAATTTTATTGAAAATATAGGAAAAAAAGTTTAAAAATAAATTGAATAATATAATAAGACCTATAAATAATATAAAAAATTACAGTAAAATCTATAAATAATAGTAAAAAAAAAGATAAAATTACAAATAAACTGAAAATTCCACCCATACCTAACGACCTCTAAGTCGACTTCATAAGCATGCACCTTCACTTCACCTAGCTTGCTTCAATTCATCAATTGTGGTGTTAGTGGAATCCGTATCTTTTTGTCTTCTCATGCGGAATTGCGGATATCCATGCATGTATAATAATATTTACTAGTTTTGATTTTTTTTTAAATGAATAAATATTGATTTTTTTTTTCTTTAAAGTATGTGGACGACTTGACTCCAGAGCACTTTCCCTTCACCTAGCTACTAGCTTCAATGCTTTTACATCACTTTTCTTGACATATTTGTGGTGTTAATATAGAACACGAGAAAACTAAACATGCTGTTGATTCCTTTTATTTTTGGTTGAGAATCAACATGTTCTTGACTTTGAAAACACAAGAAAATTATTATTTTTTAAATATGTATATTCATAAAAACATTTTTTGGAGAAAAAACAAAAATAGTTATCAAACATATCCTAAGGTTTTTCTCTTTTAAAAGTTTCAAAACTTGATTAAAATTATTTTTAGAAATATTCTACAGGAGGCTAAACATGGTTGTATGTACAACTGAATCAAGAATTATTTGTAAATTATATATAATAAAGGAAAATTTAATACATTGAGTGAGTGATTATATGCGAATAATATATATTTTTTTATGAAATACAAAAAAATAGAATAGAATAACTAATCATATGTGAGTAACCAATAATCATTATAGTAATTAATACATGGAGTGACTTAATTAACATTTTTCATGTTTTATTGGTTCCTAAAACATGCATGCATGAAAATATCATTATAATTGAGCTGGAATATTAAATGCAAAAAATAGAATTTTATCCGATAAACGTGAAAAATGTTTATTAGAATTCTATCCTATAAACACTGCAATCAATAAAAGAAAAGTTGTAATCATAAATGTAGTAACACTTTAATTATAATTAAAAAATGCTAAAGATATTGTTCGGGGGCCTTTTTTGGTTGCTCGGTCACGTGTGGTCCTATGGAGGGATCACCTTGCTAGGCCTGGGTTCTTTCTGGGGAGTTGCATCTCGGAACTCAACATCAGGCTACGTGGTCCAACGGCTACCGGTATACTTTTAAGCCTAAAAATCCATCAAAGCCAAAGCCTAAGAATCACGATAATGGTCGAATAAATATATAATATGCGTTTGATATGATAGCTTTGATTAGTGGTTGTAATAACAGTTGAAATAAAGTAGTATTTATTTAGGGGTAAAGTAATCATGTATTCAATGATGTAAATTTAAAGATATGGAAGCAAAATCACTTATCTTCATATGGTTTGTAGCCCAGCTGTGTAGCATCAGTGGGCTGATGGGATTCCAGCAGAATTCCAGCGGTTGAGGCTAGTTAAGCTTGCCTCTCTTATCATGCATTTTAATGAGTTTAAGCCTTGGTTAATAGTTGTAATAATAGTTGGAATAAGTAATGTGTATTTAAATGTGAAATAATCATGTACTCAATCATGCATATTTAAAGACAAGGAAGCAAAGTTATTTATCTTTGTATGGTTTGTAGCCAGCTGTACAGCTTCTGTGAATTGATGATATTCCAGCAAAGTGACCCCAGCGGTAGAGAGACAGTTTACCATGATAGCTTCAAGATTGAAAGGGAAAAATGGGTGCAACTGGAGGGAGAGAAAGTATGCCCAGCTGTGTGTAGGAGCTGGTTAAGCTTGCCCCTCTTATCATGAACTTAAATGAGTTTTCCCCTTGACAATGTTCTTTTAATTATTGTGAAGTTATGGATAGTATTGCCTTCCATGAGAAGAGCTTTGGTATGGAGTATTTGTGCCTTCTAAGAGAAGGAATTCATGTAAGATGGATTTGTGCCTTCCATGTGAAGGACTTTGATATGAGATCTTGATACCTTCTAGGAAAAGGTTTAGCATTAAAATTTTATGCCTTCTGTGAGAAGGGCTTTTATAAGAGAGATAGAGATGCGTATTGATATATGTTTATGAGTAGCAAAACAGTAGAACTTCAGAGTGAGAGAGTATGAGAATGAAGTTTAGAAGAGTGTAGTGAGTCATATATAATGGTGTAGTAAATATATATGAGATTGTGTAAGATAAGTGGGGAAAGAGATGTTTAGAGATATCAGTGTTTTGTGGGATGTAGCAGTTGTAATTTGTATGGTATATGGAAGTATGAGAGATATGGTAGTTAAAGATAGTAAAAATAAGAGATTATAACTGTTGAAGAAGTTGTAGAGATAGCTCTCCAAGAGGAAAGATTTTGTAAGAGAAGAGTATAGAGATGTGTTTAAGTATTTGGAGATAGTAGCAGTAAGATAGATGTATTTTCTGAATATGGAGAGTGAGAGAATGAGTATAAGAGAGTAATAGGGCTGTAGTGTGTTTAACAATGTTGCTAGGATTTACTACTAGGCTGGACAGGAGCTTATAGAGAGCTCATAAGTGGGGAGTAAGGGAGTATTTGAGAGTTAGGGGAGTGCTCTTAGAGAGAGTGTATATAGCTTAGAGAGAGTATATGTAGTAAGTAGTGAGTCATTTGGTAGTATGGGCAGTGAGAGAGAAAGTGTTTAGCAGGGCTGCTGGGTTATATTGCTGGGCTTTTCTATTGGAGGATGTATAAAGGTTTATGAAGGGCATTTATGAGCTAAGCGCTGAAGAGTTTAGTTCCTGATTTTGAAACTAAAAACTCAGAACTTCTTTAAGAGCTTGAGAAGATAATTAAAGGGAGAGAGAATAGAGAGGTTTGTGAAAGAGTTGCTCTTCTCCCTTGGTGTCCCTTGAGGTGTTAATGGAGGGGTTCCATTTAGCTGAGTTTAAGGAGGTATTTTAGCAAAGAATCTCAGCCAAAATCTGTCCCGAATAGCAATGAATCTTCAGAAAATCCATCTTAAGATTTGGGCAAAAATGGTATGTTTAGCTTTAAGATGTTCACGTTGTTTTGGGTAAGAGCTGCTGGGGAAAGAGCAATAGAAAAGGAATGTATTTTGGTAAGAAAAAGTAGTTACTTCAGTTGGTTTTGGTTTTAGTCAAATGAAGAAAAATCAGTAATGCTAAGGCTGCTGGGTCAGCTATGACATCTGTTCTGAAAAAGTTGTCTCAGCTGTCAGGAAAAGTTGTGACAGCTATCATGAGACAGCTGTCATAAGATAGTTGTTACTTTGGGCAGAAGCAAATGAAGTCAGCTGGGTGATTTTAGACTGCTGGAGAGGACATTCAGCATTTATTTTATGGATTTGACTAGAAATGGTAAGATCTCTTTCAAGGATATTTTGCTATTTTGGGTATAGCAGTTGGCAGCTGGGATTTCAGCATTAAATAGTTGATGATATCACTTCCAGCCAAGTGTCAATTGTTGAATACACTATTGGGGTTCAGCTGGAAATATTTCCCTTTTTGAGTGTTTGTGTTTTTGGTGCAAAGTTCCATTACAACACATTTCTAGTAAGTAATAGAAGGATTGGTTGAAAGTTAATTAAGTTTTAGAGATT
The DNA here is from genome assembly GCA_032878915.1 of Castanopsis chinensis. NCBI lineage: Eukaryota > Viridiplantae > Streptophyta > Magnoliopsida > Fagales > Fagaceae > Castanopsis > Castanopsis chinensis. Next base: position 477,934 of record JAVQMG010000009.1, read on the forward strand.
TAGTCAAGGCCTCATTGTGTTGTGACATAATCTTGGTGAGCAAGAAGAGCATTTAATGCTCTACTCTAGTGGTTGGCAGAAAAATATACGGTCTGATTGTGGCAGATAGCAGCTGGATATGAGAGATATCATGAATATTTTGTATATAGTTAGAGATTAAAGATAGCCAATTAGATTAGGCCATGTGTTTGAGTTGGATTTTAGCTGAAAGCAATAATGAAAGTTATGTAGAATAATATAATGAAGTTTCTAAATTTGTATAGCTATAGCTGGGGATTGAATGAATAGTTATTTTCCCAGTAGCTAGATAGCTGAGGATATTGAATATAAGTTCTAGGAAAAGAGCAATAGGGAATCTTATCATTTGAAGTGCTATGTGATAAGAGATGCTTACCATATGTTACCCGCTACACACTGACTCGTTAGAGTTCAGGAAGTTGGAGAAGACACACCAAGCAACATGTTTCTTTTATCAACTTTAAACTACTGGAGCTTTACTGAACATACCTCTTGGTCCTCCAAATCATAACTCCCAAAGTTTCCCTAAAGAGATTTATGAGCTTGGATCATAAGCCGAAGATAAGATGACGTACCTCGGGTTTTATTGTCATTTTGTGTAAATATGGACTCTTATTGAAGAAGCCGCTTGACATGAGTGTAAGAGAGGTAATATGGGTCATGAGCTTTGATTCATTGCTTAAGCCCGATCTATATGTTGATGTTGATGATGTCGTGGGGTTATGATCCCAATTGATGACAAAGAAATGTGGACCATGAATTCGCCTCTTGAAGTAAGGATCTTGTGGGCCATGTGAGCCAAATCCATGAGATATAAACTTATTTTGGGCTTTATAGAGATTTACCCAAAAAATTAATAATATTTTAATGTGGCATGGGTTGCCAATGAAGTAGTGTCACGTGGAGCGAAAAAAGAGTCCTCAACATTTAGCCCCCCAAGTGCATTAGCTTGTATTGCAAGGGCATGCATGAGTAGAGAGTTTGCTTGAAGACTTTTTTTAGATGAGCTAGTCTGAGATTGTTGACTGTTGGAGATGATGCTGTTGGGTTGAAGGCACCAACATAACCTTGCAGCTGGGTTTAGTGCTGTTGGAATGAGGGCAGCAAGGTAATGTTGAAGTTGGTCAAGATTGTAGCTAGGTGCAGTGCTTTTGGAGTGAGGGCAGTAAGGTAATGTTGAAGTTGGTCAGGATTGCAGCTGGGTGCAGTGCTGCTGGATTTAGGGCAGTAAAGCAATGTTGCAGTTAGTCAGCATTGCAGCTAGATGTGGTGTTGCTAGGTTGAGGGCAGCAAAGAAATGTTGCAACTTGTTAGAATTGTAGTTGGATGTAGCGCTGTTGGGTTGAAGGCAGCATCGTTATGTTGCAGCTGAAAGTCTAAATACTGAGCTTATGGCTGGGGCAGTCTAGAATGTATTTGATATCATAGCAGATGAATATTTCACTGATATTGCTGATTGTAGTCAATTCTTGAAGAAATTTGATAGAGATAGCCAAAAATAATATGGGCTTTCCACTGAGATTTTGTCCTTGTTGGAAGAGTTGCTTTAGGAAGCATAGAGATTGAATGGCCCCTTGTAGGATCAGCTGCATGATTATGATTGCACTACTAAAGTCATAAGTGATGATCATGTTGTAGGATCTGATAGCACTGTTGGAGTAATAAAATAGGTGTTGCTAGACATGTAGAGATTCAATGTAGCAGAAATTTTCATAGCTGGAGCAGTAGCTTTGATTTAATTGGTAGAGTGATTGGACTCCATGTAGCTCTATATGTACTTCTCTCAAATACATAGTGTAAGACCAAGTCCCCAAGTGCAAGATGACATTTACAAAGATCCCAGTGGTGTGATGCATAAGACCGCTATGATTCCAATAGTGTTGTGCGTGAGACTAGCATGGCTTTGAAGAGGGTGCGTGGATTGCCACGACTTGTTATAATAGTACTTTAATGGATAGAGCTCCGTTTCTTGCTTGTAATTTTGTGAGAGTGCTGAATTGATGAGTAATGTGTTCTTGAAAAAAGTTGGCCACTGCTAGATCAATAGACATGTATAATGGAAATGCCTCCATTGATATTGTTGTGATAAATATCCAATTGTAGCCCCTAGAGATGGAACCTTTGGATCGATAAGACCAAGCCCCATAGAGAGGCCTTGGATAAGCATATATTAGCAAGTGAGGAGTACCTTGAAAAATTCAGTAGTGAAATTGGCACTTTGCTATTTGAAATAGTGTAGATACTTATGGTAATGATCTTGTATGATAATTGCTTAATTGAGCATGCTAGATTAGTAAGTCTGTTTGCTGGGGGTAGTTATATAGACTGATGGATCTGCTGGAGCTCTGAACATGAGTAGTTGGGGTTTGTTTTGTCTGCCCAGGCAAGCTACTGGGTGTGTGTCAGTTTATCACTAGGGTAATCTTTTCTTGATTTGAATAAGTGGTTCATCTATCTCGATGACTTTGTGATTTGCTGAATGTAATGACTGTTGAGTAGATGATAATGATTGAAAATATTTGATCTTTGTGACATTGTCTATGAAGGAAATAGCATAGGCAGCTTTTAGGAAAGTATGGTTGGCATGAGTCCCAGCTGTAAGATAGGAAATACCAGATTGATGGCGATGGTTTGGATCCAGCAATAGAACAGTATGGTGGCAGTTTTCACCTAGTGCTTGGAAAGTAAGTTCGACTGAACCTCTTGTTGCTTTTAAGTAAGAATCAAGGGTGCCATTTGACAATGTTGGTAGATGATTCTTTGTTGGACTTAGATAGTTTGGAGACTACTTAATCTTTCCCAGCGGTAGGTGGATTCTTGTCAAGTTGTTGGCCATTGGCTTCTTGCATTTTTCACCATTTGCTAGGTTATGATCAGAAGTAACAAGGACTGTGAAGTACTCATCTTGCTTCCCAGTGGTGCAAGCCTTTTATTGATGCAGTAGCTTTTTAGACCTTTGCAGCAGCTGGGTAGATTGTGTAATGTGAAGATACAATAGTAGGTAGTTTGGAATAGTGCCATGGAATTGCTAGATGCATTCAAGTAAGCTTTGGATCTGATTTTTGCTTGTGGAGGGTAGTAAGAGTGATCCTTAATTCTTCATGAGAACATTTTTCAGCAAAGATTTCCCATGTAGCAATGGACATGGGTTGAATAGTAATGTAGCAAAATGTTGGCATGATCCGAGATGGATTAAGAAAGTTCTCTTGCAAAGTTCTCCACTTCTTGAATGTAGGCCTCGAATGATAACCTGTATGTTAGTAAAATAGAGATAATTGCCATGAAATTTTAGTGAAATAGAGATAATTGCCATGAGATTTACCATGGGTTTTGACAAGTAATTGTCATGGGCTTGAACCATGAGCTTCTAATATGGGATTGAATTCTATTGATAAAATAGTTTTGCCATGGATTTGAATCATGGGCTTTTGAAATATATTGTTGCCAAAGTATTAACTTTGGGGCTTTGAGCATAATATAATAGTAGTTGCCAAATAAGATTTGGGCTGCTTTTGATAAAATATTGCTAAGGATAGTATTGGGCTTTTAGAAATAGTTGTTAAAATAGTATTTGGGCTTTATAAAATAGATGCCAAAATAGTTTTTGGGCTTTGTAAAATAGTTGCCAAAATAGTTTTTGGGCTTTGTAAAGTGAGTGCCAAAATAGTTTTTGGGCTTTGTAAAATAGGTGCCAAAATAGTATTTCGACTTTGTAAAATAATGCCAAATTAATATTTGGGTTTTATAAAATAGTGCCAAATTAGTATTTGAGCTTTTGTAAATAGTTGCCAAAATAATATTGGGCTTTTAGAAATAGTGCCAAAATAATATTTTGGGCTTTGTAAAATAGTTTGCCAAATTAGCATTTGGGCTTTGTTAAATAGTGCAAAATTAATATTTGGTCTTTGTAAAGTAGTGCCAAATTAATATTTGGGCTTTGTAAAATAATTTGTCAAATTAGTATTTGGGCTTTGTAAAAACAGGTGCCAAATTAGTATTTGGACTTTGTTAAAATAGATACCAAAATAGTTTTTGGGCTTTGTAAAATAGTGTCAAATTAGTATTTGGGCTTTTAGAAATAGTTGCGAAAATAATATTGGGCTTTTAGAAATAGTTGCCAAATTAATATTTGGGCTTTATGAAATAGATGCCAAAATAATTCTTGGGCTTTATAAAATAAGTGCCAAAATAGTTATTGGGCTTTTGATAAAATATTGCCAAGGATAGTACTTGGGTTTTTGAGTATTTGTAAAAATTTGCCAAATTAGTATTTGGGCTTTTGATAAAATATTGCCAAGGAGAGTACTTGGGCTTTTGAGTATATGTAAAATTTTGTCAAACTAATATTTGGGCTTTTGATAAAATATTGCCAATGATAGTATTGGGCTTTTAGAAATAGTTGCCAAAATAGTATTTGGGCTTTTGTAAATAGGTGCCAAATTAATATTTGGGCTTTGTAAAATAAGTGCCAAAATAGTTTTTGGGCTTTTTAAAGTAAGTGCCAAAATAGTTTTTGGGCTTTGTAAAGTAGATGCCAAAATAGTTTTTGGACTTTATAAAATAGGTGCCAAATTAGTATTTGGGCTTTGTAATATAGATGCCAAAATAATTTTTGGGCTATATCAAATAAGTGCCAAAATAGTTTTTGGACTTTATAAAATAGATGCCAAAATAGTTTTTGGGTTTTGTAAACTATATGCCAAAATAGTTTTTGGGCTTAGTAAAATAGTTTGAGAATTGGTAAAAAGTATTGTCGTATAGCAACAGGCTTTATAAGAGTGCCGTGTAGCAATGGGCTTTAAGGGTGCTGTGTAGTAACGGGTTTTATAAAGGTGCCGTGCAGCAACCGGTTTTATAAAGGTGCCATGTAGCAACGGGCTTTGTAAAGGTGCCGTGTAGCAACAGGCTTTAAAGGTGCCGTGCAGAAACAGACTTCGTAAGAGTGCCGTGTAGCAACGGACTTTAGAGGTGCTGTGTAGCAACAGACTTTGTAAGAGTGTCGTGTAGCAATGGGCTTTGTAAGGTGCCGTGTAGCAACAAGCTTAGAGGTCCCCTGTAGCAATGGACTTAGTAAGGTGTCGTGTAGCAACGAGCTTAGAGGTGTCATGTAGCAACGAGCATAGAGGTGCCGTGTAGCAACGGACTTGTAAGGTGCCGGGTAGCAACAAGCTTTGAGGTGCCGTGTAGCAACGGACTTAGTAAAGGGTTTTGTTGGGTCTTTTAGGTTTAGCCCACAAGGTAAATAGTTTTGGGCTTTTTTTGTGGAGATGGTATAATTTTGTGGCTCAATATAGTAATGGCATAGTGAGTATTTGTATGGGCCCAAAATAATTTATGGGGCTTGCATAGAGAGTATTTGTAGGAGCTCAAGTTAGGTAATTATGTGGAGAGTATTTGGGTAATATGTGGGAAGTATTTGTAGGGGTTATTTGAGTATTTTGTATTTGGTGAATGGGCAAATAGGGATGTAATACTTCATCCAACTGAAGAAGTGTTTTCTACTAGGCGCTTTTTTAATTGAACTGCTGGGAAGAAAATAGATTGCTCAGCAAAATGAGGGCTTTCTACTTGATGAGGCGTGCTGCTACGGAAGTGATGGATAACAATGAATATGTCTAGCAGCATAAGGGTTTGCCGGTGTTTAGGCCCTTTATTGTTGAACTCCTGGATAATAATAAATCTGCCCAGCTGTATGAGGGTTTGCTGATAAAGCCTCCTGATGTTAAACTGCTGGGTAATAGTTCAACCAAAGAAGGGTAATCTGTTGCTAAAGCCCGTTGCTGCTGGAGAGATGAATATGTCCAGCGGTAAAAAGGGTTGCTATCGATTAGACCCTTTCTTATTGGGCTGCTGGATAATAATAGATCTGCCTAGCTATATGAGGGTTTGCTAATAAAGCCCTCTAATGTTGAATTGCTAGGTAATAGTGCAGCCAAAGAAGGGTAGAGATAAATATGTCTAGCAGTAAAAAGGGTTGCTATTGATTAGACCCTTTCTTATTGGGCTGTTGGATAATAATAGATCTGCCCAGCTGTATGAGGGTTTACTAATAAAGCCCTTTGATGTTGAACTACTGGGTCCTTATGTTGCTAGAATGAAAGATAATAATAGAGACCCCCAGCAGTAAGAGAGGTTTTTTGTTGCTAGGGCCTTCTGTGGCTGGAATGACTGATAGTAGTGAAGATCTCAATCGGTAAGAGGGTTATCTGTTGCTGAGGCCCCCTGTTGCTGGGATAATGAATAGCAGCGAATATCTCTAGTGGTAAGAAGAGTTTCCTGCTACTGAAGTCCTCTGTGGCTGGGATAATGAATAAGATTGAATATACCCAGTGGTAAGAGGATTTTTTACTGCTGAGACCCTCTGTGGCTGGTATGATGAATAAGAGTGAATATACCCAGCGGTAAGAGGCTTTTCTGCTGTTGAGGCCCTTTGTGGCTGGGATGATGGATAAGAGTGAATATACCTAGTGGTAAGAGGGCTTTCTGCTGCTGAGGCTCTCTGTGGTTGGAATGATGTATAATAGTGAATATCCCCAGCGGTAAGAGGGTTTTCTGTTGCTGAGACCCTCTGTGGTTAGAATGATGTATAATAGTGAATATCCCCAGCGGTAAGAGGGCTTTCTGTTGCTGAGGCCATCTGTGGCTGGGATGATGGAAAAGAATTTCTTTTGTAGGGTCAAGAAGCTCATAATAAGCATGTGGTAGTCATGGAGTTGCTCGAATGATAGAGATACAAGTGGAATAGCATTTCTGTGAATAAATATGAGATAATAATGTTGTGACTCAGCGTCGTGAGCTGTTAGATCAAGAGATTTTGAGTATTGGGAGTCAAGTTCTCCTTTATGACATGTGATTCTAGACTTTGGGGGCATGATACAGCAATACATGCAACTCCCTAATGGAGTCACCAAATGTTCGGGGGCCTTTTTTAGTTGCTCGGTCATGTGTGGTCCTTTGGAGGGGTGACCTTGCTAGACCTAGGTTTTTTTTGGGGAGTTGTGTCTCGAAACTCAACATTGGGCCACATGGTCTAACAGCTACCAGTGTACTTTTAAGCCTAAAAAACCATCACTGCCAAAGTCTAAGAATCACGATAATGATTGAATAAATATATAATATGCGTTTGATATGATAGCTTTAATTAGTGGTTGTAATAACATTTGAAATAAAGTAGTATTTATTTAGGGGTAAAGTAATCATGTATTCGATGATGTAAATTTAAAGATATGGAAGCAAAGTCACTTATCTTCGTACGGTTTAAAGCCAAGTTGTGTAGCATCAATGGGCTGATGGGATTCCAGCAGAATGCCAGCGGTAGAGGCTAGTTAAACTTGCCCATTTTATCATGCATTTAAATGAGTTTAAGCTTTGGTTAATAGTTATAATAATAGTTGGAATAAGTAATGTGTATGTAAATGTGAAGTAATCATGTACTCAATAATGCATATTTAAAGATAGGGAAGCAAAGATAAGGAAGCAAAGTCACTTATCTTTGTATGGTTTGTAGCCCCAGCTGTACAGCTTCTGTGAATTGATGATATCCCTACAGAGTGACCCCAACGGTAGAGAGGCAGTTTGCCATGATAGCTTCAAGATTGAGGGGAAAAATGGGTGCAACTGGAGGGAGAGAGAGTATGCCTAGCTGTGTGTAGGGGTTGGTTAAGCTTGCCCCTCTTATTATGCACTTAAATGAGTTTTTCCCTTGACAGTGCTCTTTTAGTTGTTGTGAAGTTATGAATAGTGTTGCCTTCCATGAGAAGAGCTTTTGTATGGACTATTTATGCCTTCTACGAGAAGGACTTCATGTAAAATGGATTTGTGCCTTTCATGAGAGGGCTTTGATATGAGATCTTGATACCTTCTAGGAGAAGGGCTTTAGCATTAAAAGTTTATGCCTTCCATGAGAAGGGCTTTCATAAGAGAGATATAGATGAATATTGATATGTGTTTATAAGCAACAAAACAGTAGAACTTCAGAGTGAGAGAGTATAAGAATGGAGTTTAGAAGAGTGTTGTGAGTCATATGTAATGGTGTAGTAAATATGTATGAGATTGTGTAAGAGAAATGGGGAAAGAGATGTTTAGAGATATCAGTGTTTTGTGGGATGTAGCATTTGAAATATGTATGGTATATGAAAGTATGAGAGATATAGTAGTTAAAGATAGTAAAAATATGAAATTATAACAGTTGAAGAAGTTGTAGAGATAGCTTTTCAAAAGAAAAGATTTTGTAAGAGAAGAGTATGGAAATGTGTTTAAGTATTTAGAGATAGTAGCAGTAAGATAGATGTATTTTCTGGATATGGAGAGTGAGAGAATGAGTATAAGAGAGTAGTAGGGTTGTAGTGTGTTTAACAATGTTGCTGGGATTTACTGCTAGGCTGGACAGAAGCTTATAGAGAGCTCATAAGTGGGGAGTAAGGGAGTATTTGAGAGTTAGGGGAGTGCTCTTAGAGAGAGTGTATATAGCTTAGAGAGAGTATATGTAGTAAGTAGTGACTTATTTGGTAGAATGGGCAGTGAGAGAGAAAGTGTTTAGCAGGGCTGCTGGGTTATACTGCTAGGCTTTTCTATTGGAGGATGTATAAAGGTTTATGAAGGGCATTTATGAGCTAAGCGCTGAAGAGTTTAGTTCCTCATTTTGAAACTAAAAGCTCAGAACTTCTTTAAGAGCTTGAGAAGATAATTAGAGGGAGAGAGAATAGAGAAGTTTGTGGAAGAGTTGCTCTTCTCCCTTGGATTCCCTTGAGGTGTTGATGGAAAGGTTCCATTTAGTTGAGTTTAAGGGGGTATTTTAGCAATGAATCTCAGCCAAAATCTGTCCTAAATAGCAATGAATCTTCAGAAAATCCGTCTTAAGATTTGGGCAAAAATGGTATGTTTATCTTTAAGATGTTCATGCTGTTTTGGCAAGAAAAAGATATTACTTCAGTTGGTTTTGGTTTTAGCCAAATGAGGAAAAATCAGTAATGCTAAGGTTACTGGGTCAGCTGTTGCATCTATTCTGAAAAAGTTATCCCAGCTGCCAAGAAAAGCTGTGACAGTTATCATGAGACAGTTGTCACAATTGTCATAAGACAGCTGTTGCTTTGGGCAAAAGCAAATGATGTCAGCTGGGTGATTTCAGACTGCTGGAGAGGGCATTCAGCATTTATTTTATGGATTTGGCTGGAAATGGTAAGATCTTTTTCAAGGGTATCTTGCTATTTTTGGTATAACAGCTGGCAGCTGGAATTTCAGTATTAAATGGCTAATGATATCACTATTAGCCAAGTATCAAGTGCTGAATACACTGCTGGGGTTTAGATGGAAATATTTTCCTTTTTGGGTGTTTGTGGTGCAAGGTTCCATTACAACACATTTCTAGTAAGTAATAGAAGGATTGGTTGAAAGTTAATGAAACTTTAGAGATTTAGTTAAGGCCTCAATGTGTTGTGACATAATCTTGGTGAGCAAGAAGAGCATTTAATGCTCTACTCTGGTAGATAGCAGATAAATATATGGCCTGATTGTGCCAGACAGCAGCTAGATATGAGAGATATCATGAATATTTTGTATATAGTTGGGGATTAAAGATAGCCAATCAGATTAGGCAATGTGTTTGAATTGGATTTTAGCTGAAGGCAGTAATGAAAGTTATGTAGAATAATATAATGAAGTTTCTAAATTTGTATAGCAACAGCTGGGGATTTAATGAACAGTTATTTTCCTAGCAGCTAGATGACTAGGGATATTGAATATAAGTTTTAGGAAAAGTGCAGTAGGGAATCTTATCATTTGAAGTGCTATGTGATAAAAGATGCTTACCATATGTTACCCACTACACACGGACTCGTCAGAGTTTAGGGAGTTGGAGAAAACACATCAAGTAACATGTTTCTTTTATCAGCTTTAAACTACTGGAGATTTACTGAACATACCTCTTGACCATCCAAATCACGACTCTCAAAGTTTCCCCAAAGAGACTTATAAGCTTGGATCATAAGCCGAAGATGAGATGACGTACCTCGGGTTTTATTGTCATTTTATGTAAATATGAGCTTTTCTTGAAGAAGCCACTTGCTATGAGTGTAGGAGAGGTAATATGGGTCGTGAGATTTAATTCATTGTTTAAGCCCGATCCATATGTTGATGTTGTTGATGTTGTGGGCTTATGATCCCAATTGATGAAAAGAAAATGTGGACCATGAATTCGCCTTTTAAAGTAAGGATTTTGTGGGCCATGTGATCCCAATCCACGAGATATAAACTTATTTTGAGCTTTATAGAGATTTATCTTAAAAATCAATAATATTTTGATGTGGTATAAGTTGCCAATGAAGTAGTGCTTCGTGGAGTGAAAAAAGAGTCCTCAACATATATTATTAAATTTTACAAACTGACATAGTATCACAAATTGACGTGACAGGAAATAAACTAAACAAATTTGATTACTTATTATATGTTAACGTCTCACTAAATCACAAAACAGTAACACGTTGTATTCCAGCACACCGTTTTGTCAAGAGTCAATAGTCAAGAGCTCAGAGGTGCTTTGCTGACTGGAAATTTAATGGGGGTGTACGTGCTCCCTCCCATGGTATCCAACCACAGAGAAACTTCATGTAGTTGAATCAAATGTGTGGCCAAGAGCAAAAGAGTTAAAAATATGATAAATATCTGACCTCACCATCCCTACGTCAACACAAATTATTGTTATATTCATGATGGATTCTACAGCATATTTTCAGAATTTTGATGTGTTTTTTGTTTTTTAAGTTTTTAACCATGCAGTCGACTCCATAGTCCGTAGCACTTTCGCTTCACCTAAATGAAAAAGTATTGCTGATTCATTGCTAAGAGCATTTGTATTTACTAGTTCTGATTTTTTTTTTAAATGAATAAATATTGATTTAAGTTTTTTTTTTTTTTTTTTTTTTTTTTTTTTTTAATTTAGCTATGAAGTAAGTTGACGACTTGACTCCTTAGCACTTTCCCTTCACCTAGCTAATAGCTTCAATGTTTTTACTTCACTATTCTTGATACTCATTAGCCTCTACGCGTTTTTTTAATGTAGAAATTTGAGTTTTTTTTTTTCATTTTTCTATTAAAACAACTTAATTAACATTATTTTGAAAATAAATTAGAAAAGATATTTAATATATTGATTGTCCTTATACAAGAGATATTAAATTAAAGGGAAATAAATACAGAAAATTTCTATTTGACTAGAGCTTATAAGCTTAGTTTTTAACTTTTAAAATTTATATATAACTTTTTAAAAACTCTTTTTTTTTTCTCAAATTTTCTTAATTTTTTTGTTTCACTTTTTTCAAAGTTCAAATATACTTTAAATACACATTTAATAAAAAATTATCAACAAAACAGTTAAATAAACCGTTCTCAAACAGACACAAATTACGTGCAGTTGAATCACATTCAAATCAAATTTGTGGCCAAGAGCAAAGGAGTAAAAGACATTTGACCTGATCTGACCCCTCCATCGATCCCAACATCATTTTAATACATAAGATAATTATTGAGTACTCTAGGAATATACTCCCTCCATCCCACTTAGAGGTGGGCCCAATAGTAGGTGAGATATCACAAAAAAACAATTCACACAAGTAACATTATAGCAACACAATATATATATATATACAACCAGTATCAGACATAGACTCAAATATATATAGTATAAATTTATAACAAAGAGAGTGACACTCAAGACTCAAAACACTCACTTTGTATTCTTAGAGTCAGAAATACCAAGATAGTCAGATAGAAAAGGGAGAAGAGATGAAATTTATAAGAGAGAGAGAGAGAGAGAGAGAGAGAGAGAGAGAGAGAGAGAGATTTGTGATTTTTGTTGTTGTTTGGTTTTGGGCTTGAGATGATATTTGATCTCGGCATGCAAGATTTTAAGTTAGAGTGTGCACACATATTTTGAAGGGTAAATTAAACACATATAAAGTGAACCCCTAAACATAAAGTGACGCCCCTTTAATATATAATAATAATAATAATTATAATAATAGATAAGTAGTTAAGATTAGGTAAGTGTCGTTAAAGACGGTGATATAGCTAAGATTTGACTTTAGAAGTCAATTTTAGGAACTAGGGTTTTTCATTGGTTAATTTGGGTCGGGTTTGTGCCCAACTTGGAATCGACTCAACAACTTCTGGTGACAGGGCAACTGACCCATTGTCAATTGCCCATGTGTTTTGAAAAAAGATATTATGAATATTGTGATATAAGATAAATAGTGATCATGAGTTCTTATATAAATTCCATGGGTTTATAGTAAGGTATGAAATAAATAAATGTCATGAGTTTAAGATAAATAATCATAACTTTCCATGGTCTTTTATATTAGTAACACAAATTCATAATTCTCCTTGGGCTTGATAGATGTTTGCCATGAGTTTTGGAAAAATGAATAGTGTTACATAAAATAAATAATTACCATAGGTTTTATAATATACATTCCATGGGCTTGTAATATTATAGCAATAGGTTTAAGAAATTAAAGCATTGTTCATCATTAGACTTTAAGTAAAATACTTATGATATAATATTTTGCCAAAAATTGATAACCTTGGACTTTTTACTAAATAGTGTCAAGTAGTTAACTTGGGTTTTTAATAGTGTCAATGTAAACTGAGTTTTTGATATTGTTAATGAGAATTGGACTTTTGAAATATTGTGAAGCATAAATAGCATTGGGCTTTAAAAATAATGGGATGTGTGCATTGGGCTTGTAGGGCTGATTTTGGGCTTAGCGAAATAATGATAATAAAATTTGATAAAATATGAGTTTTTGGGTTTTTTGTGATAGTTTATA